>WNGW01000031.1:135452-157032 GCA_011952105.1 Coreoperca whiteheadi
ATTTTTTGGAATCTTTTTAGATTCAAATATTTATTCACCTTTTAAAGAAGAAAAGGAAACCGGTTTTTATTTTTTATGTTTTTACCGAAGTTGAATAATTCACCATTTAAATTAAATCAGTTCACAACATCTAGTTTTTAAGTCAGATAATGAACTAGTAATATTTAATTATTCTTCAGAGGACAGACGGCCAGCAGGTGGCAGCAAACACCAGACTTCAGTTAATAAATGGACTATTTGACTTTGTACGGTGAATAACATGATGCAGGTGCAGAGAGGGTTCGGGGCTTCGCTGATCCTGAGTCGGTAAGCAAGTTCAACATTCCCGGACCTCTTCCTGATCTCTTCACTAAACAACATGACGGTGGTTTCCATTCAGCCACGAGCGCTTGGCACTCTGTAACAGCAGCTCACGGTCACGTCAGTGCACACAAGAATGGAAGTACTCAGCAAAAAGCAATAATATAATACACTATAATACAGGTAAGTACAAAGTGGGTATAAGTTTACATTTAAAATTAAATAAGTGTAATGTACAAAGTGGGTTAACAGGTTGAGGTTAATATTGCAGTATACAGTAATAGTGCATGAGCTGTCAGTTACATGTAGCTTATTAACAACATATAATGGGATAGAGGATGTTGCACAGGTCATCAGTTAGTGACCGAGGATATCTCATAAGAACTTCTTAAAAGCCAAAGAGTCTCTGAGCACGCTGCCCTCCTAAAGCCTGTTTAAGCACCACAGTGTTCCCAGCGTGAGGGCCCACAGGCCACAACTGACATCATCGCGCCTTTCACATCGCGCTTGGTCGTGCACCTCTGCAGTCTTGGAACTACAACCTGGGCCAGCCAAATTACTTCATTATGGATCCATCTGCTGTTTATTTTCTCTGTTAATCGATTTGTTTCTTTGTAAAAATTATGAAAATAATTTTATATATTCACATTTGTGAAGCTGGAACCAAGAAATGTTTTTGCATGAAAAATGACTGCAACAATTTTCACAATAGTTGCCAGTTAATTTGTACACTTGTACTTGTATAAACTGTTGGGGAGTTTTATTTATAACAAAACCTCAGATTTTACAAACTCTTCATATGTTTCTTCTGTGAAGTAACTCCAGCAATCAGATAAATGTGGAGTAAAAAGTTCTTCCCTGAAAGAGGAAGTGGAGTGAAAAGAAAAGACTCAAGTACAAGTATCTCAGATTTACTCAAGTACTGTACTTAAGTACAATACTTAAGTACAGTACAGAGTGCAGAGTAAATGTACTTCGTTACTTTCCACCACTGGTTGCAGGGTTCTGTTGTATGAAGTTGTAAACTTTCACCTTAGCAGTCCACCAAAGTCTGTTTCTGAACAAGTTTGAGGCGATAAAGAAGCACTCGAGCTGCTGGATCTTCACTCGTATTTGATCTACAAGGCCTAATTTAAAGGTTTGTTTGCGACTTTCGTAAGGCAAACACACAACTGCGCTGCCGGTTTCCGTTGCTTTTCAAGCCTGTTAGCTTACTACTGTCATTTACCATGGAGGTTAGCGAGTCAGCTAACATTAGAAGGGGGAAGCAGTGCCCTGCACACACTGTTTACTGTTGGGGTGGCAATCTGCCTGCTTCGACTGGGGACATACTTGAATGGTGGATGGGAGTACTTCGAGAATATAGCTGAGGTCACTGAGGTAGTTGAGAAGCTCCTCGGTGGAAAGGCACCAAGGGTGGATGAGATCCGCCCTGAGTACCTCAAGTCTCTGGATGTTGTGGGGCTGTCTTGGTTGACACGCTTCTGCAACATTGCGTGGCGGCTGGGGACAGTGCCTCTGGACTGGCAGACTGGGGTGGTGGTCCCCCTGTTTAAGAAGGGGGACCAGAGGGTGTGTTCCAACTACAGGGGGATCACACTCCTCAGCCTCCCCGGAAAAGTCTATGCCAGGGTACTGGAGAGGAGAATTCGGCTGATAGTCAAACCTCGGATTCAGGAGGAACAGTGCGGTTTTCGTCCCGGTTGTGGAACACTGGACCGTCTCTATACCCTCGCCAGGTTGCTGGAGGGTTCATGGGAGTTTGCCCAACCAGTCCACATGTGGAGGGAGTCCGGTTTGGGGGAAACAGGATCCCATCTCTGCTTTTGCAGATGATGATATCCTGTTGGCTTCATCAAATCAGGACCTTCAGCGTGCACTGGGACGGTTTGCAGCCGAGTGTGAAGCGGCAGGGATGAGAATCAGCACCTCCAAGTCCGAGGCCATGGTTCTCAGCCCGAAAAGGGCGGCTTGTATCGTTCACGTTGGTGGAGAGCTCCTGCCTCAAGGGGAGGAGTTTAAGTATCTTGGGGTCTTTTTCACAAGTGAGGGAAGGTTGGAGCGGGAGATCGACAGGCGGCCGAAATGCGTCTCCTCCGCAGGGTGGCTGGGCGCTCCCTTAGAGACAGGGTGAGGAGCTCGGTCACTCGGGAGGAGCTCAGAGTAGAGCCGCTGCTCCTCCACATCGAGAGGAGTCAGCTGAGGGGGCTCGGGCATCTGTCCCGGACGCCTCCCTGGGGAGGTGTTCCGGGCACGTCCACCTGGGAGGAGGCCCCGGGGACGACCTAGGACACGCTGGAGGGACTGTGTCTCTCGGCTGGCCTGGCAACGCCTCGGTATTCCCCCGGAAGAGCTGGAGGAAGAGTCTGGGGAGAGGGAAGTCTGGGTGTCTCTGCTCAGACTGCTGCCCCCGCGACCCGGCCCCGGGTAAGAGGGAGAACATGGATGGATGGATGGGTGGATGGATGGATGGATATTGTATAAAAGACTAGTAAACGGAGTGATCAATGCATGTGATGTGTTCATATTTACTGCTGCTGGAAACCATTCAAGCAAGTCCAAATGATAGAATATTTATAGGCTGTTACTTCTGTAATGTATTCGTTTGTTGTGCGGTACTTGTTGCAGCATTGTATTGATGACGTTAGGCACTAATTAGCTATTACCTGCCTGAATGACTACGATTAGCTCATTAACCATCATTGGCACATTTCCATTGTCCCTGGTAAAGAAAGAAGAAATACATACGTGACCGTGTGGCGCTGAGATCAAAGCGTGTCACAACTCTCTCTTTCAACGGGTCTGACGTGCGGCGTCGGTTACCATGGATACCAGAAAATCTGAGTTAAACCTACAGATCACCTGCTGATCGGAAGTCTGCTTCACAAACAAGATCACAAGCAGGAAACAAATCAGTCAACTTTTATTTTTCTCTGAACACACACACAGGTTTATCTACATGTTACTGCACTGGCTGTGATGTCGTCACTGTCGTCTGTGATGTCATCTGTTGTTGTTTGGGTTCTGGATGAAGTTGATGGAGTAGGAGCCGGTGTCTGCGTCCTGGTTCACCTGGAAGTTGTTGGTCGAAAGTCCGAAAGGTCTCAGGACCATGTTCCCCAGGTCTTTCAGTTTACCTGCAGCAGGGGTCACAGGTCGGGGGTCAAAGGTCACAGGGCAGGAAGTGTTTCACATCATTAGATCAATAATAAAAAAATAAAATAACAGCAGTGTTTTAATTTAATCGGAAAAGATCCCTACTGGAAATACAGGAACTAATTATTGAATAAGCTGAAACGTTAATAAATGGGGAAATGTTCCTTTAACGTGGTGTGTTCAGGTGTAGTACGTACTCATCATCTCCTCCTTCAACTTCTCATTTCTCTCCTGAATCTGCTGAGGTAACCTCTGACACAGACAAACACACACACATTAACACAATTTAGTGTTTAAATAGTTTTCATTTATTTGTATTTTTGTTAACTGCAAGTTACAGGTGTTATTTTTATCTCACTTATCAGTATATATTTTAATAGCACATTTCTTTTGTTTTTATTTCACACTCGCTTTGGCAACGTAAACGTCTGTTTCTTGTACCATTAAAGTCCCTTTGAACAGACGTGAAAGGCAGACAGGCGGAGAGACAGCCAGGTTACAGTCCTACAGAGTTTCATGTTCCTGCTTGCCACAGTGAAAACTTAACAATATAAATGAATACTGTATTTCCTCTAAAAATATAATAAATTCAGTGACTTGCACGGTTCCCATGCAGAGCTTCAAATGTAGCTGCTGCCATCTTGTGGCACTCGGAAGTTACTACAAAATCCTGTGTGGCTGAGACATTAACAGAGTGGAAACTAGAATGATTCCACTGTTGAATGTATTAAATGAAAGTGATGGGAATGTACATTAAGCTTAGATGGAGCATTAATAACAGGCACCACCCTTGTATTTCACGGACTTTTATTAGAGGTTCAACATGAAACTATTTCGTAATAATGGATTTTGTCACTTCTGTTATTATTCTTTGTCTTACTTCTATTTGGGGGATAACCATGCTCCAGGTTTTGGAACCACAGTTCCCATAAACAGGAAGTATAACGTTGTCTTGGAGACAGTAAGTTAGCTACAACTGAACCCGTCTTTGCTACAACCTTTGTGAACCTTTTAGAATTTTCTGTATTTCTGCATAAATGTGATCAGATCATCATCCAATGAAATTAATAACACCAAAAATACTTTTCCATTTTTATCCAACATTAACTATGTATGCCGGATAAAGTATGTGAACCTGGTGTGACCCCGCGAGTGTTTTCTCTAACTGTTGATCTCACATCACATCAGCTTATTGGACTTTGACTCCAAAACGTTCAGTTTTTTAACATTATAAACACCATTCCTTGGAAGAGTTGTAGAGTGAGGAGATGGTCCGAGGACGCCTATGAGACACTGCAGGAGTGTTTTGAGGTGACAAACTGGGACGCACTCTGTGAGCCTCATGGAGAGGACATCGACGGGCTCACTGAGTGCATCACGGGCTACATTAACTGCTGTGTGGACTGCAATGTCCCAACTAAAATGGTTCATTGTTATCCTAACAATAAACTGTGGGTAACAAAGGACATCAAAGACATCCTGAATGCCAAGAGGAGGGCCTTTACAGATGGTGATAGGGAGCAGGTGAGGGCCATCCAGGCTGACCTGAAGGTGAAGATCAGGGAGGCCAAGGAGAAGTACAGGAGGAAGCTGGATTGGAAACTCCAGCAGAACAACATGAGAGAGGTCTGGAGCGGCATGAAGAGCATCGCTGGCTTCAGAGGAGTTGAAGGCAGCTTGGACAGGGCCAACAAACGTAATCTGTTCTTTAACAGATTCGACACACCGGCTCCTGCTCATCCCCCCTCAGGCCCCTGTGAGTCAACAGCTCCCCCCTCCCCCGTCCTGGGAGAGTCCTGCTCCCCCCTCAACTGGCTCTCAGGCTAACGGCCCTCTTCACATTGACATTGATGTCCCCCCCCCCCGCCTGTAAGCTCTGCTGTGTGCCTGACGGCTGACCAGGTGAGAGGTCAGCTGATGAAACTCCACTCAAACAAGGCTGCTGGCCCCGATGGAGTTAGCCCCGGGGTGCTAAAAGCCTGTGCCCCCCAGGAATTGTGGAGTTCTTCAACATGTCAACCTGAGCCTGAGTCTTCAAAGGGTCCCTGTTCTGTGGAAGGCATCTTGCTCGTTCCTGTCCCGAAAACGCCACATCCCAGTGACTCCAAGGACTACGGACCGGTGGCACTGACCTCCCACATAATGAAGACCCTGGAGAGACTGGTGCTGGAACAGCTGTGGCCCATGGTCAGACCCCTCCTGGACCCCCTTCAGTTCGCCTACCAGCCCCGGCTGGGAGTTGAGGATGCCTTCATCTTCCTGCTGAACCGCATTAACACCCACCTGGACAAGCCGGCAAGGATGGTGAGGATCATGTTTTTTGATTTCTCCAGTCCCTTCAACACCATCCGGCCAGCCCTGCTGGGGGAGAAGCTGGCAGCGATGCAGGTGGACGTCCCCCTCGTGTCCTGGATTGTTGACTACCTGACTGGCAGACCACAGTATGTGCGTCTGCAGCACTGTGTGTCGGACACTGTGGTCAGCAACACTGGGGCCCCTCAGGGGCCTGTCCTCTCTCCCTTCCTCTTCACCATCTACACCACAGACTTCAGCCAGCACACAGAGTCCTGCCACTTTCAGAAGTTTTCTGATGACTCTGCTGTGGTGGGATGTATCAGTGGTGGTGATGAGACTGAGTACAGGGCTGTGGTGGGTAACTTTGTCTCATGGTGCGAGCAGAAACATCTGCAGCTCAATGGCACAAAGTCCAAGGAGCTGGTTGTAGACCTACGCAGGGCCGAGGCACCAGTGACTCCGGTTTCCATCCAGGGGGTCAATGTTGAGGATTACAAGTATCTGGGAGTTCACATAGACCGTAAACTGGACTGGGCTAAGAACACTCAAGCTCTGTACAGGAAGGGCCAGAGCGCCTCTATTTTCTGAGGAGGCTGAGGTCCTTCAACATCTGCCGGACAATGCTGAGGATGTTTTACGAGTCTGTGGTGGCCAGTGCTATCCTGTATGCTGTTGCATGCTGGGGCAGCAGGCTGAGGGTAGCGGACGCTAACAGACTCAACAAACTGATCCGTGAGGCCGGTGACTTTGTTGGGGTGGAGCTGGACTCTCTGTCGGTGGTGTCAGAGAGGAGGATGCTGGCCAAACTACATGCCATCCTGGACAGTGTCTCCCACCCACTCCATGACGTGCTGGTCAAGCAAAGGAAGACTGATCCTCCCAAAATGCACCACAGGAAGTCCTTCCTGCCTGTGGCCATCAAACTCTATAACTCCTCCCTCTAAGTGTTAGTCGATATGACCCTCAGTCACTAAACTGGACACCGATCATGAACATCTCTGCAATACTGGACATAATTTGGAATTTTCGGTGCTTAAACTACTCAGCAATACAACCTTTTTAAATTTAATTTGTGATACTTATTTATACTTCTAGTACGGCTGTGCAACATCCTCCGTCCCATTATATATTGTTAATAAGCTACACGTAACTTGACAGTTCATGCACTACTACTTTATACTGTAATATTAACCTCAACCTGTTAACCCACTTTGTACATTACACTTATTTAATTTTAAATTTATACTTATACCCACTTTGTAGTTACCTGTATTATATTTTTTCTTTTTGCTTAGTACTTCCATTTTTGTGTGCACTGACGTGACAGTGAGCTGCTGTTACAAAGAGTTTCCCCTCGGGGATTAATAAAGTATTTCTGATTCTGATTGTGTGTTTAGGGTCATTGTCTTGCTGCATGACCTTTTGTTGAGCTTCACTTTACAATAACCTGACACTGTCCTGTAGAATTTGCTGGAACAATCCAGAAATCATAGTTCTGTCACTGATTTTGCTGTATGTCTGCCATTTATTTTATTGTATACTTTCATACTTTCTACAACAAAGACATTTAAAGTTGAAAAATGTTGCCAAATAAATAATGAGTAAGTACAAGTTTTTGTATTAATTGTTTATGACATGAAGATCTGATCACATTTCAGGTCACATTTCCAAAGTGTTCACAAAGTTTCTATCAGTACTGTATATTTGTTTCCATGCAGTCAAACTGTTTAACAGCAGCTGAACAAGCTGTTAGGAGCTCCTGTCTGCAGTGGACAGACAGACAGCTGTCTCTGGATCACTGTGACACTGAAGGGAACCTAGAAACAGGAAAGTTCTCAGGCAGGTTCTGCAGCGTCTGTTCTCTCTGGAGGTTTGTTCTGACAGACCTCAGAGACACTGACGTCCTCTGAAAGTGTGAGTCACACGGAAGGATCCAACATGTATCTCATGTCTGAGAGTTGAGATCTGACTGAATTATGACTCTGAGAAACAGACGTACACTAAGTGTTTTAAGTACATTAATCTCCTCCATGAGCTGTGAGTCCCAGCTGCAGCGCCACCTGCTGACAAACTACAACAACTAACTTCCTGTTGTTTTACATCTGATCTGACTTTAAGTTCTTCAGTAAAACATATATCCATATAGATCCCCATTATTTTATATTTAGGCTTATACAGAATATTATGACTCTAGAGGTGGGGCAGAACGCCGGTGTTGTTTAGTGCACACTAACAGACCCGTCTAGTGTGTCCCAGCAGTCAGTGAACTCACCATGCAGGCCTGTCTGGCGCTGGTCTGGTTTGGGTCTCGGTCCAGAACCTTCTTGTAGTCCTCCAGAGCCTCATCCAGCTTCTCCGTCTGCTCGTAAAGCTCCGCCCTCCTCAGCAACGCCCGCACGTAGTCTGGATTCAGCTCTATCGCTATGGCAACAAGACAACCAATCAATACACAGATCAATCAGTGACCCTCTGCTGTTGTACAGGTACAGAATGATGTCATCACTCACCTCTGGTGCAGTCTGAAATTGCCTGATCCTTCAGATCCTGACAGAAAGAAAAACACTGTTACTGTTAGCATGTTGTTAGCCTCCGTGTTAGCATGTTGTTATTGTTTTGCTTGTTTGTTGTTAACCACCGTGCTCATAACCTCTCATTAAGCATGTTAATAATAATAATAATAATGATAATAATACATTTGATTTAATGACGCCTTTCACTGCACCCAAGGACACCTTACAACAGAACAAAAAGATAAAATAATATAAACACAAGGATTACAGTGAATAAGCAGATTTGAACAGATAAGTTTTGAGTTGTGAGTTAAAAATATTGATAGAGTCCTGCTGATGGATATGGATAGGTAAGTCGGAAAAGTATATGGGCGTATGGTGCCTTAAAGGTGAGGATAAGGAGATTGTATTGAATTGTTTGAGGTACTGGGAGCCAGTGGAGTTGCATGCGGACGTGATGTATTCTTTTGATTTTGTGCGGGTGATGATTCTTGCAGCAGAGTTATGAACATTTTGGAGTCGTTGAAGGAGCTTTTGGGGTAGACCAGAGCGAAGGGCATTACAGTAGTTGAGGCGTGAGGTGACAAGGGTATGGACAAGAACCTGGGTGGAGTGCTGAGTGAGTGATATGCAGAGTCTGGAGATGTTGCATAGGTGTAAGAAGGCTGTGCGGATGGTATTATTGAAGTGAAGTGAAAGAGAGTTGAGTCCAATATTACACCTAAGCTTTTGACATGAGAGGAGATGGGGACCAGACAGCCTTCAATGCTTATACTGAGGGATGGAGCTTTGGAGATTTAGTGTATTATACTTTTGCTTAGTACTTGTATACACTGACGTGATAGTGAGCTGCTGTTACATATACCCCTGTTCCACCAAAATAAACCACCTGCTGGTTCAAAGCCAGTGCTAGAACTAGTTCGGAGCTGGTTCGGCTGACGAGCCTTCTAAGAACCAGTTTGTTTCCACTGGGTACAGAGCCAGCACAGAGCCAGGTCTCACGTGACTGTATACTTCACATCTTTCCCGGTAACGCTAGCGCGGCAGCGCCAAACACAAACACCGTCAACAATCGCGGACGTTGCATTGCTATTTATATTCGCCGTAGTTTGTACAGATGGAGATTACGAGCGAGAGTAACGGTAATTACAGAACATTTTATTTTTAACAATAACGTGTCAACTTGAGCCTCAGCATGTTGCTAGCCTCCTAGCATCAACTCTGCTGATAAACGATCACATTGCAGTTAAATAAAAATGTATTAAGCGTTGGTGTAAGAAGCAGATGTGAAAACTTTTCGTCTTGTCGGTCATGGTAACCCCACCCCCAGCCGCTGCAGTAACTTCTAGCCCAGCAACGAGTTGGTGCTACTTAAGAACCACTTTTCCTGGCTCCGAGCTGGTGCTTCGGCTGTGGAAACACAAAGAACCGATTTGAAACTTGGCTCTGGCTCCGAACCAGCACCAGCTCCACCTCTGTGGAAAAGGGGTATAAGAGTTTCCCCTTGGGGATCATAAAGAATATATGATTCTAATTTCTGATTCTGAGTGTGGATTTGGATCCGATGAGGAAAACTTCACTTTTATTGCCGTTGAGTTTGAGTTTGTTAGTTGTCATCCAAGTTGTAATGGCCTTTAGCCAGTTAGTGAGTGCAGTGGGACATGATGAGATACCGGGTTTTGTGGAAATGTACGGTTGAGTCTCGTCAGCGTAGCAATGAAAGTGGATACCAAAATAATGGAAAATATTACCAAGGGGGAGGATGTAAATGATGTAATGGGGACTTGATATTTTCTATTTGTATAAACTGTTTCCTGTCGGTGAGATATGATTTGAACCATTGTAAAGCAGTACCAGTGACCCCAGTGCCAGCCAAATGCTGGTAACACTGAGTACGAGATGGTGTCAAAGGCGGCTCTGAGGTCGAGGAGGGTGAGGATGGAGAGAAGGCCGTGAGGCTGCAAAGAGGAGGTCACTGGACATTTTTACTAGGGCTGTTTCAAATTCCCCTTATGATGGACGTCAGACCAAGGACCGTGACGTCGCCCGGTATGGCGCAACCGGGACCCCACCCTAGAGCCAGGCCCGGGGTTGGGGCTCGCATGCAAGCGCCTGGTGGCCGGGACTTACCCGGGCTCAGCCCGAAGGAGCGACGTGGGCCGATCCTCTGTGGGCCCACCACCTGCAGGAGGAACCATAAGGGGCCGGTGCAATGTGGATTGGGTGGCAGTCGAAGGCGGGGGCGCGACCTAATCCCCACACATGGACTCTGGCTCTAGGGACACGAAATTTCACCACGCTGGGAGGGGGGGCATGAACTGGTGCGGAGATAGATAGAGATAGTTGGGCTCGCCTCCAGACAAAGCTTGGGCTCTGGAACCCAACCCCTCGAGAGAGGCTGGACTTTCTACTACTCTGGAGTTGCCCGCGGTGAGAGGCGGCAGGCTGGTGTGGGCTTGCTTATAGCCCCCCAGCTCAGCCACCATGTGTTGGAGTTTACCCCGATGAACGAGAGGGTCGTTTCCCTGCGCCTTAGGGTCGGGCATAGGTCTCTCAGTGTTATTTCTGCAAAATGGCAGTGTAGAGTACCCGACCTTCTTGGTCTCTCTGGGAGGGGTGCTGGAAAGTGCTCCAACCAGGGACTCCGTAGTTCTACTGGGGTCCATCGGTGCATGTGGTACCAGGACACCCTAGGCCGGAGGTCGATGATCGACTTTGTGGTTGTTTCATCTGACCTCCGACCGAATGTCTTGGACACTCAGGTAAAGAGAGCGGCGGAGCAGTCAACTGATCACCACCTGGTGGTGAGTTGGATCCGATTTCGGGGGAGGAAGTTGGACAGACTTGGCAGACCCAAACATACTGTGAGGGTCTACTAGGAACGTTGGCAGAGTCTCCAGTCAGAGAGATCTTCAACTCCCACCACCAGCAGAGCTTCAACCAGATCCCAAAGGAAGGCTGGAGACATTGAGTCCGAGTGGACCATGTTCTCCACCTCCATTGTCGACACGGCTGCTCAGAGCTGTTGCCGCAAGGTCTCCGGTGCCTGTCGAGGCGGCAACTCCTAAATCTGGTGGTGGACTCCGGAAGTAAGGGGTGCCGTCAAGCTGAAGAAAGACTCCTATCGAGCCTGGTTGGCTCAAGGGACCCCGGAGGTAGCTGATAGATACCGGAAGGCCAAGCGAGCATCAGCCCGGGTGGTTGTGGAGGCAAAAACCCGGGTCTTTGAGGAGTTTGGTGAGGCCATGGAGAAGGACTATCCGTCAGCCTCAAAGAAATTCTGGCAAACCGTCCGGCGCCTCAGGAAGGGGAAGCAGTGCCCTGCAAACACTGTTTACAGTGTGTGTGTGTGTGTGTGTGTGTGGGGGGGGGGGGGGTCTGCTGACGTCGACTGGGGACATCCTCGGACGGTGGACGGAGTACTTCGAGGATCTACTCAACCCCACCGACATGTCTTCCATTGCGGAAGCAGAGGCTGAGGGCTAGGTTGTGGACTCATCGATCCCCCAAGCTGAGGTAGTTCAAAAGCTCCTCGGTGGCAAGGGACCGAGGGTGGATGAGATCCGCCCTGAGTACCTCAAGTCTCTGGATGTTGTGGGGCTGTCTTGGTTGACACGACTCTGCAACATCGCGTGGCGGCTGGGGACAGTGCCTCTGGACTGGCAGACTGGGGTGGTGGTCCCCCTGTTTAAGAAGGGGGGCCGGAGGGTGTGTTCCAACTACAGGGGGATCACACTCCTCAGCCTCCCTGGAAAAGTCTATGCCAGGGTACTGGAGAAGAGAATTCCGCCGATAGTCGAACCTCGGATTCAGTAGGAACAATGCGGTTTTCGTCCCGGCCGTGGAACACTGGACCATCTCTATACCTTCTCCAGATTGCTGGATGGTTCATGGGAGTTTTCCCAACCCGTCCACATGTGTTTTGTGGATCTGGAAAAGGCATTCGACTGTGTCCCTCACGGTAACCTGTGGGGGGTGCTCTGGGAGTATGGCCCTCTGCTAATGGCTATATGACCAGAGCAGGAGTTTGGTTCGCATTGCCGGCAGTAAGTCAGACTTGTTCCCGGTGCATGTTGGACTCCGGCAGGGCTGCCCTCTGTCACTGGTCCTGTTCATTATTTTTATGGACAGGATTTGTGGGCGCAGCCAGGGGCCAGAGGGAGTCCGGTTTGGGGACCACAGAATCTCGTCTGTTTTTTTGCAGATGATGCTGTCCTGTTGGCTTCATCAAACTAGGACCTTCAGCATGCACTGGGACGGATGGTTCTCAGCCAGAAAAAGGTGGTGTGGGGGTGGGGTGTGGTTTAGCGTCGCCTGCAGAGAGAGAGGGGTGGGGGAGAATCTCAGGAGAGCAGCGTCAGGGAGAGCTGATTGTCGCAGCTGACCAGATTTGACTAATTATGCTCCCCCCTTAAAAACAGTAGCGTGCAGGACCTGAGGATAGTGGTTGGACGGAGACTACTGGACGCAGGAAAGCCACTCTAAGCCAGGCAGGACGGCGGTGACTGAAAGCTTCGGAGAGGCTGGTTTCTTGTGGGGAAAATCATATTGAGGAAAATAAAAACCACGATATTCATTACGAGCTGTGTGTAGAAGTGTCTGTTTCCCTGCTCGGAGAACCCATGCGGTTGCAGCAACGCCACAGGTGGCTTGTCCCCTTCAGGTTGGTGGAGAGCTCCTGCCTCAAGGGGAGGAGTTTAAGTATCTTGGGGTCTTGTTCACGAGTGAGGGAAGGACAGCGGGAGAGCGAAAAGGCGGATCGGTGTATCCTCTGCAATGATGCGGTCGATATACCGGTCTCTTGTGGTAAAGCCTTAGAGCTCAGCTCTCTATTTACCGGTCGATCTACGTTCCTACTCTCACCTATGGTCATGAGCTTTGGGTCATGACAGAAAGGACAAGATCCCGAATACAGGCGACCGAAATGAGTTTCCTCCGTAGAGTGGCTGGGTGCTCCCTTAGAGATAGGGTGAGGAGCTCGGTCACTCGGGAGGAGCTCAGAGTAGAGCTGCTGCTCCTCCACATCGAGAGGAGTCAGCTGAGGTGGCTCGGGCATCTGTCCCGGATGCCTCCTGGACGCCTCCCTGGGGAGGTGTTCCGGGCATGTCCAACCGGGAGGAGGCCCCGGGGAAGACCTAGGTCACGCTGGAGGGACTACGTCTCTCGGCTGGCCTGGGAACGCCTCGGTATTCCCCCGGAAGAGCTGGAGGAAGTGTCGGGGGAGAGGGAAGCCTGGGCGTCTCTGCTTAGACTGCTGCCCCCGCGACCAGGCCCCGGATAAGTGTTAGAAGATGGATGGAGGAATGGATGGTTCATTGCTGTGTTTGGACATAAACCGGACTGGAAAGGCTCAAATGTTGTTCAACAACGAATGTTGTTCTTGTGTTGTTACACACAGTCACTGCTGGCGTGTTGCTAGCCTCAGTGTTAGCAGGCTTTTAAACTCAGTGTTAGCATGTTTCTAGCCTCAGTTGAAGAGTATGGTTACACACAGTTACAGTTAGCGTGTTGCTAATCTCAGTGTTAGCAGGCTGTTAGCCTCAGTGTTGGCGTGTGGTCAGCCTCAGTGTTGGCGTGTTGTTTGTTACCTGGTGCAGTCTTGCAGCAGCTCTGTTGGAAAACAGCACGGCTCGCTCTCTGCTGAAACAAACCGGACATAAAACCAACGCCTCCTTGTAGCTCTGCTCCGCCTCCACCCAGTCTGCAGGAAGATGTGTTTATACTGATCACACTGGTTTGTACTAGTTTACATACCAGACATACTGTGATGATTATGTCACTCACCTCCAGCTTTAAACTGGCTGTTGCCTTTTTCCTTCAGAATTAAACTTTGCTGCCGTCGACTCTAAAACAAAAGAAAATAAACTCCAAAAAACTGCAGGTTTAATGTTCGTTACCACCTGAACTCTGATTTACAGCATCGCACCTGACACCTGAATGACACCAGTCTGACCCTCTGTCTACACCTAAAAGTAAAGCTGACGTCACCGGGAGACATCTGGTTTATAAGGACGTAGTGTTGGCTGACAGCTATCTTTCACTGAGCCCTCCATCTTCATGATTTAACAGCCGCCTGCTCCCCCGTCCACACCAATACCAGGGCGCAGTACTTTCCTAGGAACCTAAATTTCAAAAAGGTACGAGTGGCACAACTACGTGTACCCAACATGAATATAAGTGCTACACCATGGCGATTTGCCACTGATCAATATCCGCTCACATCTGCTGCGGTCTACGAAATGAAAAAATGTTTCCCGAATGTACATTTTCCCATTTGGCTTCATCTGCCCATCACCTGGTGGACTCGGTGGTGTAGTGTGACAAACAGGAAATGCAGGGTCGAACTTTAAGAAACCGCAGCTCAGAAACCAGTGGGAACAGATGATTTTTCTTTTTTTACGATTCCTCGTGGGACTCCAATTTTTAGCGCCATCTGTTTGGCCGAGGAAGACAAGAAGGGCATTTTTTCACTTGCAAATGATTGGGGATCGGTCCAAGTGTCCCAGACCGACCCAGGGATCCCTAAAGCAGGTGAAAGGCCATGGCTCTGCATTCGGTTTATAATGGCATGTAGTAAACATAGTGAATGCTGGAACCCGTTTACAACACCAGTCTGCCAGCTGCTGACATTTCACACACATTACAGATACAGGTAAACAGGTGAAGATGTTACCTCCTTCTCTTCCTCCGTCAGCTCCTTCTCCATCTCCCTCAGGTAGGCATCGTCAAACTCGACCTCCTGGATATTCTCCTCCTTCATCTCTGAATCTGAATCCTCCTGCAGCCTGCAGTCCTGTGACTCCTCCTGCAGCCTGTCGCCCTGCGCCTCCTCCTGTCCTCCTCCTTCACTCTCTGTGATGTCACGTCTCTCAGTCAGTCTGTCAGTTTTAATGTTAACGTCCTCTGACCCTCCTTCATCCTGTCGGGTCTCGTCCTCCTCTTCCTCCCCTCTTCGGTCTGGAGGTTCCAAAGTCTCCTGGCAGTCGAAGAAGTCCTCCTCCTCCTTCTCCTCCTGCTGTCTGATTTTTCCAGCTGCTCCTCGGCTGTTCATATTGAAGCTCTGCGACACAAAATAAAGTTAAAGAGGCACAAGTCAATTATACTGATGAGAACCAGCCGGTTCCCCTTCCTGTACTGCTCCTGTTATCGGTACTGGTACTATAAGAGTCAGAGTCAGGCTGACAGCCATCGACCACTGACTCCTCTGCCATCGTAACATCCTGACTCAAAAGCCCCCCCACCCTCTTGATACTGAAAGTGCAATAAAAGCTTTGCGAGTAAAAAGCCAATAAGAGTTTTATTTCAAATATTTTTATAATCCTATGATCTGCTTAGTGAGGTAACTTAAGCGTAGGGTTAACCGTTCCTGCTGCAGCTTTCAGACCATGGTCGGGAAGCACAGGGAAGACCAGTAGGTGATATGATGGGGGGATGAGGGGGGGATGCCATCCCCCTTTTTAACCTGCTCAAAAGATGCTCTGTGCTTTGTCTCGTAGCGGCGCTTCACATTGCTGCTTTTAATAATGTCCCCGTTCTCTGAACACGAGACACACCGGTTTTAAACTGAAGATTGAACAGTCTGTCCATTCTGGATTAAAAACTCGGGATTAATTCCCCGTCTCTACTCTAGATGTTAAATATTAACAAATGCCTGCAGGGGAAGACTTGGGAAGGGGAAGCAAGACACCAAACGTCTTATGTCTTCAGGAGCTGCAGCATCTATTCACGGGCAAACTGACATTTACTGCCACTAGACAACCTCACTGCCCACCTGTCCCTCTGCCATCACACCTGTCTGCTCTGAGTGGGCGGCCGTGGCTTGGTGGCAGAACGGTTGCCTGCCATTTGGAAGGTCGGCGGTTCGATCCCCCGGCCATGCGTCGAAGCATCCTTGAGCAAGATACTGAACCCCAAAAACGCTCCCGAAGCTGCGCCTTCGGTTTGTAAATGTTCTCATATGTAAGTCGCTTTGGATAAAAGCGTCTGCTAAATGGCTAAATGAGTGACTCACTACACCCTCGCCACGCTGCTCTGATAACACAGGGAGGAAATTAAGACTCAAAGTGAACTATATCCAACATACATTCATATAAAAAGTATAAGTAGTAAATATAAAGTTATATAGTACTTTACTTCACAGCGAGAAGACAAACGTTGTCTCGTTTGACCGCGGCGTATTCTTCCGAGCTGCCATAACAGTAACAGGTACATCACGCCATCTCTGGCCAAACTATTTAAAAATGGCGGGGTTATTCAGGATCCTCCGTCTGGCGCGGTGACGCAGCGAATAGTGACGATTCTCTCTGACCAATCAGCAGTCTGCCGTGTTTTCACGTCACGTTAGTCTCGCCTCAGCTCACTCAGAACCTCGCTGGAGGCGATACGGAAAAAAGTACCTGGAAGCAGGTACAGGTACGACTGTTACACAGTGGAGAACCAATCAGAGGGGAGCTGGTGCTGTGTGGAGGGAAAGCGCCATAACTGTCTCATTAGCTTCCACAGATGTTTGTTGGAGCCCGTTTCATCAGCCTCGGATATTTAGTGAGGAAACAGTTATGTTAGTTTTATTCATATCAGTGATGTTAACAGCGTTACTACTATTAGTTTAGACGTGCTCTGAGCCCACATGTGGATAAATAAGGCTTAAATTAAATAAAATGAACAGATGTTACAGAAACAGGGGCCCTGTGGGGTCAAACATCAGCAGGGTTTTACTTGATGTGAAACATGGAGCTGACTTCACTGCAGTCGTAATGTGACTGACTCCTTTGAGTTCTGGTGTTATAAAGTTTCTGGTTCTGGTGTTCTGGTGTGCCCTGACGTGACAGAGAGCTGCTGTAACAAACGGTTTCCCTCGCGGATCAATAAAGTCTTTCTGATTCTGAAGTCAGTCACGTTGCTTCTCGGTCATCTAGAAGGTTCCAGCTGCTGTTAAATCAGCAGATTTCCAAAGGGAGTTCTGAAGTGACAGTTTGATGGAGACCACCAGAAAAAACACAAACTAACAAACGGTTTCATTTGATCCTTTAGAGAAACATTTAAACTGTTTATTAGGTCTGTCACTGAGCTAATAAACAGCTAACTGCTAACACACCGCTAACTGCTAACAGACAGCTCCGTCATGTTGTCAGCCGTCTAATACGTCACTGATCAGTGTGATGTCATCGCTCTGACAGTTAACTGGAGATTAAAATAATAAAAACATATAAAACAGCTGATGTATTTTCGTACCTGCTAACACCGGTTAGCCTGCCGAGGAGTCACTCAGATATCACTTCCGGGGCGATGACCCGCTTCTTCTTCTGCTTCTTTTTCTCCTCGTTTTCACAGGCTACCCGGCTCTGTTCCGGGTCCGGGTCTTTCTCAGAACTGGTTCATCAGTTTGGGACCATACTGGACTTTTAATGGGCGGGTTTATTGGTCTTCTTCGCCTTATGGTGGTTTTGAGTCTGTTACGGATCCTTTCCGCCCCCTGCTGGATCAGATCAGATCTGACAACAGCCAATCACAGTTCAATAACATAAGAACTTGACTGATATCTTATTCATTTCAATATATAAAGTAACACAATAAGTACAAATATATGATATATAACAAAGTAATATTTTACATTTTCCCCCTGTTCTAAAAAAACTTATTTTATAAAGTTACAACAATGAAACAGATGAAGAAGAAGTTTCAGTCTGTTTCCAGTGAACATTAAGATCATAAACAGATTTTATACATAAAGAATATTATCTAATCAAATACTTCTTTAAGGTTTCTTCTTTACAGCTAATGAAATAAAATATGTTTAACTTGACAAGTTATTGTTGATAGAAATAAAACTCTAAATCAACTGGAATCAACCAGAAAACTTGGGTTTACTAAGAATTTAATTAGATATTCATGACTAAAAAAAAAACGTTTTTTTTTAACTAAACAGTGAAAAACTGAAAATCAGGACTCAACAACAGACTGTTAAACTAAAATAACATTTCTTTCTTCATTAACAGTGAACAACTTCATCAGGACTGTGTGCTTTGATCATGTTTGCTTGACAGCAACCAAACAACCAACGGTCACGATGCTCAAATGTTTTTGGGGGTGGGAATCGATGATCAGCTAAACTTCACAAGCCATGTCGCCAGCACCACTGGGTCCTGTAGATTCATCCTCGACATTTACATTTAGTCATTAAGCAGACGCTTTTATCCAAAGCGACTTACATATGAGAACATTCACAAACTGAAGGCGCAGCTTCGGGTTCAGTATCTTGCTCAAGGATACTTTGACACATGGCTGGGGGATTGAACCGCTGACCATCCAATTTGTAGGCAACCGCTCTGCCACCAAGCCACAGCCGCCTACAACATCAGAAAGATCAGACCTTTCCTATCTGAGCAGTCTACACAAGTCCTAGTCCAGGCTCTGGTCCTGTCCAAACTGGACTATAGCAACGCGCAGCTGGCTGGACTCCCTGCCTGCACAACCAAACCTCTGCAGATGATCCAGAACGCGGCGGCAAGAGTGGTCTTCAATGAGCCGCAGAGAGCGCACGTAACCCCTCTCTGCATCAGGTCCCACTGGCTCCCTGTTGTCATCAGGTCCAAAGCGATGCTCCTGGCCTACAAGACCACCACTGGTTGTTCCTGCCAGGTCCCTGCGCTCTGCAGACGAACAGCGTCTGGTGGTACCATGGCAACAAGGATCAGGATCCCTCTGGAGCAGCTTCTCTGGATCCGTTCCTCATTGGTGGAATGATCTGCCTGCTCCTACAAGATCAGCAGATTCTGTAGCCGCCTTTAAAAAGCTCCTGAAGACGCATCTCTTCCACCAACACCTGACTGACCATCACTGACTTCTTCTTCCTTTCTACCTCTGCTCATTAACCCCTTCCTCTCCTCAGCTCTGGATCCTGTGCTGGACTCTGACAGACCAGTTCCTGCTGCTCTGATGCTTCTTGTTACCTTGTGTGGTTATAACTGCTTCCATTGTCTTCCTCACATGTAAGTCGCTTTGGATAAAAGCGTCTGTTACATGACTACATGGAAATGGAAATGTCTTAGGCTGCTTTCACACCTCTAGTTCGGTTCATTTGGTCCGAACCGAGGGCAAACAATAATACATTGTAGCATTCTTCTGCTTTTTTGGTTCCTTTTCACGCCACACTGGTTGCTTTGGGCCGAACCAGCTGAAACGAACTAAAATGCAGTCACATGACAACATCCACATCACTCATTGGCCGTGGCGTATTTCCTAAACTGCTTTTCGATTGGTCAGAATTTAAGTGCAGGAAAATTCCAACAGCAGAGGAAAAGCCAGCAAACAACACAGAGACAACTATGGAGAGACGGCTGCGGGCAGGTTCTGTCCCTGGCCAGAATCTGTTACCCTGGTTGTTCACACCACAATATGCAAACAACACATTTCTATAATGAAGCACAGAGGCGGCTTGAAAACAACGTTCGGATGCAGATGGCGAGCGGCGTCGCTCGTGACTTCAGGTGGAGGCGCGCATTCATTCTTCTTAACTCTGACCCGCTCATCTTCCGAAAATATGACTACGGCAGCTCGTTTAGTCCAGAAATGATCAGTATTTTTTGCAGTTGGGTCGGTTCGAGGTCGGATCAGGTTCTCACCACAAACGAACCGCTCCAGAGTTCGTTTGAAAGCGTACGGTACGCTTGTTTGGTCCGTTTTTGGTGCGTACCCGAGTACAATTGCTGCTTTCACACCTGACCAAACGAACCGCACCAACGGGGCAAACGAACTCTAGTATGATTCAACCGAACTAAATGAGGCAGGTGTGAAAGCACCCTTAGTCCTGATTGGTCCACAGATTGGGCCTCACCACACTTGGAGAACAAAGTACCGAGTCCCTGGAAAACCAAAAAGCCTGAACGCATGGCAGCTCTTCATCACTTCTTGTGTGACACCTTTACAGGCACACACACATCTCAAACCACCCAAACTAGCTACGCTCCATCTCAAAGCCAATAGACTGTGTCCTCCATTTTGACTCTCCCCTTCGTTTGAGTTTCGAGCGTCTGCCCGCGTTTGGATGTGTGCGTGACGACCACCCACGTGGTCACGGCCGCCATCTTCCTCACATGGCCTCTCTATTGTCCCCCCCATACACACACACTTTACAGGCTTGTTGATTGTTCTATGCTTACTGTGTTTAGAATAGATTATGGTTGTTGGCTGACATTGATTATTGATCCGTGCTGAGGTGAATAAAGTTGGTTGTACCTCGAAGAGCAGCTGTGTGTAATTGTTGTGACGGTCAGTTCACTGCGCACCATTATTAATGTTACTGGAAATCAGCATTTCTAGGTGGTTATTGTTATTGGTCCCTGATCCCCGGGTGCTGCTCCGCAGTTATCAATCCATGTGAGTCATTTTGCTAAAATTCATAAATATCGTTGCTATTTTGCTACCGCAATGACATCATCTTTTTCCAGTGGAGCCCCGCCCACTTCAAACCAGGAAGAACAGTTCAGTTAAAAACAGGAACAGCGCAGAAACATGTTCATGTCGGATCCATCACTCAGTTTATTGTTTAAAGTCAGAGGAGAGAGGTGATAAAGAGGAGGAGGAAGAGCGTCTGGTCTGGGCGATCCAGGACGTGAAGGCAGAAACTCGGGCGTAGACTCCAGGTCTCTGAGGACGCCCGCAGCCAATCCCAAATGATGTCACACCTGTCAGCAAAAAAATCAGAAAACATCCTTCTCTCACAGCTCATCTGCATTACACTGTGTCACGCTGTGTGTGTGTGCGACTGACCAATCAGAGCCCAGTGTCCATCGTGCAGACACATCAGGGGACCTCCGGAGTCGCCCTGGAAACAACATGTTCAAACTTTATTAACAAAAACACTAACCAATCAGCACTCAGAGTTCCTCCATCCCAAACACTTTTAGTAAAATATCTGAAACAAACTTTATTCAAATCATTTTGATGTTATTTTTGGAACCCAAACCAACTTCCTGTTACATTGGTGAGGTTTCTATAGAAACTAACTCTGGCTCAGGTGTTACTATCACCTCCTCTCTGACTGTCAGGACTAAAGCGGGCTGGGATCATCTGTTCCAACAGCAGGACCAGAAATGGATCAGAGTCTGTAGAGTCCAGGTGAGGACTTACCTGACAGGAGTCGACCCCTCCATCAGGGTATCCAGCACACAGCATGCTGGAGGTGATGGTGTACTCAGGTAACTGCAGCTGACACTGGTCAGGAACCACCAGAGGAACCTCGGCCTCCTGGAGAACGTTAGGGAGAGAACCTGAGAGAGACAGACAGGTGGAGAGACAGACAGTCAGACAGCTGGAGAGAC
>WNGW01000031.1:165103-186547 GCA_011952105.1 Coreoperca whiteheadi
GGTGAAGACAGACAGGTGAGTGTTCCAGGCGTCCGCACACACGGTGAGCAGAGAGGAGAGAAGTTGAAACTGTAGACGAGTGGAGCCGTTTACCTGCAACATAACTGAAACCCAGACATACCTGTGTAAGTCAGTCAGTTTAAAGTTGCTCTGGTTCAGGTGTGGTTGACTTTAGTCACTAAAAGTACCTGTTTTATTATTATTATTATTATTTTTTGAGGGCCCTGACCTCCTCTCTAACAGGTGTTGTGCTGCTACAGTTACTCAAACTACCACCAGAGGTCACTGTCAGATCAACGTAAACATACAATGGGTCATTTTTATGGATCAATACTGTTGTTATTCTGGCGAGGACAGTGTAGCAGGAGAAACTCTGTTGCTATGGTTACCAAAAGTGACTTGCCCAGTGATTTACACCGATGACCACAGCTGTGATTGTGGTGCAAACCGATGTTACTGTTCACCTGCCAAATAATGGGAAACTACTTTACTATGACATAACATCTAATGTAACAAAAAAGCAAAATAAGGTAAAATAACATTATGCATGTGATATGACACAACATGACATCATTTTATGTGTGCTTATTCAACTGGCGGCCCGCGGGCCACATCTGGGCCAGACGCAACCAGCCAGCATACATAAATCTGATATACGACAAATAAGTAAATTACATACGTAGTGTACTGAAGAAGATAACGTGTGAGACATCTCGCTTCGTTCGTCTCTGTTGCGGATGTTTACAGATGTAGCGACAACGCCAATCATATCTTTCACAAATCAACGCTTTCTCATGTGAGTGCTTGCCTGAAAATACGTCTGTCAGCCTTGAAACGTAAGTCAATCTGGGCTTTTTCACGACTGACTTGAGCACACGCAGCATTCTGCAGTTTCCGAACCTAAACAAATGCAGTGCATCACCAGCACGAATCACTGATGTGGTGACAGATTTCCTTGCGAGGTTAAAAGAGAACGTTGCTGGTTGATTGGAAGGATTTACTCTGCTCACAGAGACCATTTACTGTTGCAAAAGTAGAAGACTTTTCCTCCCAAGCAAAGGAAGTGGTCCCTTCCATTGACGAGGGGAAATTCCTACTCGAACTTGTCGACATGCAATTATCCAAAACCTTGGGACAGGACCTTTGCCCTAAGGCGCCTGCGAAGTTTTGGAGGGATGCTAGCGTACACCTGTTCCCTAACGTTCAGAAGGTTGGGGTCGTCGTGCTCAGTATGTTTGGGTCATCAAACACATGTGACTCAAGCTTTTCGCACATGAGCTCAATAAAAAGCAACTCTCGCTGCCTGACAGAACTCTTCACCAGTGCCTTCAGATTGCGTTGGCATCTTACGAGCCAAATGTCACTTCTGCCGCTTAGAAAGTGATGTGAGTAGTGCAGCTGTAGCCTACATGTCAACATAATGTGGGATGTGTAAACAAGGCTACGCCTCATCACACGTCCTGGTGATTTAAAATGTATGTGTTATTGATTACTGTGGATGCCGCTTGTTATGGTTCTGTACATTGACAGCACTGTTTTATTCTGTTTCTGCACTTTGTGACCGATTCAGATGTGACCAACAATATTTTATTTCAAAAGTGAAACAATCAATATTTCAATATTTTACTACATTCATTTGCATTTCTTTAAAAGTTGTAATTATAAAAAGCTTAAAAAGGTTTTAAACAGGCTGCTGTGAGTCATCTACATCTCCTGGTTTTAAAATCCGGCCCAATTGAATTTGTAATTGAATAGCCCTGACGTAACGTAACACAACACAACACAACACAAAACAAATATAAAGTAACGTAACGAGACGTAACAAAAAAAACAAAACAAAACAAAACAAACATAAACGTAATGAAACATAACTTAACGTAACAAATCATAACGTAACATAATTTAACAAAACTTAACGTAAAGGAACGGAACTATAATGCAGTTTAAGACAACATGAAAACATATGCAGATGACAGATGATTTAACATCCTGCAGGAAACATCAATAAATATGACTTCAGTTCACTACAGTTTCTAAACCAGTGAAAAGACTGAGATTAATCTCTATGATATCAGTATTGATCCCATGTATTGATCATCGGAGAAGCTCCACCTGATCGACTCACCACAGTCGGCTTCATCAGAGGCGTCAGGACAGTTGACCACGCTGTCACAGTGACCGTTACCATGGATACAACTTCCCGTCTTACACTGGAACTGACCGACTGCACACGGAGCTGTTCACAAACATGAATGAATAATCAATAAAACTAATAAATAATACTGGTGTTTAGTGCCTTTTAATCCATGTTTTAATACAAACTGCAGTCTCCACAGTATCAACCCCCTGACCTCCGACCCTGGGCTCACCTGGTGACCCCAGGTTGACCCCGGAGGTGAAGTTGGCTCTGAATCCTCGGCCGTGACCTGAACTGTCCGTAAAGAACCAGAGTGTCATCTGATTGGTTGTTGAGAACAAATCGTGGGCGGGGCCATCACTACCAGTGAGGATCGCTGGAAACACAATAAGTTAATACCTGAAGCACAATAAACTGGAATAAAGTCACATGTACGCACATATATTGTGCTGAGGATGAAGCTGCAAAGGATTCTGGGTAAAAAACATCCTCACCCAGTAAGGTGGACTTTGGACCCGCCCCATCCCGCACCTCTACGACATCATAGGTTGCTTCAACGTCAAAGTCCAGGAAGTGGAGCTGGATGTTCTGACCCTCGCCGGTGTGGAGAGTCCACAGACCTGCAGCAGCAGAGGATCATGGGTAATTACAGTAAAAACACAGGTACAGGTGAGGTTCAACACATCAGTTAAACATCAGGTCCATGTATTGATCCCTTTTTACTGCCATTGTGTTAGCAGGTTGTAACTACACTGAAACAGAGTCAACACAAAGTCCAAAGTCAAAGTTAACGTTGCTGCAAAACGTCAAATATATTGTGGTTTTAGCTGGTTAATGTTAACTAGCTAACGCAGAAAAATACTGTCTCGGGTGGATAACTTCAGCTAAGTCATCCGGACTCCAGGGGCCGATCTGCCTGGGAAATTGGTTGGCTTGCCGTTTGTAGGTTACTTTGTTGGCTGGCGTTGTGGGGCGACCGGATACATGTGGTGGGTTGTAGCTGGCTGGCTGCTAACATTATATCTGAGGGGATGTTATTTGGCCATCTTGCCAGATTACTTCACCAGCTAACTGATCCATGACACTAACTTATGTATTAAGACCCACGGTGTTGATTTTAGCCAACAATAAATGATGTACTGCTACAAAGCATAGCTGTAAAAAGATTGTTTTCTATTGGCCAAGAGCAAAGCGAGTCAGGGGCCGCCAGCGCGGCGAGTCAGTATCACGGAGACAATGGTCCAAATGAAACAAAAGAACATTACTGTAATTGATTTTCCAGCATTCAGAGTTAATTTCAAGGTTCAGTCTCGTGTATTTCGCGGGTTGATGCTCGTCACACCGACAGAGCAACAGGACGCCGCCTGCAGTTCAATCAATGGCCGAAAGCGTCATTAACAAGGGTTTTCTGAAAGTTACAGATAGAACCTTTAAAGAGCGTGTAGTCAGTTATAGAAGACTGTCACTGCCTACATCACCAAGTGTATTGAGGATGTAACAGTCACAAAAACCATCACTGTCCGGGCCAACCAGAAGCCGTGGATGACAGGGGAGGTCTACAGACTCCTGGAGACGCAGAACTCTGCCTTCAGAGCCGGAGATGGGGGGGGCCTGAGAACAGCCAGGGCCAACCTATCCCGCGGCATCAGAGAGGCTAAGAGACAGTACTCCAGGAGGATAGCCCATCGTTTCAGTGACAGCAGAGACATTCGGAGCCTGTGGCAGGGGATACAGACCATTACGGACTACAAACCCCCACACCGGACATGTGACAGCAACATCTCTATGCTGAACGAGCTGAACGCCTTCTTCGCTCGTTTTGAGGCACAAAACAGCTCCACTGCACAGAAGACTCCACCTCCTCCCAGCGACCAGGTGATGATGCTGACCCCGGACAGCGTGAGGACATTCTTCAGCAGGATCAATGCACGCAAAGCTCCGGGTCCTGACAACATTCCTGGGCGTGTACTGAGAGACTGTGCAGCAGAACTCACTGAGGTCTTCACAGACATTTTCAACATCTCACTTAGTCAGGCTGTTGTTCCCACATGCTTCAAAGCTACCACCATCATTCCAGTCCCGAAGAAGCCATCTCCGTCCTGCTTCAATGACTACCGTCCTGTTGCACTTACTCCCATCCTCATGAAGTGCTTCGAACGGCTAGTCATGCACCACATCAAGTCTGCCCTGCCCCCCTCCCTGGACCCATTCCAGTTTGCATATCGGTCCAACCGGTCGACCGATGATGCCATCTCAACTACCCTCCACTCAGCACTCACACATCTAGAGAAAAAAGACTCATACGTCAGAATGCTGTTCATAGACTTCAGTTCAGCATTCAACACAATCATCCCTCAACAGCTCATTCACAAACTGGTCGAGCTGGGGCTCAAAACTTCGCTGTGCAACTGGCTGCTGGACTTTCTGACTGGAAGACCTCAGGCAGTACGTGTCGACAGCAACACATCCAGCATCATCGCACTGAACACTGGGGCCCCCCAAGGATGTGTGCTGAGCCCCCTCCTCTTCACTCTGCTGACACACGACTGCACGCCGTCACTCAACTCCAACCTCTTCATTAAGTTTGCGGATGACACGACTGTGGTGGGTCTCATTAGCAACAGAGATGAGATTTGTCTCACAAGAATAGATTTACTCACCTTACTGGTAACACAAAAGAGACTACAAGCAGCTCCATAAATGCTTAGACAGTGTTTTAAATTGAGTTACAAAAGTACAAAATGGTGCAACAACTGTGACCAAAACTATGTCTTTGGTATATTTAAGCTGGTAGAAGTATCCAGGCAGGGTATTGAGAAATGTTTTGTTAGTTTTTTTAGAGCGAGGTGAGCCGCCTGGCCGGGTGGTGCAGCGACAACAATCTCTCTCTGAACGTGGAGAAGACGAAGGAGATTGTTGTTGACTTCAGGAGAGCGCACACTCAGCGTGTTCCTCTGACCATCAACGGTGCGACTGTGGAGAGAGTGAGCAGCACCAAGTTCCTGGGCGTGCACATCACAGAGGACCTCTCCTGGACCGACAACACTGCAGCACTGGCCAAGAAATCACAGCAGCGTCTCTACTTCCTCCGCAAACTGAGGAGAGCCAGAGCCCCACCCCCCATAATGTACACCTTCTACAGAGGCACCATCGAGAGCACTCTGACTAGCTGCATCACTGTGTGGTATGGCGCCTGCAACGCGTCCTGCCGGAAGACTCTGCAACGCATAGTGAGAGCAGCTGAGAAGATCATTGGTGTCTCTGTCCCTCCAGGACATTTATGGAACCCGTCTCACTCGCAAAGCCCTCTGCATTGCAGGTGATCCCACACAGCCGTCACACAGCTTCTTCAGTCTGCTGCCATCAGGGAGGACACTGCGGAGTCTCCAGGCCAGGACCAGCAGACTGAAGGACAGCTTCATCCATCAGGCTGTCAGGAAGCTGAACTCGCTCCCCAACTTGTCCCCCCGTCCCTCTTCTGCCCCAGGCACCACTGAACTATGAACCCCCCCCCCCAGATCCCTCATCCCCAGGACCTTCCACTAACATACGATGTTACGATGTCATGCACCAGTCACTTTGTGTAGCATTGGTCTGCTCACTACCTCACTCACCATGGAACTGACGTCATTCTACCACTTCAGTCAGTTTAAATAAAATAAGCTCTTTGTCACTTTAATCAGACTGAATAAACTATTTTTTTATGCACTGTCTGTTCACTGGATTACACTTTATCTGCCATGTGCCTTGCGCTGCTTTTAGTCAACCTTATTTTTATTTTATTGTTTTTATTATGTCGCATTTTTTTTAATCTTATATACCGTATTGTATAGTTTTAGCTTATATTTTATATTTGATCTAGAGTTTAGGCTCTACTGTCAGTGTTATCTGTATGCACCGGGGGTCTGAGAGTAACGCAATTTCGATTCTCTGTATGTATGTAATGTACATGTGGAAGAATTGACAATAAAGCAAACTTGACTTGACTTGACTTGAAAACAATGGGAACCAACACCGGGGAGACTGGATATTGAACTGACTCAGAGACAGGGAAAAACAGGTTAAATACACTCAAGGGAAGGGAAGACAACGAGGCACAGGTGCACAACAAGACACAGGTGAACACAATCAGGAAAGCCAGGGACAGGAAATAACGTACCAGGTTACGTAGGTAACCATGGTTCCCTGATAGGGAACGAGACGCTGCGTCAGCTGACGCTATGGGGAACGCCTTTAGTACCAGGCAGTAAAAACTATTTATATTTCACTAATATATCATTATAGTAACTCATTCCATCAAATACAACTGTTTTTGAGTCATTTAGAGCTTATAATCTGGCTCAGAATCAGCCAGGGACTCTCTCTGGTCCTGCATTTATGTGTCTGTTGCTGTCTTTATGTGGGCTGTCAAACACTCAGAAAACAGCAGCCCATTGGCCGATCTGCATAAATGACACCTCTTTGTGACTGTTAGAGCCAATAGAATCGATTGAAACCACCCACGGTTGGCTTAGCAACACCAGTCACCATCCAGAAGGCAGGAAGACGAGAACCAGTGATTTCTGTTCGTGAGGTCCCTCCCTCCTCTGACTCGACTGTTTGTGCTTTTCGAGAAACCCAGGGAGCCGCCATTGATTTCAAAGGGACCGTAATACACGAGAGAACACGGTAGAATCGTATTTTTCAATCGGAATATGACTTTTGACCAGAAGACAGCAAAGGTAAGACATGCTTTATGATATGTTTATGATTTTTTTTTTACGTTTATGACTGTAGATCGCTGATATTTCATCGCATGGCAACGTGGTTGGTATCTTTGTTTTCTGCAGAGTCTGCCCTTCCAGAGGGTGTAAAGCTTGTGTGGATTGCTGGAAGTGGTGAAAATAGCGAAATCATGGAATTCTGATTTGCATATTTGTGTGTTTTTGGACATTATGAGTATAATTGCCTAGGTTGTAATTGTTTTTTGTTCTGGTTGTGGATGCTTGGTACTGGCTTTTAGCTGACTTTCTGGTCTTTGTTTTGGTAGCTTGTGTGGCATGATAGCTGCTTCCTAGCTTGTGTACTGTTCATTTGGACTGTCCAGGACTGGACAGGACTGCATACAGCCTCCTTTTTAGGGGGAATCAAAAAGTGTGAGGCGAGGACCATCCCGCAGCATTGCATATATCGGAGAGGGGGGTTCCCGACCACCAAGCTCTGGAGGATGCCATACTCCATGTGGAGTGGGCTCTGATCGACAGAGGTGAAGGCAAACCGCGCACCTCGTAAGCCGAAATAGTGTGTTTGAAAGCTGGGCAGCCCTTACGAGGGGGCCCAAAGCATACCAACAACTGGTCCGAATTGCGCCACTGGGATGTCCTCCGGACATAAATCTCCAGGGCTCTGACCGGACAAAGCAGTTGCAGCCTCTCACCCTCCCGTTCCGCCGATTCTGAAGGAGGATGGAACGCCTGCAGAACTACCGGCCGGGCCTCCTCAGTGGGTACTTTAGGTACGTAACCTGGCCTGGGATGCAGGATGGCTCTAACTGCGCCTGGAATGATCTCCAGGTTAGCAGGAGCCACCGACAGGGACTGCAGATCTCCCACTCTATTGAGAGAAGTCATGGCCAGCAAAAATGCCATTTTTAAGGCCAGACACCTGTCTGATGCATCGTCCAGTGGCTCGAACGGTGCTGTGGTCAATCCATCCAGCACCACCGTCAGATCCCATAGAGGGACTCTGACTCGAACCGGAGGCCTCATCCTCAAGGTGCCACGAAGGAAACTGGTAACAAAGCGGTGCTTCCCAAGCGAGCAGCCATCCACCAAACTGTGGAATGCTGCACTCGCAGCCACATACACCTTCAATGTAGCGGGGGAGAGTCCAGCCGAAAACCGGCCTTGAAGAAACTCCAGCACTGAAGCCATCGGGCAGTGAACTGGGTCAAGATGGCGCTCCAGGCACCATTTCGTGAAAATGTTCCACTTGCCCGCATACAGTTTCCTCGTGGAGGGGGCTCTAGAGTGGATGGTCTCAACTACCTCGGTAGAGAGACCGGCAGCTCGGAGGTGGTCCCGCTCAGGGGCCAGACCCACAGCTTCAATTTACCCGGGTGGGGATGGAATATTTCGCCTAGGCCCTGCGACAGGAGGTCCCTCCTGACGGGAATCTCCCATGGGGGGCCGTCCAGGAGGTCTACCAGGCGTGAGTACCAGATTCTGGTGGGCCAGAACGGGGCCACGAGCAGCAGCTGGGCCCCTGTTCGGCGAACTCTCTCTAGAACCCCCGGGAGCAGAGAAATTGGGGGAAACGGCGTAGCCTCGGCCACGGCTGCGCCATGGCATCCAGCCCCAGGGGTGCTGGATACACAAGGGACAACCAGAGGGGGCAGTGAGCGCTGTCCGGGGACGCGAACAGGTCCACTTCTGCTCTGCCGAATCGCCTCCATATCATCTGTAACGTCTCGGGGTGCAGTCTCCATTCCCTGGGCCTCGGCCCCTGGCTCGACAGGATGTCTGCTCCCACATTGAGGTACCCAGGTATGAAGAGTGCTCTGAGAGAGAGCAACTTCCCCTGGGACCACAAAAGGATCTGGTGCACCAGTCTGCACAGAGGGCGCGACCTCAGACCGCCTTGTCGATTTATGTAGGAGACCACTGCCGTGTTGTCGGAGCGGACAAGCACGTGGTGGTCCCTGAGGTATGGAAGAAAGTGCCGTAAGGCCAACAAGACCGCTCGCATCTCCAGGCAATTTATGTGCCATAGATGCGGGGTCAACCACAGACCTCGGGCTGTGCGGCCTTCCAGAACCGCGCCCCATCCGGTGCTGGAGGCGTCCGTCGAGAGTGTGCGATGGTGGTACACCATGCCCAGCACTGAACCCTTTGTCTCCACCTGTCTATGGCACGCATGCACCTGCATGTAACCTTGATCAGGCAAAAAGAATTGCCCCTCGGGGAAAATCCGGCATCCCTGAGCCACCACTGCAGTTGCCTCATGTGCAGCAATCCAAGCGGAATCACGGTGGATGCTGCAGCCATGAGGCCTAACAGTCTCTGAAACTGAAGTGCAGTGAGATGTCGGCCTAGCTGCACCCTGAGTACTATGGTCAGGATTGACGCGTGCGGGAGACAGCCTGCAACGTGACTGAGTCCCACACTACTCCTAGGAACGTAATCCTTTGTGTTGGAGTGAGCGTGCTCTTGCTCATGTTGAGCCTCAACCCCAAGCACCTCAAGTGCGCAAGTACAACATCTCGATGCTGTACTGCGATGAGATGAGACTGGAATAAAAACAACCAGTCGTCCAAATAATTGAGGATGCGGATCCCCTGGTGTCTGAGAGGAGCCAGGGCGGAATCCATGCATTTCGTGAAGGTGCGGGGGGGAGAGTGCTAGGCCGAAGGGAAGCACCCGATATTGGTAAGCTTTGCCCCCGAAAGCGAACCACAGGGTCTTCCGGTGTCCCGGAATGACAGAGACATGGAAGTAAGCGTCCTTCAGATTGATCGTGACAAACCAGTCCTCGGACTGAATTTGACTCACAATCATAGGGATCGTCAACATCCGGAACCGAAACCTCCTCAGAGGCTGGTTCAGGTGACAAAGATCTAAAATGGGGCGCAGACCACCATCTCTCTTTGGAACTATAAAGTACCGGCTGTGGAAACCCGGTATGCATCTCACTGTCGGGGATCTGTTCTATGGCCCCTTTATACAGGAGGGAATGAATTTCTTGCTCCATCACTTGTGCTTGTACTCGGTTGACTCTCGTTTCCAGGATTCCTCGGAATCCTGGGGGTCGAGACCGGAACTGAAGCGTGTAGCCTTGTCGGACGGTGCACAAAACCCAGTGCGACACGCTGGGTAACGCTTCCCAAGCGGGCAGAAAGTTCCTCAGGGGAACGCTCGAGGCTGGTTCCTGGGGGACCAGGAGTGGCGGCTTCGGTTACCCGAAGCGCTGCAGCAGCGGGTAACCGGAATCCCTGAGAATCGGCATGTACATGCCTGACCGCCCCCCGAATCTGCGATGTGAGAGCTGCAGTATCCTGAAGCGCCAAAGCGGCGGGATTTAACTGGGAATAAACGTCTACAGGCCTAAAGGCAGTGGTTGCACGGAACTCGCCACGCCCCGAAGCGCCACCTGCGGCGGGGTGAGGAGGCTGAGTTCCCGAGGGCCCGATGGGGAGACATCTATGTGCACGACCCTGATGGGGGGCGCCCTCTGAGGCCCGATGCTCAAGTCCGGGCCTCTTCCTGGAAGCCTGTCGGGCGAGAAGCACGGCCCTCAGGTCCGCCTTCTCCTGTTCAGGCCTCCATCGAGCAGGCGGAAGCGAGCCACTCGACCGCTGGGGAGGGGCACGCTGAGCCACGCTCGCTTTCTGGGCCAGCATGTAAGAGCTGCGAGATGTCGAAGGCTGAGGTGGTCCACCCTCAGCTCCGGCCCGAGACCTCTTCCGACGAGGGATAAACCGCTGGTAGGCCACAGCCTGTTGGCGCGCTTCCCTGAAGTGCTCGACAACTGAGCCAACCGCCTCCCCGAAGAGACCAACGGGAGAAAGCTGGGCATCCAAAAGGAAGGTCTTGTCCCTCTCCTTAATACCCGACAGAGTCAGCCATAAGTGGCGCTCCATCGCCACCAGCAGGGCCATGGACCCCCCGATAGCTTGGGCCGTATCCTTCATGGCCCTGAGCGACAAATCCATCGCATGGCGAAGCTCCTTCTCATCCTCGGATGCGAGGGGCCACCCATCGTCGAGGTCGTCCAGCAGATCGGCCTGGATACCTGCAAGACCGTCATGGTGTGCAGGCATGCACCGACCTGACCCGCCGCCATGTAAGCCTTGCTGACTAAAGCAGGGCTTAGTAGGTAATGTCGGGGTTTTCAGGGAGGACGCAGCCTCCGGCGATAAATACGCCACCAGCGTCTCCTCAATAACTGGCATGCCGCCGTAACCGTTCTCTTTATGCCCGCTGATCGAAGCATACTGGCGACCAGTCGGGCTGGAAAGCCGTGTAGAATACGACCGGGACCAGGACTTTGACACCTCAGTGTGGAGGTCCGGAAAAATGGTAAATCCCGACGCGGGCGAGGAGGTGGGGCTACGAGGAAACGCTCGTCGAGCTTACTACAGTGACGAGCATCCTGCTCTTCCACTGGCCAAGCGATATTGAGCCTAGCCACCACACGGGAAACCACCTCCAGCAGCTCTTCATACTGCGGAGACTGGGTTGACGAGCCACCCATGTCACCGCCTTCCGCTCCGAGCGCATCCAGTTCCTCGGAACTGGAGTCTCGGTGAGCGGGCTCCCGCTCTGGGACGGAAAAAGCCGCAGACTCGGTGCGGGCTTCCGGACCTTGAAAGCGGGAGAAAGAACCCGTGGATGAAGGGAAAGAAAGAGCCGAAGCTGTCTCACCTTCGTCGCCAAGGTCAATCTGCGATCCCCAGGAGTGTAGTTGCTGGGATGCCTCAGCAACCGCCGGTCCCTTACCGCGTGGGGAGCAGAGCTGGCCGCATTCCTCAAAAAGCGGTGAGGGCTGCTAGTGCATGCTCTCTTCCCAAGCAGGCCGCACACATCTCGTGTGTGTCACCGTCGGGAATATAGCGTGGGCACACTGCCGAAACCGCTTCGCACTCGCCATTTCTCAGAGACCCAGAGCGTTTGCTGAAGATCAGAAGACTGACAACAACAGTGAAGCCGGCTCCCTTTATACCTCAGGTTCCGCCGGCGTGCGTCACGTGTTGACTGGTCTAAGTTGTTACAGAGATTCAGAGGCCGTCACGCTGAAGGCGTTCCCCATAGCGTCAGCTGACGCAGCGTTGAAGTTCCCTTTAAAGGGAACCCCACCAGACACATGAGGGAACAGACAAATACAAAGTAAAACAGGATGTAATGAACCCAAAACACCAAAACTCAACTGAACAACTAACCTCAAACTAAGACATGAACACACAGAACTGAAACCTAAGACTGACATCCTTAAAATATCAAAACCTATACCAAACCCATGACAAAAACTTTATCACGTCAACGTTTAGCAGCTGCAGTCTCAAAGTCTAATAACGACAACAATAAGACATTCTGGGGGTGTGGAAGTGAAAAGGCATTAGATAAACATGACGGTCGACCAAAAGTACTTTGTTCTTTAGTTTGTAGTTAATTATTGTTGAAGTTTGTGAGAATCAGGAGAGTTTCTAATGTCACAGATTCATGAGGTTCAGTCAGTGAACAGAAACCAGTGAAGATCAGTACGCAGATAGAAGTATAAATAATTAGTACAGGTACAGGTATTAGTAGAAGCAAGAAGTAAAAGACAGGTGTACTCACAGTAAGCCTTGTTCCCGTAGGATTGTGGGTAATTTGGGGAGCTGAAGGTAGAGTTTGGCTCCCAGAGGTCAAAGGGTCCTCCACAGCCAGCTCGACCAATCAGAGCAGAAAGGGCAGAGTCAGACTGAATCCACATCACAGGTATATGAATACTGACTTGATGCAGAACGTTGTTACAGTAAAAAAAGAAACCTTCTCCAATAGCTGACTCAACATCTTTCTTAATCATCTTTTTATAATTATTAAACATTAGCCAGAGTTCACATCTTGTGAGTGCCAATGAACACAAATAACAACACGAATACATAAATCGTTTTTCCTAAGACATAAGGAAAACAAACACAAAATGATGTTTTATATATATACATGTATAATATATATATAAATATGTATGTATATATATATATATATATAATGTAGTTTTTAGGTTAGTATTTGCACTCATATACAACAGCATACAGCCAGATGAAAACATAAAACATGTGATGGCAGAAGTCAAAGTTATTAGTAATAAGAATTAAAAGATATATAATAATCAATAATATGAATAATAATAACAGGGGCGTGGTCTGTGTGTCACCTGGTATAGGGGCAGTGGTTGTTGGAGGCGGTACATTGGTTGGTTCAGGAGGGGCAGGGTCACATGTAGAAGAGGTCAGTGTGATGTCATCCAAAGCGATGTCGTTCCTCATACCTCCTTTCTTCAGAGCTTCAAACACCACCTGGAGAGGTTAGAGGTCATACTGATCAATCAGTTATCGATCAGCTGACTGATTAAAATGATTACTAATCAGGGTTTATAAACTGATACGTCTGTGGACTTCCTACTGACTGTGGTCTCTGTTGTCAGGTTGAGGGTGACCTGGCCGTAGTTCCAGTTGTCGCCATAGTTACCGTCTCTCTGGAACACCACGGTAACAGCAGATTCAGACTGTGATGTAGACGTTCGCAGCAGCAGCACTCTGAGACGGTGGACGTCTTCTCCAAACATGTGATACCTGCAGACAGGTATTTACTTGTTTACTGATTTATTCTGGTTTATTAAAGGTTCAAGACCCCAAAAAAAACCCGACACCTAAAACCCTATTGTTTTTGAGTCGGTTTAGTATTATTATTTACATCATTTGCTTGTTTGTGTTGTTTACATGTCTATTTTCTGGTGGTTTACAGGTTTAATTTGCGGTTGTTTGCATGTTTATTTGTTTATCCTAATTTTTAAAATACATTTGTATTTGTTTATTTCCTGGCTGCTTACCAGAAGCTCAGGCACATGGGCTGTGTGGGTGGAGTCAGAGGGACGCTGTGGATCCTGAAGCTCTTCAGCCATTGGCCGGGACTCAGGGGAGTGACGATGTAGAAACCTGAATGTTTCACACAGGCTGATCAATACGACTGATTATAATACTGATGCAACTGATATTATTACAAACAACAACGTGACAAATGATCATCGTTTTATCACAGAATTATCCTTTAGATCACACGTTTCATTTAGTTTTATCTTCATTATTTCCTGATTACAGTCTTGGTTTCATGTTGCTTTTTCTAGGGTTTCATGCTCTGACTGTATTCACACTGTTGACTTCTGTAATGGTGAAACCACCTGAGCTGTTGCCCAGCGTCTGATCGACACTCGGGCCGCTCAGCGGAGGAAACGTGGAGCCGCTGGTTCGAATCCAGTCTCCTTCATCATCGTCCTGCTGCTGCCTCCAGAAACACATGCCCTGCTCAAAGGTGCACGTCAGCTTCTGCTGGTCTGCACACACACACACACACACACACACGTCAGGCACACACAGACACACACACACACACACACACATCAGGCACACACACGCACACATACACACACACACACACACACACACACACACAGACACACACACGCACGCACACGCACACACACACTCACTCACACACACACACACACACACACACACACACACGTCAGGCACACACACACACAGACACACACACGCACACACGCACGCACGCACACTCACACACACGCACACACACACTCACTCACACACACACACACAGGCACACACACACACACACACACACACACACGTCAGGCACACACACACACACACATCAGGCACACACACACACACACACACACACACACACAGACACACACACAAGTGAGGCGCACGCACACACAAACACACACACACACACACACACTCACACACACGCACACACATACATCAGGCACACGCACACACTCAGTGACTTCACAGTTGTATCCGTCCTGTCCACAGGTGTCGTACAGTTACCTGAGAGGTTGGACGTGTTGGCTGCGCTGTAGGTGGCGTTGAACCCTGACAGATTGTTGACGTCATCAGAAGTAAACTCCACAGTTGATTGGTCGGTCAGTAGCCACACGGTCCCAGGAGGGGCGGAGCCTGAGAGCTCAGCTGTAAATCATATTAAAATGTGAGCTAATCAAGTTGTTAGAACATTTACACACACACACACACACACACACTGTCATATCAACACTACAGTCTGTGTTGAAGTTTACCTGTCAGGTGTTTGTTTGCTCCGACTCCTTCATAAAGCTTCAGAGTGTCAGTGTTTTCTTCAGTTTCAAACCGAGGGAAGTTGATCCGAACAGAAAGTCCTCGACCGACGCTGAAAACAACAACTTTGTTTTACAGAAAAAACTGTGAATGTGATCAAATGTGTTCTGTGTAGACAATAAAACAACCTCCTCTTTCCGCCGTAAAATGTAACTTTTATTGTGAAAGTCTCCCCACGGTGACCTGCTGAACTTATTGAAGTTATTGATGGACTCAGTGTGACGGCACGTCACCGTTCTTATCAGTGAAAGTGTCCCACAGCCCTGAATACAGGTGTGTGAAGTTATTTCTGGGACTCGTCTCTCCCTGTGTGTCTCACTGACTCGAGTCACAATGCTCATCAGAATGCACTGATTTGATTGGCTGAGAAACATTAATAACTGATCGATATTCTCTCCAGCAGACGAAGAGCGGCAGCACGACAGGACACGTTACATTACAGGGATAACAAGCTAATAGTGTGATAACAAAGAGGTACTAGCAGACTGAAAAGGATGTAACAGGGTAATAAGGAGGGCAAGATAGCAACAAGGCAAAACTATTTAGTTATATTATAGTAATATTTTGGTACAATATGGTGACCTTCTAACAATGAAATGGTTATCAGTGTGACATCTGGATAAAAAATGTTTACATGGGGACATTAATGACAATTATGACGTAATATAGGTTGATGTTTTCACAATATTATAAAATACATAAACTGTCTTGGAAGTCAGAGTTGGTAATTACCACATTATAATGCTGATATTTACCCCCCCTGTTGCAAACATTCCCTTTTGTTTAAGGTAATACGGGTCAAATTAGAGTTGACTGCTGTGACTTGTTTCCTGGAAACACTTGTTTCTGTGTAGCAACCACAAATCAGGGCTCCAAAATGTGAATCGAGGGTCTAAGGAGGGACAGAGGGTGTCGTATGTTACAGACTGTGAAGCCCTTTGAGGCAAATGTGACGTACGATGTCTGCTGTACGAACTACACGTCTGTTTACGTGCCGAGCCTTAGGGTACCTCACTGTGTGTTTGGCCATAATGTCAGAATTATATGTTCTTTCAGAGTTTGGTCAGTGCCCCTAAAAATCAGTTCAAAGGGCGAAAAAAACAGCTATCTTCTGAAAAAATTAAACAATGAAGTGTGTGTGTGTGTGTGTGTGTGTGTGTGTGCGTGTTCATTGTGTACTGTGTGCTGTGTGTGTGTGTGTGTGTGCTGTACCTGATGACCCAGCGACAGGCGCTGCTGCTGTCGTACGTCTCTGAGGCGTTTGATGAACTGAACGAACCGCTCGGACCTCTCAGCACGAACTGACCGTCACACGCTGTCGCTATGGAGACGAGAGTGATGATGTCACAGGAAGCTTATCCTTCAGTGATGCGTGAAAGACCTGAGATCTTCCGTTTGTATCTTGTTGGCTTTCAGACAAACTTGATCATTAACAACAACGATAATGATAAAATTGAAACTGCTATTCTCCCGACGCCTGTCAAACTGCAGCGGACACAAACTGACCACAGCGAGCAGCGTCTTCATCAGAGGCGTCGGGACAGTCATCGACTCCGTCACAGAACCGATCGATCGGAACGCAGGTGGATCGATCAGCACAGGGTGTCTGATGAGGAGGACATGTTACTGTGGAAACAAACGGGAGTTTAACATTAAACCGTCTGATTTAACTTTAGATTGTCTTTGTCCTTTCTGATCCCCGTCAGATTCCATAACGTCTTCCTGACCTCCAATTTAAAGCCACACTGATCAATAAAAGAAGCCAAATACAAATATCAAAGATGTGAAATAACTCCAAACACGAGACGATCGTGACATCTGTCACTTCGGTTTGAGGGACTTTTTGAAAGCAAATGTGCATCAGCTGATTCTGACGTTGGTGGGCGGAGACGGCCCAGAGCGTCCTCACCTGGTGTAGGTGTGACGGCCGTTGGTGAAGCTGTTGCCTCGTCTTGTTTCTCTGCAGGAAAAGATCCACAGAGTCTGATATTTAGTTTCTGTGTGTTTCATTCAAACAGAAACTGGGTTTCCGGGAACTCGACGGGTTCGTGTTTGATTGAATTGTTCATCGTGAACTCTGCACCAGTAAAAACATTATATTCACATTATAAACTCTAGTTCTACGGCCTTTTTTCAGGCTTGCTCTCTAAACTCTAAATAAAGTTGGGTCAAATCAAACTGGGCAGCACTGCTGGTCACAGGGGACGCTGTGATCTCACAGTGACATCACAGAGTCACCTGTGATCTGGATGCTGTTTCTGTCGATCACCAATCCTGTGGCCCCAGCCTCCTGAAGTCCCGCCTTCAGCTGCTGCTCCACCCCCTTTACATCGATCAGCTGATTGAACGAGAGGTCAAAGGTCACCACCACACTGCCCTGACTGAGGACACACACACCAATAACATTCAATAATCGGATTATCAATACATTCATCAGAACCTTTCAATAAGGATGTGATTGCTCTGACCTGAAGTATAAAACCTGACAGGACTTGAAGACACGTCTGAGCTCACTGTGACTGAACGCCTGGGATACCTGCCGACCAATCAGAGGTCAGACTGTGACCAGCTGACACCTGCAGACAGACTGTGACATCATTTAAACCTGGTGAACCTGCTCAGATCAGTATAGATCAAACATTTATGGTGTTTGGAGCTCCCTTACTTATGTCGTGTGTGATTCTACAACAGCAACACAGATTCACCTTCACAGATACACTGATCAATGCTTTGCCACTTCCCTTGCTGTCTTTCAAAATTAAAGCAGATGATTTAACCAGTTGCTGGAGGTTAGAGCTACCTGTTATTTTCAAAATAAAAGCCTGCGCTCTCACCAGGTTTTGGATGTCGAAGGCCAGAGATTTAAACAGCAGACTGCTGGAGTTCTTCAGCTCTTGGGAGAAAACGGCTCCAGCTGTGATCACCATTTGACCAGTCAGCACTGTTGGCTCAACGGCACCTGGGCACACAAACAACAGCAACATATGGATCAATAAGATCTACTGACACCTCGTCCCTTTATTTAAACCAGAGTCTGCGTTTACCTTCAGGCTTCAGACTGATCCACGAAACTACGATCAGTCCGACACAACAGACCAGAAGAAGAGACGACACAACACTGAGGAGAAACTCCAGAGACGACATACTGCGATTCATCCTGACAGCTGCAACAGTCAATACATCAATCAATCAATGAACCAGTCAATCAATACATCAACCAATCAATGCATCACTGCATCAATACATCAATCAATCAATCCACCAATCAATGCACCAGTCTATCAATAGATAAATCAATCAATGCATCACTGCATCAATACATCAATCAATCAATGCATCACTGCATCAATACATCAATCAATCAATGCACCATTCAATCAATCAATGCACCAGTCAATCAATACATCAATCAATCAATCAATACATCAACCAATCAATGCATCAATCAATCAATGCACCAGTCAATCAATACATCAACCAATCAATGCATCACTGCATCAATACATCAATCAATCAATGCACCATTCAATCAATCAATGCACCAGTCAATCAATCAATGCACCAGTCAATCAATACATCAATCAATCAATGCATCAATCAATTAATGCATTAGTCAATCAACCAATCAATGCATCAGTCAATCAACCAATGCATACGTCAATCAACCAATCAATGCATCAGTCAATCAACCAATGCATACATCAATACACAAATCAATCAATCAGTCAATCAATACATCAGTGCATCAATCAATACACAAATCAATGTATCATTCAAACAATCAGTCAGTCAATGATCTTCAGTTAGTGAAAGGAGGTGAAATACTCAGATTAAAACATTGAACCCCAAAACATCTGTTCATAATGTGCTTTACCAGAACTGAGTGAATGAGTGAATGAATGAATGAATGAAAGAATGAATGAGTGAATGAATGAATGAGTGAATATAGAACATATAGAAAATAATATAGAATAGATTTTTACAAAGGAGGGCTGTGGCTTTTTCCTCCATCATTTCCATCAGAAACGTGTTCTGATTTGTTAAAGTCCAGTGTGAACGTGAACACAATGATGACAGATCACAGTTCAGATGAACCGGACCTGAAAAACTGTGAACTCGTCCTTTACCCAGGTTTATTCCCCTCCATCAGACACCAATATTATTAATGTCGTTATAATCAATAAAATCTCTACAAACATTCAAAAACTAAATTATTTTTAAAGATTGAAATATACAAACATACAAGTTTTAATTCGAACGATAATCTCCCATTTAACCTTCAGACATAATTTGACCTTCAGCCTTTAAAACATTTTCCACTTCCTGTCAGAACAGAACACAAATACTCAGACTCACCTGAGTTAAATACTTTTACCTGCAGCAGACTTCAAATCAAGTTTCTTCTTCTTGTTTCTCACCTGTTTAGTTAAATCTGAAGTTAGAAACTGACTGTTTGTACTCTTGGACTCTGAATCTGATCTGTGATCAGCTTTTATTGAGCTGAAAGTTACTAATGACTCCTTATCAATACAGTTACTGATAATCATTAATAACGTTTCTGCTGCCAGAACGAGTCAGACGAGAAACTGTTGACATAATATTTATAATATAATTTACAAATTTACTGAAAAAGGTTTGATTATTCCTCTTTGAAATGAAAGGATCACATCATGTTGATTAAGATATTAATAAACTGTTGATTTAAATGAATACATTTTGTGTTTTATGATCTTTATGATGATTTAAGAAGAATCAAGCCTAAAACTGTGTAACAACCTGTCAGAGGTAAAGACTTCAGCTGCCAATCAAATATTAAATAAATCTCAATATAATATTTAAACTGCAACAATCAATAATTAAGAAACATGTGGATCAAATATTACCTACCTTACCAGTTCATTGAAAATTAACATTAACGAGCTCACCTACATGAAGAATAACCTGGTGAGTTTCTTGTTTATCACAATCTAAAGTCCAGAAGCGGTAAACGTGTAGGTGAAGTCTAATTTAATGTTGCCCCGCCCTCTCTGCACTCACCTGACAGGTGACACGCTCCACTCAGTCATCCAATGTTCTAACTCTACTTTTCATCACATGACTTACAAAGTTAATAATTAAGCAGTTTAGAAGTTTTACAGCTGAAGAAAATATCACACGTTTACTAGCATTTCATATAGTGTCCTGTAGTACTTTTTCTAGCGTCCTGTAGTATTTTGTATATTGTCGTATAGTACTTTGTATAGCATCCTGTAGTACTTCGTATAGTGTTGTGTAGTATTTTGTATAGCGTCCTGTAGTATTTCGTATAGTGTCGTGTAGTATTTCGTATAGCGTCCTGTAGTATTTCGTATAGTGTCGTGTAGTATTTCGTATAGTGTCGTGTAGTATTTCGTATAGTGTCGTGAAGTATTTCGTATAGCGTCCTGTAGTATTTCGTATAGCGTCTTGCAGTATTTTGTATAGCGTCGTGTAGTATTTTGTATAGGGTCGTGTAGTATTTTGTATGGCGTCCTGTAGTATTTCGTATAGTGTTGCGTAGTATTTCGAATAGCATCCTGTAGTATTTCGTATAGCGTCCTGTAGTATTTCGTATAGCGTCCTGTAGTATTTCGTCCTGTAGTATTTCGTATAGCTTCCTGTAGTATTTCGTATAGTGTCGTGTAGTATTTCGTATAGTGTCGTGAAGTATTTCGTATAGCATCCTGTAGTATTTCGTATAGTGTCGTGTAGTATTTCGTATAGTGTCGTAAAGTATTTCGTATAGTGTCCTGTAGCATTTTATAAATTGTCACGTAGTATTTCGTATAGCGTCTTGCAGTATTTTGTATAGTGTCATGAAGTAATTTGTATAGCGTCCTGTAGTATTTCGTATAGCGTTGTGTAGTATTTTGTATAGCATCCTGTAGTATTTCGTATAGTGTCGTGTAGTATTTTGTATAGTGTCACGTAGTATTTCGTATAGTGTCGTGTAGTATTTTGTATAGCGTCCTGTAGTATTTCGTATAGTGTCGCGTAGTATTTGTATAGCGTCCTGTAGTATTTCGTATAGCGTCCTGTAGTATTTCGTATAGTGTTGTGTAGTATTTTGTATAGCGTCCTGTAGTATTTTGTATAGTGTCGTGTAGTATTTTGTATAGTGTCCTGTAGTATTTCGTATAGTGTCGCGTTTTGCCTCCTTTCCAGTTACAGGTGTTTGTTTGTTACCTGTAGCGTGTAGTTTGCTGCTCTAGCTCAACACAGCTAATTTGTTCGACTCTTTATTACATTGACTAACTATCTGCTATTACATTTGAACGTTTATTAGTTTTGCCTAAGCACTTACGGCGCTTCAGTGTTGCTAGCTACCAGTCTCTACCTTAGCAGCTAGCAATGGCTTCTCTCCCTCTCTCTACCTCTTCCTCTCCCG
>WNGW01000031.1:186572-205625 GCA_011952105.1 Coreoperca whiteheadi
GAAAATTACAAATGACCTTTTAATTGCATCAGACAATGGACTTGTCTCTGTACTTGTCTTGTTAGATCTTAGTGCTGCATTCGATACCATTGACCATCAAATTCTATTACAGAGACTGGAACATTTAATTGGTATTAAAGCAACCGCGTTAAGCTGGTTTAAATCCTATCTATCAGACCGATCTCAGTTTGTATATGTTAACGATGACTCATCCGAACACACCAAAGTTAGTCACGGAGTTCCGCAAGGTTCTGTGCTTGGACCACTTCTATTTGCTTTATATATGCTTCCTTTGGGCAATATTATTAGAAAGCACTCCATAAAGTTTCATTGTTATGCAGATGATACCCAAATATATTTATCGATTAAGCTGGATGAAACTGATCAGTTAGTTAAACTTCAATCATGCCTTAAGGACATAAAAACCTGGATGACCAGAATTTTTCTGATGTTAAACTCGGACAAAACTGAAGTTATTGTACTTGGCCCCGAACGCCTCCGAGACTCACTGTCGGCAAATATAATTGCTGTAGAGGGCACTGCCCTGGCCTCCAGCACCTCTGTGAGGAACCTTGGAGTTATCTTTGATCAGGATCTATCCTTCACCTCCCACATGAAGCAAACCTCACGGACTGCCTTTTTTCACCTACGTAACATTGTGAAAATCAGGCACTTCCTGTCTCGAGTGATGCAGAAAAATGAATCCATGCATTTGTTACTTCAAGGCTGGATTACTGCAATTCCATATCATCAGGCAGCCCGAAAAAGTTCCAACATATGCATTACTAAACCCCCCTAAAAAGGGGGGTGTATGCAGTCCTTTCCAGTCCTAGACAGTCCAAATGAACAGTACACAAGCTAGGAAGCAGCAATCCTATCATCCAACATACCAAAACAAAGGCCAGAAAGTGCACTAAAAGCTAGTACCAAGCATCCACAGCCAGAACAAAACACAATTAGAACCTAGGCAATTATACTCATAATGTCCAAAAACACACAAATATGCAAATCACAATTCCATGATTTCGTTATTTTCACCACTTCCAGCAATCCACACAAGCTTTACACCCTCAGAAAGGGCAGACTCTGCAGAAAACAAAGATGCCAGCCACGTTGCCGTGCGATGAAATATCAGCGATCTGCAGTCATAAATGTAACAAAAAATCATAACCTTATCATAAAGCATGTCTTACCTTTGCTGTCTTCTAGTCAAAAGTCATATTCCGATTGAAAAAGACGGTTCTAGCGTGTTCTCTTGTGTATTACGGTCCCTTTGAAATCAATGGCGGATCCCTGGGTTTTTCCACAAGCAATAACAGTCGAGTCAGAGGGGGGAGGGACCTCACGAACAGAAATCACTGGTTCTGGTATTACTGCCTTCTGGATGGTGATTGGTGTTGCTAAGCCAACCGTGGGCGGTTTCAATCGATTCTATTGGCTCTAACGGTCACAAAGAGGTGTCATTTATGCAGATCGGCCAATGGGCTGCTGTTTTCTGACTGTTTGACAGGCCACACACAGGCAGGTGAAGAGGCATAGTGTATGTGCAGAGAGAGTCCCTAGGTGAATCTGAGCCAGATTATAAGCTCTAAATGACTCAAAAACAGTTGTATTTGATGGAATGAGTTACAATAATGTAATATTAGTGAAATATAATTAGTTTTTACTGCCTGGTACCTAAAACAGGTCAATGGCACATCTGGATCCAAATGCCATATTTGCTGGTTCCGCCTGGAAATATCTGTGATAAAATGTGTGTTAAACTGCTTAGGTTCAAAGCAAATATTATTTTAATCATTCTTACAAAGTTTAGGCTTATTCCTTGATGATTCTAATGTGTTTTCACTATAAATGATGTGGGGTTTTTTAGGCAGAGGTAGAAATTTCAATTTTCTACTGCTTTCCAGATGCATATTATCTGAGTATAGATACCTGAATCCCTATACTTCTATTGTAATCTCACAGGTCTTAGCTTTCTCTTGAGAGCAAGATTATGCATATATATTCTTTGTGGTTGTTAAGATATACTCAATCTATTTGGGCATGTAATTTCGGAAATAGTTAATAGAAAAATGGGCTTAGTAACCAATTAAGATTCTCCAGTTGATTCAGAACGCTGCAGCACGTGTACTGACAGGAACTAGGAAAAGAGATCATATTTCTCCAATATTATCTTCTCTGCACTGGCTCCCTGTGAAATCCAGAATAGAATTTAAAATCCTTCTCCTCACCTACAAAGCTCTTAATGGTCAGGCACCGTCGTATCTCACAGAGCTCATAGTGCCTTATTACCCCACTAGAACACTGCGCTCTCAGAATGCAGGGTTCCTTGTGGTTCCTAGAGTCTCCAAAAGTAGAATGGGAGCCAGAGCCTTCAGCTATCAAGCTCCTCTCCTGTGGAATCAGATCCCAGTTTGGGTTCTGGAAGCAGACACCATCTCCATATTTAAGAGTAGGCTGAAGACTTTTCTCTTTGATAAAGCTTATAGTTAGGGCTGGCTCAGGTGAACCTGAACCATCCCTTAGTTATGCTGCTATAGGCCTAGACTGCCGGAGACTTCCCAGGATTCACCTCTCTCCTCCTCTCCCTCCGTACTCTCATCCCATAAACACCTGTTGCTAACTCAACTTCTTCTCTCTCCCGTAGTTTTGTGCTTCCTCGAGTGGCTCGGGTCCCGCTCGCTGGGCTCCACCTGGTCCTGCTCGGTGGTCCTCCTGGATCCATCCTCTTGTCTTACAGCCTACATGTTGTCATTCTAACTGCAGATACTCTGATCTCCTGTGAATCTGTTCTGTCCACACGACATCTACATCCTGTCTGTCCGACCTGGAGAGGGATCGCTCCTCTCAGGGGCGGATCTAGAAACATTTATGGGCTGGCGAGAGGGGGGCAGGAATTTCTGAGTGGTGGCAACATAGTGATTTGTGATATTGGGCTGTTTAAATAAAAATGAAATCATTTCATTTTTCAAAAGATGTGAGATTTGGTAAATTAAAAACACTTATTACTAAATTTAACATCATTTGGTTACAAAGACATGAACATTTGTGGTTTTATTGAAAATACTTTAATGGATCAATCTTTCTGCTGCCAAACTCTCCAATGAAGGCACAGAACGGGACTAAAACACACATGTAGACGGAGGCCCGGTCGGGGGTCCGGGAACATTTCAGAACTTCAGCTCTGTCGCCCGCTGACGAGGTTTCATGTCGTAGCCGATTGTTCCTCTGAAGCTCTGAATAAAGGTTTCCTTTTCAACGTCTGGGCAGCGGAGCCAACGTGACAAACGAAACATTTCCATTGGACGAAATGATCAGGACTGCTGGTAGATGTTCTTTATCATCAGCTCATCCTCCTCATCATCATCAAGGTGCTCTGAGAGGATCAAGAGAAGGCGGAGTCAGATTTATACAGCTAAGCTGTCTCTTAGCAACAGCTGATGTGATCAGGGCTAAATGACCTCTGGGGCCGCGCTCTTCTTCTTCTCCTCTCTTCAGGGTGTCTCCTCCTCTGACCTCCTCCTCCTCCTCCTCCTCCTCCTCTTCCTCCCGGCACTCGTCGATGTTCCTGTATGGCTGCAGACACAAGGAGAGGCCATGTGTTCAGGGACAGACTGTTTAGTAAATGTGTTTCATTCCTTCATGATTCATCCTCACCTGGTTGCTGTGATGTGGCGATGACTCATTGGTGGAGGGGAGGAGCCTGTTAATGAGCTGGCCAATCATTTTAAAGGTTGGTCTATCTGTGGGCTCCAGACTCCAGCAAAGCATCATCAGCTGATACCTGAGGCGACAGGTGTCTGTTAGATTCAAAAGAACTTTATTAACATTCAGATAAATCTCTGCCTCCTCACATCTCTGCTGGAGCGAAGTCCGGCCGATCCATGTGGCGGCCATCTTTGATCATCTTGTAGAAGTTGGTATCCACGACAACGTTTGGGTAGGGACTCTTACCTTAACAGGTAGACAAACACAGTCAGAGGTGAGAGACATCAACTACGAGTACCAGAAAGCATTGCTGTCAGAAGCATCCAATCGGAGAGCTTGAGACTCTGTTGCCAGGCGGATAATATCGCAGTGAAGTCAGAGGTTTGAATCAACGTGAGTGGAACTCTGAATGTAGGTGTCTCCATAGCAACAACCGCTGAGGCTCATGGGTACTGTCGCCTGTAGAGACGTTCCTACATTTATACCTGACCACCAGGACAGAACCACCACTGAAGCTGCAATATGATTGGGTGAGGCGTCGCCATGGTTACCCAGAGAGAAGATCTCCCACAGTAAGACTCCGTAGGACCAGACGTCACTCTGGACGGTGTAAACACACTGAAAGATACTTTCTGGAGCCATCCACTTCACCGGGAGACGGGCCTGTCAAAATAAATCACACAGGAAGTGTCAAAATAAAAGGCCCATGTAACAGATATCAACCTGAAACCAGCATCTGTTTCACCTCATTCTACCTGTTGCTATAGAAACAGGGAAGGGTTAACAAACCTGTTAATTCAGTTTGAGATTTATTTTCTAAATGTGTCTGATGTGGGGAGCTGCCAGCTCTGCTGCTCTCGTCCACAGTTATATGAAAGAATTTTAAACTCGAAGTGCACTGTGGGAGTCGTAGTTAACCTAGAAATGTATCTACAAGATCCCATCGCAGCCTACCTCACATCGGCACAACCACTACCCAGACTACTCCAGCGCTCGGAGCACAATACTGACACAGTACATCTCTTACACTGCGCTCCACTCACATTTATACGTATCTCTGCTAATCACAGCCCCACAGACTGAGCAAACAGCTGATTGTATGTATGAACAGATAACAGTCGATGCTACCTGCTGACGTTAAACACTCACATTTCCCTGCACGATGTAGCTGTCGTCATTGCGGATGTCTCGGGCCAAACCGAAGTCACAGATCTTTGCAACACGACGATCAGTCAGCAGGACGTTCCTCGCTGCTACGTCTCTGTGGATACACTGACAGAAAGACAGGTGACAGAGAGAGAGCGACAGGTTGGCAGAGTGACAGGTGACAGAGAGACAGACAGGTGACCTGCATTGTGAGGACACGTTGGCCTCTAAGGGCAGTTTGAGGGTTCAGACTCTGTGTTAAGGTTAGGATCCAGTTAAAAGCATTAAGTCATGAGGTTCCTCACAAGTATAAAACAAATGTGTGTGTGCGTTCTTACATTCCTGGTGGACAGGAAGTCCAGACCCTGAGCCACCTGGTGAGAAAACCTCATAAGGTCACCAACAGACAGACAACCTGTCTGCACACCTGAGACAGACAGACACACAGTTAGACAGGTCTGTACTCATAAAGACAAACACTACAGGTGTGTTCAGGTTGTTACCCAGGTGTGTTTGTCCTGGACTCAGAACCGGCTGCATCTCCTGATACTCTGAACAGCACGAGATTCCGCTGTCACTGCAAGACACACACACACACACCTCATCACAGGTGATGTCACCTGGCCAAAGTCAGGGTTGCTGTAATGGATCAGCTGAGTAACAGTGACAACAGTCAGGTGATAATGAACAAACGGTCATGAATATGATTGGACGGCAGGAGTCAGTTGGCATAATCATTGAAATCAGTAGTTTGGTTGATCGTAGATGTTTAATTCTTTTTAAATCTCAGATACTTTAGTCATGTTTGGATCTTAGTTGGCGTCCATCTCGGGATTACCTGTACAGGACTGGTCTGTACGCAGGCGTGACATCGCAACATCCACTGAATAACTAGAACCAAGCTATGCCGATAAAGACCGTTTCAGATGAGCTGCTCTGTCAGCAACATTTTATTCAGTTGATGCAACGAAAAGAAACGTCAGACCTCCTGAGCCTGGCGTGCTGGGCGGCCATGTTCTTATAGAAGACCTCCCCCTCCACTTCATCCACACTCAAAATGGATGCCATTAAGTCCTGAGTGTGAGCCCGCAGGAAGTTGAGCAGGTCGCCATGGCTACAGTACTCTGTGATCATCAGCATGGGGCCTGATGCGAGGAAGTCAAACGTTAGAGGTTACGTTAGAATAAACATGCTGCTTCAGTTTCACACTGGAAATGTGTAAAGACTTAAAGTATTTAATCTTGGAAATGTTTGTTTTCGTCTTAATGATGTTTAATGAGCAACGACATGCAGCACTGCAACTGCAGTTAACAGTTACTTTTACTGTTTTTCTCATGATTTTATCGATAAAGCGTGAGCAAATAGTGTAAAATATCAATTCATTTTTCCCAGAGTTCTAATCCTAACCACCAGTCCAAAACCCCCAAAGAGATTCTGGTTAGAAAACCTGTGAATATTCAGACTGTTTGTATGAAACATGGATTTCTTGTGTACTAAACAAACACCTCATCCTCTACAATGTCAGGAAGACCAGACCTTTCCTATCTGAGCAATCTACACAAGTCCTAGTCCAGGCTCTGGTCTTGTCCAAACTGGACTATAGCAAAGCTCTGCTGGCTGGACTCCCTGCTTGCACAACCAAACCTCTGCAGATGATCCAGAACGCGGCAGCAAGAGTGGTCTTCAATGAACCGAAGAGAGCGCACGTAACCCCTCTCTTCATCAGGTCACACTGGCTCCCTGTTGTTGCCCGCATCAGGTTCAAAGCGATGCTCCTGGCCTACAAGACCCCCACTGGTTCTGCACTAATACAGACCTATGTTCCTGCCAGAACCCTGCGCTCTGCAGAAGAACAGCGTCTGGTGGTACCATGCCAACAAGGAACAGGATCCCTCTGGAGCAGCTTCTCTGGATCCGTTCCACATTGGTGGAATGATCTGCCTGCTCCTACAAGATCAGCAGATTCTGTAGCCACCTTTAAAAAGCTCCTGAAGACGCATCTCTTCCATCAACACCTAACTAACCATCAATAACTTCTTCCTTTCTATCTCTTCTCATTAACCCCTTCCTGTCCTCAGCTCTGTATCCTGTGCTGGGCTCTAAGACTAGTTTCTGGTGTACTGATGCTTCTTGTTACCTTGTGTTGTTATAACCGCTTCCATTGTCTTCTTCACATGTGAGTCTCTTTGGATAAAAGTGTCTGCTGAACGACTCAGTGGAAATGCAAACACTGTGATGATTAGTGAACATATACCGTAAACAGTTAGTGTGTATTTGTATGTGTGGAAGTGGGACACAGCAACAGTTACATTTAGTTATGTATTAAAAGACTCAAGCCACCAACGTGTTAGTCCGTCTCGCAATACTGTCAGACTTCCTTACTGAGCTCTCAGCTCCGGGCCCATTGGTTTAAGGAAACCTCAAATATTTATTTATTTTTGGTTCAGTAACAGCTGCTCACTGTAGTTTGTTGGACAAATGGGAGGAAAGAGTGCATTTGTTGGGGACTGTTTTCAGTGGCGGATTAATCTACATTTGTATTTCTGGCAGTAAAAAGGTGTCACATGTAAATGTGTGTCTGCCTTTGTGACAGGTTTGTGGTTAATAATTAAAAGCGTCAACACCTCCTCGAGTGCAGGCACCCAGCAGGTTGACGATGTTGTCATGGTAACCAAGATGGCCGAGGATCTTCAGCTCCGACATCAGAGCTTCACGTTCCTCAGAGTGAGCGCTTGCTGTTCATGAACACATGAAACACAAATCTGTGTCACCACAACAGTAATCTGTTGCACATGTGACGATGATGATGAAGATGAGGAGTTGTGGACTCACGTTTGAGCATCTTGACGGCGACTCGGGTGACGACGTTGTCAGTTCCCAGACCGTACGCTGTCGCTTCGACAACTTTCCCGAACGCCCCCGAACCCAAAACAGCACCTGACAGGGGGGGTGGGGAGGGGGGCAAACACAACCAATAAAAACTAAATAAACTTCACAGAGAAGGTGACATCATTTCCTTGATCTTTGGGGGATGTGGGGTTTGTTTCTGATGTTCCGTTTGGTGGTAATCAGCTGTTAAAGGATGGCGGGATAATTATCAGTGACTTCCTTTACATTTATTCTGGAATGTGCCTCGACTCCTGCTGGTCGGGTCTGTGGCCTCGTGTAAAAAAAGGGTTAAGTGTCCATGTGGTTCAGATTCTCGTTTTGTCCGGCCAACAAAACTCAGAGATTCAGTTCACTGAAGAACCTGAGAATGATGGGAGGTTTTTATTGATACACAACTTAAACGATAAAACCACAACCAGATCTTTTGACAATTCCTTTTCTATTGACCTATTTCAGTATTATGATAAAAACAACAATATGAAATGCTTATCTTTAAAAGCCACATGCAGGACTAATGACCATCTTAACATCCAGTTAAAATGAACGTCGCAGGGTTTGGTGTTGAATTGAACGCTGTCTCCTACCAAGGCGGAGTTTGTCTCGGGGAAACTCCCACTTGTAGTTGTACGGCAGCTGGGTGGGGTCAACAAAGGTGTAGTTGTTTCCGTTGGTGCTCTCGATGATCTTCCAGCGAATCTCGTATTTGGGTTTCTGAGAGAAGTAGAAACATGACAGCAGGATGTGAATGAAGCAGTGATGAGTGAATGAATCCATGGATATATTCAACAAGTCACAGAGAAAGAGGAGTAGTTCCACATGATTCTGTTGTCTTTATTTTGTATATAAATCATTTACCAGAATCATGTCACGGAGCAGGTTACACCTGCTTGCAGATGATACTGTTTTATATGTTTACACGCTAACTTGCTAGCTACCGCTCTGTGTGTCAAATGTTTAGCTATTCCTCCTTTACTGATGATGGAACATGTAATAAGTGTAATTTATTTGTAGCATTGGAGGTTTAGTGAATTGGAAACTCAGTTCCACACCATGGGAACTCAATCAGTAGCTGCTGTAGTTAGCCAGGCCCCAGTAGTCGGTCGGACCGACCAGAGCTAGCGCCTGTTAGCTGTAGTTAGCGACACCAGTGACCATAGTTAAATGTGTTCCTGGGGCCAGAGTGGGGGACGTTGACTCATATCTGAAACTGCTGGCTAAGGATAAGCGTAAATACAGTAAGACGGCGATAACGACTCCTGATTACGCCAATCGGAGGTCACTAAAGTTAACGTTGAGTCGGTGTGTCCGTGTGCAAAGACTGTCAGACTCTGAGCCCAAATCTGTTTAGCTGCAGGTCTTCAGTCCGCAGCTGGCTGTCGCGGTGGAGCATTTTTGATTTGTTTTACATGTAATGTTCATATTCCAAATCTAACATGTTTATCTGAGCTGCTGTGTTTCATGCAGTCCTGATATTTAGAGTCATCAGAGACGGCGTTATACTGCAGGGATAGTTAAAGCTTCTACTACAACCAGGCCTCTAAGATAATATATACTCGTGGAATTCGAATTCAGCACAAGAAGACGATAAAACCTCCTCACTGCCACATTCTCCAGAAACAAAAAATGTTAAATACGTGTCCTGGACGAGAAACTCAAATGTTTAAGAGAAATCAGTCATGTAGTCGTGTGTTATCTGGAGCTTGCCGCTGACTGTTATGGTCATTTTATTGTTGTTGGCTTTCATGGATTTATATAAAGGTTTGTTGCATAGGTTCATGTTATATGCTTTTATATATTATCCCTATAAAAATGAAATAATATCACCAAACGCACCTGTCTCCACTTGTAAAAGACGACCAATAAGAGCAGAAGGAGGACAGCGGCAGCACTCAGAGCTCCAATCAGAGCCAGAGAGAAGAACGTTTGAGGTTCTCCTGCAGAACCTAAAAGCAACACAACACGTTTGTTCAACAAGACGACACGTTCAGTCACATATGAGGATTTTCTAATCTTTTCACTCCGTCACTTACGAGCATTAAAGACTTCACGAGACACTCCCACATGGTTGTATGTGACACACTCCGCAGTGACATCACCAGGTGATAGAGGGAGGGTTAGGGGTTTCTTCACTTCCTCCTCCTCCGGCTCCTGTGAGGTCATGTCAGCAGGAGAAGCCTGATCGGTGGAGACGTTTCCACAGCTGCAGAGGAGGTGAAGGTGAAGGTCAGAGTGTGTGGTGCTTTGTGCATTTCAGCCTTTTAATCTTCATTTATTGTTTTATTCTCTTTCCCGCTATCATTTGACTTTAACTCCGTAAATCTCTGCAATCATAATTAAAGCACAACGGGCATTATTCTATTAATTATTGCTGGGATTTTCTAACTGAACTGAGCAGGATGCACGCTTTTATTTTCTCTGACTGTCGAAATCTGAGGCTTTCAGCTCACAGATGATGAAAAAAGGCGTTAAGACATGAGACTCGAGTAGACTGATCAGCACGTAGTCAAAACTTCCACACACTTTTCTGCTTTGCACCGAATGTAGGTGAGGGGACACAGCCTTTACACCAAGATCCAAATGAAAGCAAAACGTTAATGAAAAGCACATCAGCTAAACACCACAAGTGAAAGCAGACGGGAGGTCAAAAGAGACATCAACTCATCAAAGTGACGATCGACAGGATAATTCACATCCTGCCTGTTTCTTCACTTGTGAATGCTCATGTTTTTATTTAGGTGTCTGTCGGGACGTCTCGCTTTTAGAGCCTCAAGTGGCCATATGAGGAACTGCAGATAAATAAGCAGGACGTTGTTTGTAATGAACCATGCAGCCTGTAGGGGGCGCTGGCAGGACCTATGACTGTCAGTCAGGTTGGTACATACGTGTCCTGGACCCCGGGGCAGGTGTACCAGAGGATTGTGGGCGGTGGATATCCAGAGGTGCTGCAGGTCAGAGTGTCGTTCTCCAGACTGATGACGGCGCTCGGAGCACCTGAAAGACATTTGCTTTTACACATTTCTCAAAGTCAAAAGATTAAAAGTGTCAGAAAACAAAACAAAAAATATGAAGAAATAAAAGCAAAGTTTTTATTTTTTATTTTGTGCTTTCTGTCTCTATTTCGACAATAGGAAAGGGGGAGAGGGGATGACATGCAGGAAAGTTTAAAGAGTTAAAGATTTACAGGTTGTCAAAGTTTATAGAACATGAAGAATTACATTTATACAGCCCAGTATCAGTCTGTAACATCCGACGCCGTCTGTCCTCAGAGCCTCGATTCTAATGAGGAAAAAACAAAAAAGCTACTTTTAACAGGAAAAAAAAAAAAAGGTAGAAGGCTCAGGAGGAGCAGCAGTGGAGGGATCCCTCTCCAGGATGGACAGACAGGAAGTAGATGTCGTGTGGACAGAACAGATTCATAGCATATAAAATTATGATGGAGTCCTGGAATCAGATCCCAGTTCAGGTTCGGGAGGCAGACACCATCTCCTCATTTAAGAGTAGGCTAAAGACTTTTCTCTTTGATAAAGCTTATAGTTAGGGCTGGCTCAGGAGAGTCCTGAACCATCCCTTAGTTATGCTGCTATAGGCCTAGACTGTCGGGGGACTTCCCATGATGCACCTCTCTCTCTTCACCTCTGTCCTCCTCTCCCTCTGTATGCATTCTCATCCCATAAATGCAGGTCACTAACTTGACTTCTTCCCTCTCCCGGAGTTTGGTGCTTCCTCATCTCTCTTCTTTCTTACTGTCACTGTCAGCTGGTGTTTCTCCCTCCGGAGCTGCAGACTCTGGATCTGTGGTTCCACCTGCTGGATCAGTGCTGCTGTGTCTGTGCTGGGGGGGCCAGTAGCTCAGGTCCTGCTCACTGGGCTCCACCTGGAGCTGCTCGGTGGTCCTCCTGGATCCGTCCTCTTGTGCTCTACAGCCCACATGTTGTCATTATAACTGCAGATACTCTGATCTTCTGCTGTGAATCTGTTCTGTCTACAGGACATCTATGTCCTGTCTGTCCGTCCGTGCGTCCTGAGAGGGATCCCTCCTCTGCTGCCCTTCCTGAGCTTTCTATCATCGTTTACCTGTTAAAGGGTTTTTTGGGGAGTTTTTCCTTATTAGAATCGAGGCTCTGAGGACAGAGGGGGTCGGATGTTACAGACTGATTTGTGACATTGGGCTGTAGAAATAAAACTGACCTGAAAAGATGAAAACGTAGTATATATATAATTAAGAAGAGGATGAAGAGGAGAAAGAGGAAAAGTTTCTCACGGTAAATTCGGAGGTCGATGTTCTGTGAGCCGTTGAAGAACGTGTTAGAGAAGTGGAACGAGTATCGTCCTCGATCCTTCTGTCGAACCCTCCGCAACAGCAAGCTCGCCTCCAACCTGCAACGGCAACAAAAAAATACCACCTTAACAAACCTTAAGGTGGTACTGTTGGTGTAGCAGGTCTCAGTCTGACCTGGAGTATAAATCTGATAAGGCTAGTCTGTTGTTGTTAGCATGCTAACCTGTCGCCATTAGCAGCATAGCTTTCCTGGTACACGGTGTTGTTGCCGTTATTGACGTGTGCTGGTGTCGTCCAGCGCTGGTTCCTGATTGGAGGATACATCTCCATCACAAAAGTCAGCATCACATCTTGATCTTCCTTCACCACCACTGTGCGGCTGCCGCTGATGTAAGCAACACTAGCCACATTCCCATCCATTCTATTGGTGCTTATGTTAGCAATTAGTTCCCCGCTCACTTCCAGTGAGCTGCTGCTAATGTTAGCATCTAGCTCTTCTTGCAACTCCATTGGCATGCTACTAATGTTAGCAACCAGGTCTCCATTGACCTCTATAATCTTGGTGATAGCGTTAGCAGGCTGCAGGTAGATCCTCAGGTAGGGACCATCTGGTGAGGAAGAGGAGGAGAGACAGTAAACATCACTCATTTGGAAGTGGTGGAAGTTATTATCTATATTATGTTCTTACCCAGAACTCTGAGCTGTGTGGTTGCCATAGCGACTCCAGCTTCATTGACAGCAGTGCAGGTGTAGAGTCCGCTGTGCGGCAGACTGACAGCAGAGATCGTCAGAGTGCTGTTGATGTACAGGCGGCTGCTGCTATAGAGTTGGCTGACAGTGACGTTTAGACTCTGGAACAAAGCAAACAACCAATGAATATCAAAACAGTTTGTCAGGAGTAAAGACACCCAGGTGACCTCTGACCTTTGTGTTCGGGTGTGTCCAGGTGACGTTGTAGAAATGGGAAGGGTTACTGGTCAGACAGGTAACCTCAAACTTCTCTCCTTCCAGACGGACCAAATCATCCTGACTGACAGAGAGGGAGGGAGGATGACTCAGCCCTGCACACAGACAGGTAGACAGACAGGTCATTGGCAGGTAGAAATGGACAGTCAGACAGGTATACAGTCAGACAGACAGGTCTTACTGGGGACCACCAGCAGGTCGACAGGTCTGGATCTGAACTGGCTTCCATCCTTCCAGCCAGAACAAACGTAGCGTCCGGTGAATGACCTCTGCAGGTCTCGGATCAGTGCTCCTTTTTGGGGGTCAAAGGTCACGTTCATGCCCTGGGGCAGGCCCCACCCCCTGTCCCCAGCACTGCCCTCTGATTGGAGGGTGAGGTTAGTGACGGACGGGTCGGTCAACAGACACCTGAATAGGAAGTCCTGGCCCTCCTTGACATCAGGGATGCTGCGAGGTGTGACGAACACGCTGGAGGGGTCAGCCGGATCTGAGAGAGAGGCATCATGGGAAATGGAGGTCATTTTTAGAAGATGAATGCGACAAAAACTACTGTTAGCAGCAGGTGAGTTTTGAACATTCCTCTAATAATCTAAAGGAAACAGATCCCAAAAAGCAGCATGTTTGTCAAGTGCTCTTGTTTTGAGTGGAATTGGACTTGTTGTGTTTCTGTTGAGTGTACTGAAGTGAAGCGCCGACTTGGTTTGGACGTTTGGAGTGTGTGGAGATGGATGATGTTGGACTGTTGTACTGGCTTGTTAACTAATCCTCGATAGACTTCAAGTCACTCATCAACAAAAGGTGACCTATGTTGAGTTGTTTTATTTGGGTTTTGAAGTTTATTATTTTTGTTTATACAGTTTAATTCTGAATATTTTTGTCAGAGTCGACTGTGACTGGCACCCCAGACCACAAAATACTAACAAACCGTAGCAACGTGATGACGGTGAAAACATCACGGTTTGTATGACTTCACGCTACACAGATTCCACAGGTCCAGAAGGTAGAATATTTGGATTCAGCCCTCTGACTCTGGCAGGGGGCGTGGCCTCAGCTACCTTACCTTTGATGTACAGGTGGATCCAGGTGTCCAGGTGTCCAAGGCTCTGGTTGGTGTACCCACAGTGGTACGTCCCGGTGTATCTGGGGTCCGACCTCCTTACCTCCACTGGGTTCGGCAGTCTGTCCTGGTACAGCAGACGGAATGCAGTGCTGGACCAACGGACAGAACCATTACCATGGCAACTGAGGGTGAAGGCGGAGCTGGAGGTCAGAACCACTTTGGTTTGGTTTTGCAGCACATCAGAGTTCAAACGGATTGACAGATGACCAGGAAGATCTGAAACAAACAGTAAATCAGTTCAACAACGACACCACTAACAACGATGACAGCATCTGTCCACGCCCACATGTGATGACCACGCCCACATGTGATGATGGGTGTGGTTACAAATACTAACTGATCCACACAAACTGTCAGGATTAGTGTTGCAATAGAGAAAAGGACCCAAAGGCAGACCACTTAACGGAGGATGATGACAACTAGTTTATTTCATGACTTACAGGCAGGCAAACAGGCTGTAACTGGTTGGAAGGCAGGCAGATAACAGGTTGGCAAACTGGTAGTAGGCAGGCATAAATCCAGAACAGAGAGGCAGACAGAACCAACACAGCAAAGACGATTTACAAAGTGACAGTAAACAAAGGTTTAACCTCAACTTAAATACCCCCAGGTAGGGGAGAAAACGAGACACAGGTGAACTAAATCAACACACTCAAAGCAATCAAGGGCAGGAAGCGTAACTAGAAACAACATGAGGGAACAGACAAATTACAAAATAAAACAGGAACTAACATAAACTAAACCCAAAACCCAGACAGGAGCACACATTCAAAATAAAACAGGAACTCAAATCTCTTACATAAACAGACTCCATACATGATTTAAAGTTGCTTTTTATAGCAAATCAATATATTTTAAATGGACACTGGATCAAATGACTGTGTGTAACATGGAGGTTATTGCTTGTAGTTGTTATTCAACAGAGAATCATCTCTGCAGCTCTGTGGAGCTTTTTAGCCTCTTTTAGCTCCTAGTTTGGTTTTTTGGCACATTTCCCTCAGGAGTTGGTAGAGACCAAACCATGGTGTTGGAAACATGACTGAACCAAGTTTTATGACAATCCATTCAGTAGTTGTTGAGATATTTTAGTCTGAATGAATGTGGTGCAGCTAGGCCTATCTCACACATTAACATTGGGGTTTAGGGTTTGCAGCATGGGATCGTGGGAGTTGTTGTCTTCATTGTCACACAACCATCATTGCTGATGAAAATCTGTCTTAAATGACTCAGGCAGAGTCGAGGGTTAGACATGTTTTTTGACATTTTAATACAGAAATGTTACATACTGAATAACTCTACTGTGATACAAAATGACAACTCAGTACTCAGTATACTATATAATGCACAGAAACACTACTACTGGTTGGATGATTTAACATGACTTTATTTCAAATCAGAGAAGAAAAAGCAATTAATAAAGTCAAATCATTTAAATTACACTTAAATTATAACAACAAAGAAGAGTTTTGCTGTGAAATAGGTGTCCCACCTGTCAGCTCATCAATGGGCTGCTGTGATGTCAGCAACCCTTAATTACTGTTAATTTGATGAAACTTTTTGTTTTGGTAAATTATTAAGAAAAACAAACATTAAGCAAATGTCAATGTTGAAGTTTGATTATCAGTGTCTTTAAATCTATGAATTAACAGACTGACAACAGGAATATTAGTACTTAACTGTTAATAACTGACAGTCTCATTGGTTAACTGGTACAAACAAATCAAAATCACTGACCAGCTCAACAAGAACAAATCAACCTTATTGGCTGGTTTTCAACATATTTCCCTGTCAGGACAAACAGAGAATCTCATTGGCTGGAGGCAGGAGGTTTCTGGGTGATTTCCTGCAGCTGAGTGGCGATGCGGGACGTCTGCAGGAGTAAAGCCTGATGGTTTTCAACCAGCAGACTCTGTTGACGAGCGACGTTCTGCAGATCCTGGATCTGCTGGGAACCCTGAGGACACAATGTTCAGGTTGATTATTAGAAGACTTTTCTTTAACTTGACCACCTTGGTCTAAATTAAACATAACTAAATCTAAACTTAACTGAACCCACCTGAGTTCCCAGCATGCCGAAGAGTTTGACCTCATTTGTCTGGCCTGAACTTAACTTGCTTTACTGCTGTACCCCTGCTGTTGCTAAATGCAATTTCCCCACTGCGGGACAAATAAAGGCTTGACTTACTTACATACTTAACATAAAGCTAAACTTAACTTGAGCTAAACTAAATTTAAACTAAAGTTGATGTTATAATTGCTTCCATTGTCTTCCTCATATGTAGGTTGCTTTGGATAAAAGCGTCTGCTGAATGACTAAATGGAAATGTAAAGTTAAATTAAACAAATCTAAGGTTAAATTTAACCTAACTAAACTAAACTTAAACTAAACTTGAGGTTAACTTAACTAAACTAAATCAAACTAAACTTAACTAAACCTCAGATAAATTAAACTGCACATAATCATATCTAAACTTAAACTAAACTTAAAATAAACTAAAGAAGGCCCACCTGAGTTCCCAGGATGCCGAGCAGTTGGACCACCTGGACCTGGCCCTTGGCGACCTCCTTCTGCACCAGGACCAGCTGTTTTAGCAGATCCACGACCTCCTTCCTCCACGGCGCCTCCTGCTGCTGATCCTGAACCAGCTCTGACAGCTCGGGGGCAAGTGCGTCCACGTTCGGACCAGAGAGGTCGATGTCTGATTGGGTGGGTGACTGGGCAGCACCCATTGTCATTGCAGCAGGCGGGTTGTCATGGTGATCACCTGCGGTGAAGACGACACAAATAGGATTCACGTTTCTCTGAATTTTTAGAATAAAAGGATGTTTAGAGGTGTATTTGCTTTGATTGGCAGGTGTCTCAGCCAATAGCTGACAGACACTATAGCCATGTATTTATTACGAGATGTCACAAGGTCATGGATTTGTGTATGGGCAGTAGGGTCATATCCGTAATGTAGCCCAGAACGATGTCTCGTAGGCTCAAAATGGTTGTACACGTTTAACATCACTTTTCTGAAAAATATGAATTAATACTTTAGGTTGACCATCACTAAACTGATTCAACACAATAAACAAAAACTAAATGTTTCACCTCCTCTCAGACTCACTTGGGAATAATATGCCTTTTACATCTCAATACAAATGGTCTTAGATGTTTCTGTGACTTGTTACGAAGAAATATGGCATTATATTGAGCTAACATGAGTGACGGCTGCTCACTGTCAAGGCTACCGGCTAACATTGCTAAGGTGTAGCTCTTGTAACAGCTGCTAACTTGCTAACTAAAAATGAAATAAAACTCAGTAACAACACAGTAGAGTAAAACGTTAACATTTCTCCTGAAACAGCAAAGCTTACCTGCAACATGTAAAAATGTTCTGCTTCCATCTGGTTCACAGTGATTCTCATTGTCTCATTAATTAATCCGCCAGACCTCCCTGCATGTGTTCTGTAGTGTGACAACACTGACACCTGCTGGAGATTCCCTGGTACTACTGACCAACAATGACGCTCACCATTAATAAAGCTGTGCCCTAAAATGTCTTTCTTTGTATAGACACATAAACAAACCCTCACATGACTCCACACGTGACTAATTATGTGTTCGTGAATTGTATCTACATGTTTACAGATCTGAGACATCGTGCCATTTTAACTCAGCCGAGTAAAAACCTCTACATGGCTGTCACGTGAATGTTTCCTGTATAAAGTGAGATGTTTGATGAGGAGCGACAGAGCGAGGTGTGGGGGGTACATTCAATTCAGTTTTATTTATATAGCCCAATATCACAAATCACATTTGCCTCAAAGGGCTTCACAGTCTGTAACATACGACCCCCTCTGTCCTTAGAGCCTCGACTCGATTAAGGAAAAACTACCCAAAAAACCCTTTTAACAGGGAAGAAATGATAGAAAGCTCAGGAAGAGCAGCAGAGGAGGGATCCCTCTCCCAGGACGGACAGACAGGAAGTAGATGTCGTAAATGAGTTTATGGTTTCAGCTGACGAATGTCACCTGTTCATGAGAGCATCGAATGACAGAAACGTCTATATAACGCTGCGTTTCTCTTCTGTTAGTGGCAGAAACTCGTAGACGCGTCCACGATGCTTCACTGTGGATTTATTCATCCATCTCTTACAGCAGTGGTGAGCAAACTGGGGCCAAATCTGGCTTCAGCCGAAGTACGTAGCCCGCTGACGAAAGAAACACTTGTATGTGTTTTTTCACAAATCTACTGCAGACAGAAACGTAAACACAAGGTTCATGTAAATCCCGATGAATACGAGCTCTGTGGTACCTCCGAGTCCTTCAGCCCTGAATGCTAAACATGCAACAAACCGGCCCCATCAACGTTATTCTTTGACGAGTTGAAAGACAAAAACCGAGAGAAATGGAACATGTTGAAAACAGACCGTTCGTCTTTATTGATCGGCGCGCTGATCAATAGTCAGATATGGTCAGACAGATTTGTTGCAACGCTTCATGTGACAGTTGAAGATTCACGTCACTGAGTTTCACAATCAGAACGTTTCTGTTGTGAGAAGAAACAAGAAGTGAAACAACCAACAGAGTGTGTGTGAGTGTGTTATTCTGTGTGTGTGTGTGTGTGTGTGTGTGTGTGTGTGTTATTCTGTGTGTGAGTGTGTGTGTGTGTGTGAGTGTGTTATTCTGTGTGTGTGAGTGTGTTATTCTGTGTGTGTGTGTGTGAGTGTGTGTGTGTGAGTGTGTTATTCTGTGTGTGTGTGTGTGAGTGTGTGTGTGTGTGTGTGTGTGTGTGTGTTATTCTGTGTGTGAGTGTGTGTGTGTGTGTGAGTGTGTTATTCTGTGTGTGTGTGTGTGTGTGTGTGTGTGTGTGTTATTCTGTGTGTGTGTGTGTGTTATTCTGTGTGTGAGTGTGTGTGTGTGAGTGTGTTATTCTGTGTGTGTGTGTGTGAGTGTGTGT
>WNGW01000031.1:205725-229150 GCA_011952105.1 Coreoperca whiteheadi
GTGTTTTTGTGTGTGTGTGTGTGTGTTAGTGTGTGTGTATTTGTGTGTGTGTGTGTGTGTGTGTGTATTAGTGTGTGTATGTGTGTGTGTGTTAGTGTGTGTGTATGTGTGTGTGTGTGTGTTAGTGTGTGTTAGTGTGTGTGTATGTGTGTGTGTGTGTGTGTATTAGTGTGTGTATGTGTGTGTGTATTAGTGTGTGTATGTGTGTGTGTGTGTGTGTATTAGTGTGTGTATGTGTGTGTGTGTTAGTGTGTGTGTGTTAGTGTGTGTGTGTGTGTGTGTGTATTAGTGTGTGTATGTGTGTGTGTGTTAGTGTGTGTGTGTGTGTTAGTGTGTGTGTATGTGTGTGTGTGTGTGTGTGTGTGTGTGTATTAGTGTGTGTATGTGTGTGTGTGTTAGTGTGTGTGTGTATTAGTGTGTGTATGTGTGTGTGTTAGTGTGTGTGTATGTGTGTGTGTGTGTGTTAGTGTGTGTGTATTAGTGTGTGTGTGTGTGTGTGTGTGTGTGTGTATTAGTGTGTGTGTGTTAGTGTGTGTGTGTGTGTATTAGTGTGTGTGTGTGTGTGTGTGTGTTAGTTTATGTTAGTGTGTGTATAATATATTATATAAAAATATATTATGAATGATAATAAATGATAATATATATAATATATAATAAAATATGTTATAAATGATAATAACATGAACGCTGTGTGGAGTCCAGACCAAACTGAACAGCTGTTCAACAAGGCATCATCCAGTGGAATTCATCCAGTTTTATGAATTCAGAACCGACCCGGTAACATCCGACCAGATATATGGATCATTGTAGAAAACTAAGTAAAACACAAGCGCAGAATATTGAATGAATGATAATAATAATTATAAGGCACAAATCAAACATTAGACAGTTTTAAAGGCCGATTTTTAAAACTGACTGTAAAAATGTTTCTGATTTACAGACTTTTAATAAAAACTTCATTATTTATACTTTTGTTTTTATACATTTTATAATGTTGTAATCTTTTTCTTGTGTTTTTAACTTGATGTAATTTTACACTTAAACTTTCATTTTGTTAAGATATATATCTATATATAGATAGATATATATACACACACTGTATACATGATCAGTATATGGACATGTATATATGTACACATATATACATGTCTATATATGCACATATACATATTTATACATATCTAAATAAATATCTACATGATCAGTCACACTATATATATTTACATATATATATATTTACATATACACGCACACACGCTATGTTTACTGCACATACTGGAATATGAAATTAGGATTGCTTATTCCCTCTGATTATAATTGCATTTTATTTTGTATTTTACAGTTTTATTTTGAGTATTGTGACTGTCTGTTGATGAAGTAAGGTGACCTCGAGTGTCAAGAAAGGCCTATGAATAAAATGCTTAATAATAATAATAAAACTGTATATATTTATAGAAGAGGTTTTTGGTATTTTAGGACAGAATCTTCTCACATTAATGGCTGGTAGTTTTTAAATCTTTATTGGAGAAAATCAGTTTCTCCTGTCAATGTTTACAAACCGAGTATCTCTGCAGTTTCTCTTTTCTGACCACTTCACTGTTTATTAAAGGATTGATTTTCTATTTGTTTCTGCTGATCGGAGGAAACCTCATCAGTCCTGAGCAGGAACCTCAGTTGACGTCACTGAGTCCTGAGCACATTCACGCCTGAAGCCGACAGCTCAATTAATTCAAACAACCGATTAACCATTTGATCAATAACACATCACAGAAGAGTTCAAAGTGGGAATCTCAGTTTCTCAGAGTCCAACGCGATGATTTAGATTAAAGACAGAAAGTCGGAACGAGTTTTAGTTGTGAGGTTTTAATCAGAGTCTGACTGACAAACATGGAGATACGAGGTTTTCATACCAACGGATCTGAGTTTGTTTTGGAGAAAGTCCTGCAGTTAAGAGGTTTCAGCGGCACGGGGTCAGTGTGATGAAACCTCAGAGACAGGAAACACATTTTCTACCAGAGCCCGACCACACACACACACACACACACACAGATACACACACACACACACACAGATTCACACACACACACACACACACACACACACACACACACATACACACACACACACACACACACACACACACAGAGATACACACTCACACACATTTTGTGTTGGAGGGTCTCTTTTGTCCCACTTCCTCGTCTCACTTCTTCTTTGTTGGGGACTCTGTGGGAGGGAGGAGGAACTGGTTCCGCGGCAACATGTTTACATCCACTACACAAAAGTCTCGTAGTAGAAGAAGAAGATCACATGAGGCAGCAGAAATAAAGACCATTATATTTATTTATAAAGAGGACACTGAGTCCATGTGGGGCCATTGAGTCCATGAGGGGCCACTGAGTCCGTGAGGGACCACTGAGTCGATGAGGGGCCATTGAGTCCATGAGGGGCCACTGAGTCCATGAGGGGACACTGAGTGACATGAGGGGCCAATGAGGGGACACTGAGTCCATGAGGGGCCAATGAGAGGACACTGAGTCCATGAGGGGCCACTGAGGGGCCACTGGTCCATGAGGGGACACTGAATCAATTAGGGGACACTAAGGGGCCACTGAGTCCATGCGGGGACACTGAGAGGACACTAAGTCCATGAGGGGCCACTGAGTCCATGAGGGGCCACTGAGAGGACACTGAGTCCATGAGGGGACACTGAGTCCATGAGACGACACTGAGTCCATGAGGGGACACTGAGAAGGCAATACGACCATGAGGGGACACGTAGTCCATGAGGGGACACTGAGTCCATGAGGGGACACTGAGAAGGCAATAAGACCATGAGGGGACACGTAGTCCATGAGGGGACAATGAGTCCATGAGGGGACACTGAGTCCATGTGGGGCCACTGAGTCCATGAGAGGCCACTGAGTCCATGAGGGGACACTGAGAGGGCAATAAGACCATGAGGGGACACTGAGAGGATACGGAGACCATGAGGGGCCACTGAGTCCATGAGGCGACATTGAGTCCATGAGGGGACACGTAGTCCATGAGGGGACACTAAGGGGCCACTGAGTCCATGAGGGGACACTGAGTCCATGAGGGGCCACTGAGAGGACACTGAGTCCATGAGGGGCCACTGAGTCCATGAGACGACACTGAGTCCAAGACGGGACACTAAGACCATGAGGGGACACTGAGACCATGAGGGGACACTGAGAGGACAATAACACCATGAGAGGACACTGAGAGGACACTGAGTCCATGAGGAGACTCTAAATACCTCCACAGCTACTGGAGGAAGTGATGAGTTCAAGTGGACCAGAAGTCCATGAAGACGAATGTCCCTGATGGCTAAAATGTGTATTTGTGTATTTCCACCTGCTCAGGCCTGATGACCTCATTCGATTTGGATCTATATTCATCTGATTAATACGGGCGCTGTTCACGCAGCATGGCGGCCTTGCGGATACTACAAATGATTTTTGTGTTGAATATGTTCCGTTGGCTTTGATGCCAGTACCTCACACTGTATTTATAGTTTAATGCTATGAGGTGTTTATGATGTCACTTCCAGACTTTTCTCAGAAACGTGTTGATGCTGATTGATGAGGAACCCTGAGAGAAACTGCTGATGCGGTTCTGCAGCAGCTCGTCATGAAAAAGGTGCTTCTGGTGACTTTTATAGATAAATTACTATCAAACAAAGAACATTTAACTCAAGCAAACAGACGTCTGTTCTTTGCTCAGTAAATGTATTTATTGTGTTATTTTACAGTGACGCTCATCTGAACTCTCACTTCAGACAAACACGAGTGACTTGTGCCTGAATATAAATATATTAATAATTATCTCAACACTACGCTTTATATTTTATGGACGCTGTAAAAACATCATTATTGTTCATTTAATTTTATCGAGAGAAAATGTCAACTTTGATTCTGAAAGTTCCTTCAGTGATACATAATGACAAAGACTGAATGAACAGTTAATATTGTTGATGAACCGTTAATTACGCTTCAGAACAGATAGGTTGTTAAAAGTTTATTGACTGGATTGTAAATGTTATTGATGGTTTAATAAACACGGTTTATTAATGATAATTCATTAACATTGGACAGCATTAATGTTTCTGCTTACAGCTGGCTCATGTTGAATAATCATTAAAGATAATTATTAGATGATATTTATATATTGATTAAAACACTGAAACCCTCCGTGAATCATTTTATTGTCGTTGTATGGTTTTATTGTTTGTGTTTTCCTTCACACACGACAGAAGATAATTAACCCTTAATGAAGCATTAATACCTGGTTGATAAAAAGTTAATAAACAGTGAATAAAGTTTGTTTCCTGACCTTCAGCAGAACAGCAGCAGCTGAGGACGAGCGGCAGCAGCAGGGAATAAACCTTCATCTCTGGGTTTCTGTTCAGACTGTCGAAGTCAAACTGAAGGAGACAAACTTCCTCTCTGTCAACCAGTGGTTAGACTCCACCCTCCTTCCTCCACCCTGTGCCCCCTCCACCCCAACGCCTACATTTCGTTTAATTTTACTGCATTGTATGAGAACTGATGTTTTTATACGTACTAGCTACTTACTACTTTCTTGACTTCAGTTCTGCTGCTTACTCTGCTAATAAGCTTTTTATTTTGTGGTGTCAATGCCAGAAAGAACTAACTTGTATTGCTACACTTATCTGAAGGCCGAACACATCGTCTATACCAGTGTTGTGCATGTTCACATTTCACAAGAGCTCAAAGTTCAGTTCACACAGATTAAAACGGAATTTTGAACTAGAACTTTCACAGTACCAAAAGATGAACTATTTCACGTTCATTTCTTCCATTTGTTTTCATCAAAATGCTGTGCATTTGACTCGGGTGGAGGAACTTTGCGGCTCTTGGCTCGCCTGACCCTTTGTTAATGATTTCTTGTGATCATCAATATCTCAGATATTTACCAAGGATTGTCAGATGCTTCTGTGACCCATTAGATTGTTTGATCCGAACATTTCAGGTCCCGTAAAACACAAAGAGCGCCGCTAACTCTCGCAGGAGTTGGCAGGAACTCCTGACCAACTAGATCTTCACAGGCAGGAATAAGAATGCTGATGAAATCTTCCTTCAGAGTGCATTAGGTGAGATATCTGCAGCAGTTTGTAGTAAGTCGACCCTTTAATCAACATAACAAAGACACAAAAATCTCCAGAATCCATCAAACACTCAGTTCAGGTCTTTGAGTCTCAGGTGTTATCACACCTTTCAGCCACCAGAGGGCAGCGTGTGGAGGTAAAGTGATTATTGCTTATTAATGACTAATCATTGCTCCATTTTAGAGAAGAGTAGCTGTTCTGGAGTTTTCGATCATATCACATGATCTTCCTCAGTTGAACAGATTCGGATCTCTTTAAAGAATAAACTGAGAAAAAAAGTTAAATCTTGATGTTGGAAACATCAATGTTGGACTCAGTGTCACTGTATAGAAAGTGTTCTGGAGCTTTTGTTCATAATCCATGACCTTCCTCAGCAGGATCTACATGAAACATCTACAGCTGCATCAGCTGTCGTGGAGCTGATGAAATCATTGATGTAGTATTCAGGCTCTTCTGTGAAAGTACTAATACCACACTGTGAAAATAAGAGGTAAAGTCCTTAAGTAAACCTAAAATAAAAGTATCAAAGTTAAAGTACTCAGTGTGCAGAAAAATGTTCCCTGTCAGTGTTATTATAGTTGATGTTTGTGGATTAATATCACTGCTGCAGATGTTTAAGGGTGAGCTCGTTTTAACTGCGTTATAATCTAGCAAGGTGGTGAGAGAAGCTGAACGATGGGACTCTGAAAGACTACAACACCAGTTCTCAGCCAACGACTCTGCTTCTGTCTGGAGGGGCTCAGACACATCACCAACTATAAACCTGAAGCCCCCCCACTCCATTAACGACGTGCGCCTGGCCAACGACCTGAAAGAGTTCAACTGTCGCTTTGAGAGACAATGGGACCGTTCTGCCACCATCTACCATGACTCCATCCACCAGCTCCACCTCCCTCACCACAACAGGGGCTTGGGCTTCTCCAAAACTTAATGACGACAGACCCATCGCCCTGACCTCTAAGGTCATGAAGTACTTTGAGAGCCTTGTGTTGTCCCACCTCAAAACCATTACAGACCCCAAACAGGTCTGTAGATGATCCGGTAAACTTGGACCTCCACTTCATCCTCCAGCACCTGGACTCCCCAGGAACCTACGCCAGGATCCTGTTTGTGGATTTCAGCTCTGCCTTTAACACCATGACCCTGGCTCTGCTGCAGGAGAAGCTGTCCCAGGTGAGTGCGCCTGACTCCACCTGCAGGTAGATCACAGACTTCCTGTCCGAGAGGAGGCAGAATGTGACGCTGGGAAACATGTCTCTGAGTCCTGGACCATCAGCTCCTGTTCCCCTCAAGGCTGCGTTCTTTCCCCTCTTCTCCCTGAACACCAACAGCTGCTCCTCCAGTCACCCGTCCATCAAGCTCATGAAGCTTGCGGATGACACCACCCTCATTGGGCTCATCTCTGATGCGGATGAGTCCGCCTACAGGAGGGAGATTGACCACCTGGTGACCTGGTGCAGCCAGAACAACCTGGAGCTCAACGCTCTCAAAACAGTGGAGATGGTTGTGGACTACAGGAAGAACCTAGCCCCACCCAACCTCCATCACCCTGTGTGACTCCCCTGTCGACACTGTGGAGTCCTGGGCACCATCATCACCCAGGACCTCAAGTCACCAAGAAAGCCCAGCAGAGGATAGACTTCCTGCGGCAGCTGAAGAACGTCAACCTGCCAAAGACACCAAATGATGGTGCACTTCTACACCCCCATCATCGAGTCCAGTCTCACCTCCATCACCATGTGGTATGCTGCTGCCACCGCAGAGGACAAAGGCAGCGTATCATTGGCTCTGCTGAGAAGGTGATTGGCTGCAGTCTACCTTCCCTCCAGGACCTGTACGCCTGACCTGTATGCAAGTTCAGACAGGGTTAAACTGATGATTTTCATTGCTCAGCCGTTAGCTACTGCCATGCACTGTATGTGTAGTTTATTTACTTTGTCATGTATCAGATTCATGTATGCTGGGCCACTCGCAGGTTGCTCCGTGGCCCGCTGGGCCGCCAGTGGAACAGGCCTGTACTAGACTGTTCTCTGTAGATTGCACATATCCTTATACTTCAGACTGAATTGTTGCACATCCCTGCACAATACTGTACAGCTCTTTCAATCTTTGTCAGTTTTTCTATTTTCTATTTCTTGACTTTTGTGATTATTGTTATGCACCAAAATACCAAATCCCTTGTATTTGAAAACCTATGTGGCAATAAAACCGATTCTGATTCTGATACTGTTGGGTAGTTTAATCTGCAGCAATTCATCATGATCTATAAGATCACCATATGTTTGTAGCGTCGCTGTTCTGTGAGAAGCACGTATCTCTAAAAGGTCGACTCTTCATGAGCTCAGAGAAACAGCCCTGTTTTCAGCTTTGTGACGAAGCAGCTGAAACAAGGGCAGTTTAAAGAGTTTAGGAGGAAACACTTCCTTCAGGTTATCACAAACATTCAAAATCACTCAAATCTGTAATCTGAAAAGTAACTAGTAACTAAAGCTAAAGCAAGTAGTACAATATCTGCCTCTGAGATGTAGCGGAGTAGAAGTAGAAAATTCCATGAAAGGGAAGTACTTAAGTACAGGTACTTTGAATTTGTACTTAAGTATAGTGGTTGAGTAAATGTACTTCGTTACATGCCTCCGAAGTAGATGAATCTGTCGATTAGATCTGTGATTTTTTAGCTTGAACACAAAATACACAAAAATACAAAATAAGAGGAAGAAGAATTTTTAGTTTTGTGACTCAGTTGGAGTTTCTCTCTGAGGAAACATTTTTTAACATTCAGCACATTTTTTAACCTCTTCCTTGTTCCACATTACAACAGGAAGGAGAAAACACACAGGCAGATCTAGGCGGGGTCACATGAGCTACGCCTGAGCAAAACACTGCCTCTAAGTGGGGTGACAGAAGGGAAACCCAGCGCTCCTGTTTCACAGAAACGACATGAAATTCAAAGATCTGACACTCGAGAGTAAAGTTTCCATTTGAATGTAGAAATTAAGAGACTCACCTGGAAGCAGGTCCAGGTCCAGGTCCCAGTCACACCTGAAGCCTCAAACAGCAGCAGATCTTTGGTTTTGATGTTGAATTTGCCAGCCCCCCCGTCCCCTAAAGAGAAGCTAACGTTAGCTCCAGGCCCGGCACTATGGATATACTGTTTATTAAAAGGAACATTAGGTTCATTTTCCAAGTCCACTGGTGTTAAATAGTTGAGTTTTACCGTTTTTGAATCCATTCGGCCGATCTTTGTGTCTGGCGGTAGCACTTGTAGCATAGCTTAGCATACATCATTTAATCGGATTAGACCGTTAGCATCTCGTTCAAAAATGACCAAAGACGCTTTCAATATTTTTCCTAGTTAAAACTTGACTCTTCTGTCGTTACATCGTGTGCTAAGACCAACTGAAAATGAAAAGTTGCGATGTTCAACACCGATATGGCGAGGAACTATTCTCTCATTCCTGCATAACAGTCAAGGAACTTTACTTTGTTATGCAGCGCCTGAAAGTAGTCCCCAGCCGTTTAACTTCCACTGTGACCGGCACTAAGTTTGTGTAGTTGCAGAGAAAGTTTCAGGCCTGCAGCCGGCAGATTTGGTCACTGCTTTACCTCGATCAGGTTGATCGACCTTTGCTATCGACGGTAAGTCCAGGGGCCTCGTTTATAAATCTTTGCGTAGCATTTGCGTCAGAAGTGGCGTACGGATGAAACACAGGACGTGCGTACGCACAGAAAAATTCGGATTTATAAAACCGTGCACACGCACATCCTACGCAGTTTCCCTTTAATAAATCACAATCAGTTCTAACACCGGAGCTGACCCCTCCTGATGAGAGGGCTGAAGATGCGTTCGCTCCCAATCCTTCCATCTGCCACATCTTCTAAGAGCCAAGCTCAGCCATGGTGCCTCATTACGCATTGTGATGGGCATTTTATTTCATCCATTTAATCCCATCTGACGAGCTACAGATGTCGGTCATAATCTACGTGGAAATGGGAAACAGTTCAGTGCAAATGGAATTTCTTGCAGAATACCATGATTCTGTAGCTGATGGAGACATTTTTACTATGAAAACAACTTTCCCCAGTGGACAATTATTACGTCTGTCTATCTATCTATATATCTATCTGTCTGTCTAATTGCATCTATATCTGCTTCTGTAACGACAGAAGAGTCAAGTTTTAACTAGGAAAAATATTGAAAGCGTCTTTGGTCATTTTTGAACGAGATGCTAACGTCTAATCCGATTAAATGATGTATGCTAAGCTATGATACAAGTGCTACCGCCAGACACAAAGATCGGCCGAATGGATTCAAAAACGGTAAAACTCAACTATTTAACACCAGGGGACTTGGAAAATGAGCCTATTTTCAAAAAAGGTGGCGTGCTCCTGCAAAGCTACACAATACGTTTAATGACCTTTTTGAATCAAACTAAGAAAAACTAAGCTACAACTAAGCATTTTCAAAAAATAAAAACTAAACTAGCAAACCCGCTTTAAAAACTAAAACAAACTGAAACTAAAACGCACCAAAAGTCAAAATAAAATTAAAATAAAAACTGATGAAAAATGCAAAACTTTAATAACCTTGATGTTAAGTTGATGAGTGAATTTGGTTTGGGGTCAAAGGTCAAACAGGTATCAGACTGAAAGTTCGGAAAAGAAAACATATTTAGTCTTTATTTATTAAGAGTGTAACTCAGGACTGTGTGGTAGTAAATCAATTTAACGTTAGTTGTCATTAGTAAACACTTTTAAACCTTTAAACTGATTCTCGCCTGCAGTTTGATTTAAAAACAAACAAATCACTGGACTTCATTTTGATACTTATTTCAATAAAGAGTTTCAGTTCGGACACGAATAAGAGCAGTTTGATTAAACAAAGCAGATAATAATACAGATATACACACACACTTCTGAATAATATGAGTAAATGAAGAATACCAAGCTGAATATTATAAAGTTATAAATCTGATTCAGGACCTGCTGCACACTTTACTGTGAACACAACTCTGTTTCATTTATAACTGTGGGCAAAATAACCGTGGTTGCCTGTCTTGGTGAGAGAACCAGTCTGTTCATGATGTCAAGGATTATCACGGGTTATCCAGCCCTCTGCTTTGCCTGGAAGGGGGGCTGTGGCTAATAATTTGGGTTAATTAAACCCTCAATCCACTCTGAAAGCAGCTGAACCCTTCACAGACAGCTCTCCTCCTCTTCCTCACGTCTGCAGGATGAATCAGGAGGCTCCTCAGCCTCCTGTCTGTCCTCTGATGATGTCACTTCCTGAGCTCCTTGTAGAGAGCGCTGCGATCCGCCATTGCTGTATAAAAAGAAAGAAAGAAAGAAAAAGGTCCATGGAAAGAGTGTTTATTGTCTTGGAACTGTGGACGAACACGAGCCCGGGGCGAGCTCACCTGTAGCTTACATCATAAACAGGTGTCCACAGTGTCTGTATTTACTGTCACTGCCAGAAGGGGGCGACAAACGTTCCGCACTGCAGGTTTAACATTGTTTTCTGTCAGTTCTTAGAGAGAAATTTGGTTCTGATTATAAGTTTGACTGGCACACTTCTAATAAATGGATTCTAATAAATTGCTTAATCGTAACCGTTGAGTCCAGTATGAGTTGCTGGTTCAGAGAACGACTGAATCGTCCTCAGCTGGAAGAAACAAGTCGAAGAAGCTCACCAGAAGCTCTACGACAAAGAATGACTGAGTATGAGGTTAGAAAGGTGTGAGCGATTCTCTGAAAACATTAATGAAATACAAAGGTTCTGTGGTATTAGTTATTCAATCAATAATATCGATTCAATAATTACCACAGGCACCCTTTGTTGCAGGCGAGGGACAGCGATCAGTGAAACAGAGGCAGTTAAATACATGATACTTGAAACGGCCACCAGAGGGCTCCCTTGGCTACACTATGACCACATTCAGCCTGTTAATAAAATGAAATGCACATTTAAACAATACACTCTGACAGAACTGAAGCTAGACAATCAACAACAACCACAGCGTTTTAAACAAATATAAATATTCAACACAATATTCTCCTGCATTGAGAACATGTGACAGAGCTGCATCCATAGTTGCCTAGCAACATGCTAATGGATGCACAGGTAAACCTAGCCTCAGTTTGTCTAAAAGTTAATTTACCAACAAAGGTGTAAAAGACTCTCTGCTGTTCTGAAGGAGTTTTCAGGATCGTCAAAGAATTCTGGCCACTGAACGATAAAGAAGATTTTTAACCCGTTTCTCAAGTTGCGACTCTTTGCAGCTCAAAACAAGGACGGCAACCTGACGGCTACCTGGACAGGTGACAGAGTCAAAACTTGGACGATGGGTTAAAAATCTTTTGTACTTAAACAGAGACACAAACTAAAAGGTGTTCTCTTACAACAACACAAACAAGCTGCTATCACGCGGCTTTCAGTCAGTCTGTCCTTTTCTACCGCTTGTTCCCGTTGGGGGTCGCGGGTGCCTGGAGCCTCTCCCAGTGGCTTCGGGCCTTAGGTGGGGTACACCCTGGACAGTGGCCAACTCGTCGCAGGGCTGACACTTAGACAACGCGGCTTTCAATGTCATTATTTTATTTGTAGAGCGCCAATTCATCACAGATGTTATCTGCTTGCACTTTTCCTATAAACTACTCTTTATAATATTATGCACAGAGACCCAAAAAATCCCACTTGGCAACAGTGGGAAGGAAAAACATCCTTTTAAAAAGGCAGACAGCTCGAGCAGAACCTAGGCAACTAGGACTTATGGACACACAGGAAGTCACAGATCAGCATACTGAGCCTGCTAACACTGCTCACTGGAGGCTGAATAATGTAATATACCAGGTAAAGGAAAGGTGCATTATGGGAAATAATATTTAAAATTTATAAAACTATAGGTCTTTCAGTCGGAGTGCCAATAAAGTTTTATTTATTGAATTTAAATGTTATATTAAGGAAATTCTTGGATGTTCATACCTGACTGCGTCCAGCGCAGTGCCTCTGCTTGTTTCTATGGTGATGTCATGGACGGGTATGATGTAGGTGCTGTGGGAGGGGCCTGCCTCCTCAGGCTCCGCCTCCAACAGGTGAACCTTCAACTGAGGGGCGGGACTTCCTGTAAACACAACGGAGGGTGTTGAATGTCAGATGTGGTGAGTTTAGCTTCTTTGATCAATAAATCAAAGCTATCTGTATTGTTTTTTAGTAGATATGTTATTAAATGGGTGTCGTGTGTGAGTCTGACCGTTTGTGTCCATATGTCTGTCAGGCTGATCTCCAGCAGCTGTGGATGAACTCAGTCTGGATCGAACAACAGCTGGATTTTCACCTTTCAGGAAGTTTTCAGTCAGCTGGAGGTAACACTGAAAAATGATTCAAGTGAAACAGTCTGATAAGGGAAAACGAGTGTAACTGAAGTGCTACAGATGATAGACCTGCTCCTTGTAATAAGGAGTCTCCAGTAGAGATTTCTTTGTATTAAATGATCTTAAGTAAAAGCAGGTTAGGAAACACTGATCAGGAACAGCGCTGACTTCCGGTTAAGGAGGTTATTTTTGTGAGTTTTGAACTGTTTGAATCGTTGTCTCCTTTCACAGAGACTCAAGCAGGATTAAAGATAATAAAAGGATTTGGTACCTTTTTGTAGTCGTCAGTCAACATGTTGCCCACAGAGACGACCAATGAGGAAAAGGAAGGTCTGGACTGAGGTTTCTCCTCCCAACACAGTTTCATCAGATCAAAACTGAAGACAGAACGCAAACTGTCAGAGAGGAGATGCACTTGTATCCTGATATCAGACATTAAAAGGACCCTTCAGAGTGTGTTGTTTCTTATACTGGAAATATGCTCCTCTGAAGATACATGTGAAAAGGAAGTGGGGCGGCCGTGGCTCGGTGGCAGAGCGGTCGCCTGCCAATCGGAAGGTCAGCGGTTCGATCCCCCAGCCGTGCGTCGAAGCGTCCTTGAGCCAGATACTGAACCCCAAAACGCTCCCGAAGCTGCGCCTTCGGTTTGTGAATGTTCTCATGTGTAAGTCGCTTTGGATAAAAGCGTCTGCTGAATGACTAAATGTACATGTGAAAGTCTCAGCGGGCCAATGCAGAGAGGGGTGTTATGGGGTCATAGAGGCTCACAGAGGAGCCAAAGTGCAGACCTCTAAAATTTGAACTGCGCATCATGTGTGTCAGGCAAGTTCATTGGTTGATTCGGTCCGAAATGGAGACAAATACAAATGTTTATCAAACATTTATAAAAGTAACAGCCAGGTGAGCATACCAGAGCGACTCCGCCACCTGCGTGCAACCGGAGAGGACTTGTGTAAAACTTGTTAGTGTGTAAAGCGTGTAGAACATTAGGATGTAAAAAGTGAAGAAGTGTATAAAATGTGTCGTACATGTTCTGAGGAGCGTGGTCGGGTCGGCTCATTCGGTATCCTTTCTTCAGAGCAGAATAAAACTCCTGGGTCATGGGGAGGTCGGGGTATGGACTCCCACCTGGGATCAATCAAACAAAATACTGCAGTGACATAGATGTGTACTGGATGTCTGGACAGACTGGTGTGAGTAGATGTGTACTGGTTTAGACTGCTCTACCCAGAGAGAAGATCTCCCACAGTAAAACTCCGTAGGACCAGACGTCACTCTGAGAGCTGTAAATATTCTGGAAAATACTCTCTGGAGACATCCACTTCACTGGCAGAAAGCTCTGGAAAATAAAAACATTAATTAAAGGACCGGCTCACAACTTTTCAGCTCTGTCTCGTGATGAAAACTGTTAACTAATTGTGTTAATAAAGTTATTTGATCTGGTTACTGACGTTTCCTCTGGCAATATAATCCTGATCCTTCATCAGATCTCTGGCTAGACCGAAGTCACAGATCTTCACAAGCTTCCCCTCACAGACCAGGACGTTCCTCGCTGCCAGGTCCCTGTGGACACACTGTCGGACACGCATCACGGCCCAACACGGCATGTGAACACGAGACAGAACATATCAACATGCAACAGGATCTTTAATACAATATCTGGACACAACAATATTCACTGTGCACACACTGAAGGTAACTGTAGTGGTTCTACAGTCATGTTTCAGTGATGTGTTGATCAGTGATCGTACGTTTCTGGAGGAGAGGAAGTCCATGGCCTGCGAGACCTGGAAGGAGAAGCTCAGGAGGTCATTGAGAGTGAGGAGAGGAGAGTCACTGAGGAGGAGAGACGCCTCCTGCTGGTCTGAAAGAGAACGACGGGATGAGTCACTGAGGCAGACAGACAGGTACACAGACAATAATTCAAATTCATATGACAAAAACTCATTCTTACTTTACTACGCTTTTATCCATATAAATGACTAAATGAAACATCCTGATGATAAATTAAAATGTTTTAATTATGAGTACATTTTGACATTATAGAACAAAGACATGAAGTCATGATTTAGATTTACAAACCTTTCAAACTCAGAATTGAGAAATACTAAACATTCACTTTCTGAATGATAATTATGTGTTTGTCATATGCTGTAATTATGTCATAATTTATGTTTACTAAATAACAAAATCATTAATTTAACAATAAAATGATTTTTTGATCAAATCCTAATCCTAATTAAAGTAATAATATCAACTACATTGTTATTATGACTCACCTGAATTTTGATTTGTATCATATTTTCTTTATTTTGTGTAAGCTGTTGATTTACTTTTAATTAAACTTTATTATAATTTTTTGTAATTTAAACCAAAATAAAGATCAGTTTAGATTAGTACATTTTTCCTGGCCTTAATGAGCGCTGATAATAATTTGACATTATGCAGTCCTTGTGTACAGTGTACTACATTTATCACCTGGTGGCGTGTACGGCGTCTCGTACACCGCAGGTTCGATGTCGGCGTAGCTGAGCTCCTTCATGGCGACATACTGAACACTCTCCTCCTTATTCATGTCCATATAACCGCCATCACTGTCACTGCAGGGCGAGAGACACACTCATTACACAGAGAGAGAGAGAGAGAGAGACAAGCAAAGAGCAAGATGAAAGCAATCAGTTCGGGGAGAGATGGCACAACTTAAACAACAGAAACGACAACCTGGCCCTACGAAATGGGAACATTATATATGGGAAAGTTTATTTTGAACAGTAGATGTAGTTAACATCTACACAATGACCTAGCAGTACTGTTGGAACAATCTGGAAGCCCTGGCCTGACCCTTAACAATAAGGAAGTTAAATTTCTACTCTATGCTGATGACATGGTGCTGGGTCCACTCAGTCATCAGGACTACAGTAGATGGGACAAGCATCCCATAGAGGCCCTGCTTGCAGAACTCTGTAGGTCAACATTAAACATCCAATGAAAAATTAAATATGCTGTCATATTGATGGTTAAAAAGTGGGATATGTCAAGAATAACTATCCTAGTCACTAATGAAATAGTGTGGTTAATAAATAAATAAATAATTCTATACAGACAGTATATTGCAGTTTAATCACCATGATGTAATATGAAGCTAAAAATAGTTCTGCTCTGCTCTTCGAGCCGACTCGTTTCTATCTGGCCCTAAACCATGAATATAAACTGACAGAGTTTCTTTTCACTATACAGACTCAGCGACCACAGACCGGTCCTGACCAAACGCAGACTCAGAGACCACAGACTGCATGACAGCAGAGGTAGAGAGAATAGAGACAGAGATGCACTTCCTCTTCAAAAGTGACAAATATATCATCACCACAAGAGAATACTTTGTAAGATTTTTTTATCCCAAACTTCACAGAATTAAATGACATCAAAAAGCAACAGATTATATTACTGCATGCCACAAAGTGAGGCACACATAATTAACACAACATCCCTGAATGTGACATAGCCTATCACACACACCGTGTGAAAGGATCAGCTTAGATGTAATTGCAGAGATGGTTACTGGGTGAATTACTCTGTTCCTACATACTGTTAACTGGGTATTCATTTCAATATGGCCACTGTGCCCCCTTCATTCATCAGCACACACGCATGTATACATACATATACAATATTTTAATATAAATGCTGTGTTAATGTTCCTATAATCATTGTGTGCTGTCCAAACATTGTTCTGGGAACTTTCAAGCCAATAAAGTACTTTGAATTGAAGGAGACAGAGAGACAGGATATAATACAGTCTGTTTGTGTGTGTGTGTGTGTGTGTGTGTGTGTTCACCTCTTGGTGTGTGTTTCACTCTGTAAGAAGGGATGTTTGTTCCTTAGCAGGTAGCTCACCAGGTCTCCATGACGACAGAACTCAGTGATCAGATAGACAGGATCTGGACAGACAGACAGTGTGTCACGTATGAGCTCTGCTTCTCCAGCAGATGGTGTCTCTCACTGTGCTGCAGTTTCCCTCCGAGACAGAAGTTGAGCTTCTTCTAACTTACTTGGTTAGGTTTTGGTTCTTCGAAGCTTGTTTTAAATGAATCCGGAACGGAAATCATAGCAACAAGTCCTTAAACCCAAACCTGCAGAAGTTAACTGGATCAGGACTGAGAAGCTTTACTGTGAACCACAAACAGGAAGTGATGTTCAGATACAAATGTGTTTCTTAGATTTACAATGAAAGAGTGATGATGTAATTATCACTCTAGATCAGAAGATGCATTTTATAGAGAAATCACTATGATCTGTGCAATTATTGCAATTTAAATTTCATTCTGAAGTTTGATATATTTTAAACTGTATACATATAGATTATAAAATATACATATAAATAAAAGGTTGAACACTAAAAATAACTAAATGTAGTTTGAGAAACTGAGCAAAAAGACAAAAAACTCTAAAAGAACTCAAATATTCTGATGTTAGAAGACTAATGGAGCAAGAACATTCAATTTGACATAAAGTAAAATTTGTAATTTGGACGCTTAAACCTTTAAATTAAATGTTAAACCGCAAAACTCACTTTGTAGTAACTTGTTGATGCAATTAAAGCAACTGTCTTGTTGTATATTTGGCCATGTGTAAGTAAGGGTAACTCTTCATAATTGGGATAATCAACAGATTACAATGATTTCTCATTAACCTGCAGGTTATTTTTTTTAAATCATTACTGTCATTATAAATCTTAGAAAGCAGCTATTTGTACATGAAAGTAAGTATGGGGTTCACCTTAAAACGCCTTGGTCATGATCAGCTAACTGTCAATAAGTCTGCTCTTTTACAGGTTTGGGCTTAAGGACTTGTTGCTATGACAACAGGACCAGTTTCAAAGAACCAAAGAAATCTAGACTCTTGTCAAATCGTCAACATTCTAATCTGGATAACTTGGTTATTCACATACAGAAGAACATGGCCCAGTTTGTGCACCCTCAGGTCATGACAACAATCTAGGAAAATAAATATTTTGTGGTGTGAGCAGGACTGCACCTCCTTGTCACGTTCAGTCAAGCAGCTATTACAGGGGAACGAGGAATGGAACCCAAATGCAGACATGTAGGCAGAACAGGTACAGTACAAATTATATAATGAGAACACAAAAAGGCTTACACAGATGTCTGGCAAGCAGTGAAATCAGGAAAGCAGTCCAAAAAGACAAACAAATCCAATGGGTAGCAAAAAAACAAAAGTCCAGGAAACAGAAATAATCCAAAACCACAAGAAACACTAGGAAAGATTAGTATGCTTGACACATGGGTGAAGGGCCAGGCAGAAAACCTCAGGGCGACAGCCTGGAGGGAGGGCAAAATCTGAGCTGAAGACCTCTGGTGGACGGCCCAAGTGCAGCACAGAAGAGCAGAGCAGGTCCAGGGGATGACCAGACATGAAGAGCTACTCAGGAGGTCGCAGCCAAAGGCAAAACTCCTCTGGAGGCTGAATTTGAGATTAGCAACAAAGGCGGAACCCTTCTGGGAATCAGACAGGATGCCGGCTGTGAAGACAGAAGGTCTCTGGGGGTCGACAGCATGGTCAGAGATCAAGCATAGAGTTCAGGTGGCTATGGTGGCTGCGGCACAGGGACTGATGACCGCCATGGTGCAGAAGCTGGTGACCTCCAGGCTGCCAAATGAAGACCAGGAGCAGGAGTTTGCCGGCACAGGGACTGGGGCCCAGGCAGAACTGATAACGGCTCTGAGGCACTGGACAGCGGTGAGGCCAAGCAGCAACAGAGAGGCACGATGTCAGCGGGAGCCATACTTGGGGAAGCCATCTTGTAGGTTAACCGGGTTCCCAAGAAAGGGGACTCCCGGGAATTGACAGCAGTGGCTACCCAACTCAGGACAGGCAGGTGACAAGATAACCGGCTCAGAGCAGGCAGGCTTGTGGTTAGCTGATTGGAGTGTAGGCTGGGGGCTAGCAGGCGCGAGAAGCAGGCTGGAGACTAATAGACCAGGAAGCAGAGTGGAGGATAGCTGACTGAAAACAGGGGGTGGGGCTGAGGTTTGGATGCAGGGGAGGCTTGAATGATTTAGGTTCAGGAGGAACAGGATCGGAAACATGCCACCATTTGGTCTTGCTTCCAGATGACTGTGAGGGATTCCAAAAACTCTGTCTCTTCAGAAAGAAATACATCCTTCTTCACCTCGAAGTCAACGAAGTCATGCCACGAAAAAGGCAGGCATGAGGGAAAAGTGTCTGTTGGGTCATCCATAATAGTGGCCAGTTCGAACTGTCACGTTCTGTCAAGCAAAGACATACAGGGGAACGGGGGATAGAACCCACTTGCAGACACACAGGCAGAGCAGGTACAGTTCAAATTATTTAATTTAAAGATTTCTGGCAGGCAGTGGTCGAAATCAGGAAAGCAGTCCAAAAAGGCAAACATAGCTGATGGTTATCATGCAAAAATCCAAAAGGTCCAGGAAACACAGTGATAATCCAAAACCACAAGAAACGACCTATTGTTTTCAAATAGTCAAGTATGAACAAAGAGCAGCATCAGGATTTGAATCTGACATTATGAGTCACACTGACAGAAAGATTGGTGGTCCAATTAGAAGTGTTTTAGAACACGTTTAGATTTCAAATATGATTAGTTTAGGATTAAATGAGGATTAAAGAGCACACCTCCTCTCGTGCACGCTCCCAGCAGGTTGACGACATTCAGGTGAGGACCGAGATGAACCAAAACCTTCAGCTCCGACATCAGAGACTGAACTGCACCGCTGCTGGCTGAACACACACACACACACCATTTCATTGTTATTGATTTCAGTTTTGAAATAAAAATATCAATAATCAATCTGACTGGTTCGCTGTACGAAACATGCAGATGTTGTCAAGGAGAGAAATCTTTTCACTGGTTTTCAAAACATCACATCTTTTATGGGACGAGACACATAACTTCTCTTCAGTTTTCAACATGTAACAGTGGAGAACAAACCTCCGGCATGTTTGTAGTCAGTGTACTGACAGCTTCCAGGAAATGTAAACAGCTGATTGTTTTTCAGTTGCCCCACAAAACCGCGCGTGTTAAAACGCCCGACTTTACAGCAGAAACAAACATGTATCAGCCTGGTTTTGGTTTCTATAGCAAATTTCCCCCTTCATGACAACAACGAGGGGGGTGCATTTTTATATAACTAACCCACCAATTTAAATTATATTAAGGCATAAAGTTACGCATAATTAAGGACGTGGCTGTCCTGAGTGACAGGTGGTGCCCTGTCAGGTGGTGAGCTGCTAGGTGGTTCAGCAACCAGGCTTCATTCGGCCGCCTCAGCTCCACCTCTTTGCCCGTTTTAGGATTAGCCGGTCAGACACTGCCAAACTTCAAAAGCCATGTGTCCAGCACCACCCAGTCCTGTAGATTCATCCACTACAACATCAGGAAGATCAGACCTTTCCTATCTGAGCAGTCTACACAAGTCCTAGTCCAGGCTCTGGTCCTGTCCAAACTGGACTATTGCAACGCGCTGCTGGCTGGACTCCCTGCTCGCACAACCAAACCTCTGCAGATGATCCAGAACGCGGCAGCAAGAGTGGTCTTCAATGAGCCGTAGAGAGCGCCGTGACCCCTCTCTTCATCAGGTCCCACTGGCTCCCTGCTGTCATCAGGTTCAGAGCGATGCTCCTGGCCTACAAGACCCCCACTGGTTCTGCCCCATCATATCTTCACTAACACAGACCTGTGTTCCTGCCAGGTCCCTGCGCTCTGCAGACCAACAGCGTCTGGTGGTACCATGGCAACGAGGAACAGGATCCCTCTGGAGCAGCTTCTCTGGATCCGTTCCACATTGGTGGAATGATCTGCCTGCTCCTACAAGATCAGCAGGTTCTGTAGCCGCCTTTAAAAAGCTCCTGAAGACGCATCTCTTCCACCAACACCTGACTGACCATCACTGACTTCTTCTTCCTTTCTACCTCTGCTCATTAACCCCTTCCTCTCCTCAGCTCTGGATCCTGTGCTGGGCTTTAATCAGACTAGTTTTTTGCTGCACTTATGCTTTTTGTTACCTTGTGTTGTTGTATTGCTTCCAAAGTCTTCCTCACATGTAAATCGCTTTGGATAAAAGCGTCTGCTGAATGACTCAATGTAAATGTAAGATGGCGGCGGCCGGAGACACCCACTTTGAGCTTCACACCGGCTCTTCAAAAACCTATAGGTGACGTCACGGACACTACATCCATGTTTTATACAGTCTATGATTTAAACCCACATAACTATATTTTAAATTGAAGAAGTGCAGATCTTAACATTTCCAAAGATCCCAAACTTACAGCAAACTAACATGTTGAATGTTTCCATAAAAAACATCTGAAAATCTCACTCCGTGAAGCTGCAACAAAATTTCAACATAAATGACACTGACAGGCAGAGAGAGAGACAGGCAGACTGGCAGAGAGACAGGCAGAGAGAGATTTGATTATTTTAACAGAACTTTATTGTCTGTAAACACACATTTTACAACTATTACTCACCCTTTGCTATACATAAAAAGAAAAATACATAAATCAAACACACTACCAAATTTCAAAATGTTACATAAACATGCACCCAAAGCTGAGACTGCCCTCCTGCACCGAACACAGCACCCCCCCAACCCCCCATTTAGCCTCAAACATGCCCAGATCCCCATTCACCTGATAAAATTCGAAATCCACCACCAGTCTCGCCTTCACCAAGCTTAAAAACAGAGCATTCGCAGTAACATCAACCTGACCCTCCACTTTCTTTTTCCTACTCACGTCACGGCCATCTTGGCCTGACCAAGCAGGAAGTTTAAAATCCGACCCTTTTCTCGTCTTTGGCGATTGTAATTAAAACCACAGATAAAGGAATGTGGATCAAAAACCTCACCAAACAGACTGAACACCCTGCCCAACAACCCAAACAGCTGCGTCAGACGCCGACACTCATAAAAACAGTGGAAAACTATCTCCCTCACCCCACAAAATGGACACCCCACAGGAACCGTGCTGTTTACATTATGCACAAAAGAGTTTGTGGCAATGGCGCCGTGCAGTACCCTCCACTGCAGGTCACCATGCTTTTTGGTCAGTGGGGGCCTGGAGAGGACAGTCCAGGCGGGTTTAGAGTTCCTGTCTAGCCCTAAATACGTCCTCCAGACCGTGTCTGCCCGACCAGTCATTTTCTTATAGTTCAGGGCTTGGACCATTAGTTTGTAAAACATTTTCCCAGTTCCTCCCAGAGACACACTCACTGGACTAAACACAGTTGGACCAGGAGAGCATCCTAGATCCGGACTCAAGTATATCTCCGGGAAGGGATCTGTGCTGTCGGACACCAGTGAACCGGCACTGAACTCGCTCAGCAGGATCCGGGCCCGTCCTGACAGCTGATGTTTCCAGTGAGCCTGCAAACGGTCCACTGTCCTAGAGGACTTCAAACCCAAGTGCCCAGCTAACTCCGCAAAGTTATCCAGCTGAGGCCCAGCCCGCTCCAGCAGCTGGCCTAAGGTGTAAATCCCACCAGCGCTGAACCGCCCACACAGCGCCGGCCCTGCCCAGACCGGACAGGTGAGGTATCCGTGTGTGAGGGGCTCCTTCAAGAGCCAGCTGAGTGAGATGGTGTCAGCCTGTCTCTGTTTTTTAAGGACACTCCATACAGAAAGCAGACTGCGGTAAAAGAGTGGCAGTGATGGAGACACCGGTCCGCTGCCATCCGTAAGGAACAGAGACAGGCCCAGCCCCCCAGCCCTCTGCAGGATGGAAACAGCCAGTGGTCTCCACACCAGGTCCTCAGGACCTTTGAGGAGCCGCTGGAGGAACCGCAGCCGGAAGGCTGCCCCTCTACTGGCCAGATGGATGAGTCCCTGTCCCCCCTCGTCCTTTGGCAGGAAGAGGACTCCCTGTGGTACCCAGTGCAGCTTGTCCCAGAAAAAAATCAACCAGGAGCCTCTGGATGGTGGATAGGAGAGATGCCAGTGGGTCAATGCACATTAACTTGTGCCATAGAGAAGACTACATCTAAACAGTCTACATCCGCCTGCGAATCCACAATCACAATTACATCATCAGCGTAAGCAGACAACTTGAAACTGGTGTCACAGCTCGGAATGTGCACTCCTGCCAGTTGGGTCCTGAGTCTGTGAAGCAGAGGTTCTATGGCCAGGGCGTACAGCATCCCTGAAAGAGAGCACCCCTGGCGTATTCCCCTGCCTACAGAGAATGGAGGACACAGGCCCCCATTGATTTTCAGTACGCTCATGATGTCACTGTACAGAGTCCGAATGTGGGCTATAAAGCCAGGGCTGAACCCAAAAGCAGCCATGGTTTTCCACAGATACCGGTTTTTCAACCCGGTCAAAAGCCTTTTCTTGGTCTATTGAAATCAGACCTAGGTCGATGCCCAATGAGCCAGAGACCTCCAAAACATCCCGAATTAAAGTGACATTGTCACTTATGAACCTGCCAGGCACACAGTACGTCTGGTCAGTGTGAACTACGGAAGCCACCACCTCTCGAAGTCGGGAGGCTAAGACTTTGGATAGGATCTTATAGTCCGTACAGAGCAACGACACTGGCCTCCAGTTCCTAAGTAGCTGCAGGTCACCCTTTTTTGGCAGCAGGGTGACTACTGCCCTCCTGCAGCTCAAAGGCAGGCAGCCACTCTGCCGGCTGTCCTTAATGACCTCCAACAGATCCTACCCCAGAATATCCCAGAATGCCTTGTAAAAATCAGCCGGAAGACCATCAATGCCAGGTGCTCTGCCTGTTTTTAAGTTCCCTACAGCAGCGGCCAGCTCAGCCATCGATACAGGGGCTTCCAGCCTTCTGTTCTGCTCAGCACCAACCTGAGGCAGACCGTCATGAAACAGCCTGTCCACGTCAGCATCATCA
>WNGW01000031.1:252083-274822 GCA_011952105.1 Coreoperca whiteheadi
CACTAACTCTTCTTCCTTTCTACCTCTGCTATAAAAAAAAGAAAAAGAAAAAAAAGAAACCCTTCCTATCCTTAGCTTTGTATACTGTGCTGGGCTTTAACCAGACTCGTTTTTGATGCACTTATGCTTTTTGTTACCTTGTGTTGTTATATTGCTTCCATTGTCTTCCTCAAATGTAAGTCGCTTTGGATAAAAGCGTCTGCTAAATGACTAAATGTAAATGTAAATGTACGTACAGTATCAGGGGTCAGTATTATAGTGTAGTACAGCAGTACTTCAGTAGTATTGCAGTATAATTACGTACAGTCAGACAGTATTCGGAGATCTCTGGCTCGTCGTCCTGCGGAGTTTTTGGCTTCACAGCGAACAGCTGACAGAGAAATTAGACTCTGTAGCGTCAACAAACTGCGTACCTGCAAAGGTGAGACACACACATGCAGCTGTCAATCATCATCATATCAGAACACTTCATCTCCTCCCCTCTGATGACATCACAATGATGGCATCACTGGTTACCTGGGTAACACCTCTCTCCTCCACCTCAGTGATGTTCTCCTGCAGAGCCTTGCCCTCCAAGGCTGCTGATAGGCTCCTCCAGCCGCCCGTCAAATTACTGCACCTGCAGGAGACCAATATTGTTACTATGGCAACATGGATACTGTTACACTGTGTTTTTGTGTGTGTCCATCCATCCAGTTTCTGCCTCTAATCCGGCACCGGGTCATGGTGACAGCCGTCTTCCGGGACCAACACTCGCACCAGTTGGACATGCCCGGAAAACCTCCAAAGAAGGAGGAGGATCCTGATCAGATGTTGAACCACCTGAACTGGCTCCTTTCAACATGAAGGAGCAGCAGTTTTACTCCGAGCTCCCTTTGGATGTCTGAGCTCCTCACCCTCTCTAAGGCTAAGCCCGGACACCCTGCGGAGGAAACTCATGTCAGCTGCTTGTATCCGTGATCTCATTCTTTTAGTCACTACCCAAAGCTCATGACCACAGGTGAGGACTGTAACGTAGCTCGAAAGCTTTGCCTTCCAGCTCAGCACCCTCTGAACCACAACAGTCCAGTACAATACCTGCATTACATTACCACCATGCTCCATTTTTCCCTCGCTGGTGAACAAGACCCCGAGATACTCAAACTCCTTCGCTTAGGGCAGCAACTCTCTTCCAACCCAGAAGGAGCAAACCCCCATGTTCTGCCAGAGTACCACAGCCTCAGACTTTGAGGTGCTGACTTTGAGCCCGACCGCTTCACACTTGACGTAGTAACTTGCGTAGCAACGATCCTGGCATCTCAAACTCCTGCAGCACCGCCGACAGGGCTCCTCGATTGTAAGTCCACATAACCGATGTAGACTGACAGAGCCCTGCTGCTGAGGAACTTCTTAACTACCTCAGCCAGGGATCTGGGCGAGGCTTGCCCCGAGCCTTTCAGGTCCGCCTCCTCCACAGACGACGTGTCGGTTGGGTTCAGGAACCCCAGTAGGGGCAGCAGTTCTCCTTCCTGCTTTCCCTTCCTGAGTCGTCTGACGATACATGGGTCTGTGTATGTTGTTTACCTGTGTGAGCTGTGACAGGTGTACCAAGTGACAGAAGGGGGTGGAGTTCCCTCGCTGACACACAGCATGGCTTTACTGCCAACCTCCGACAGAGACGTGATCCTGGGGGGCGCTGCACGCACACAGGTAAACACACAGGTAAACACACTTGCTGTGAGCTTGTCCGTCAATCATCCTGTCTGTCTCTGTAGCTCTGTCTGTCTCACCTTTGACCTCCAGGTTGAAGACGACCTCCTCGGCGTCATCGTCATTGGAAACGGTCGCTGTGTAACTTCCTGCCTGATTCATCTGGACTCGAACCAATGTCAGCGTGCTCATATACCTGCACATCAACCAGTCAGTCTGACTGTATGTTTCTCATTGATCACTAAAAATTTCAGTTTTGATTATTATTTCTAACTTGAACTCTGATCTACCTGCTTCCTGTAAGGTGTGTGGTGGTGACGGAGTTGGTTTCCATGGCGACGGTCTGGTTGTCTTTCATCCAGACAACAGTGGGGGCGGGGTAGGCATCGACCTGCACACTGAACTCCACCGTGTGATGGAGGAGCAGCGACACATTAGTCTCACCTGAAGGCCACAGGTAGATGTAACCTCGATCTGCAGAGAGAGAGCCAGTTTACCTGTCTGTGTGTGTTGTATGTGAAAATACACACTAGTAGACATGGGTCATTGAAAGTGCTTGAATTTGATATTTTCTTTTATTAAATTATCAACAGATTCAAGCCTTTTTGTTTAAGTGTGTTTGATTTGTGTCTTTTTTAAGTTTCGTGCAGTGTTATTTTTGTAAGAGACCACTTATTCACCGGTGTTTTTGGTGACGTGACGTTATTGCGTAATAGCTTTAGTAGAAGCCCGCATCACACCGCTACTGAAGAAAGCCACTCTCAATCATGCACTATTAGAAAGCTACAGACCGGTTTCCCTCCTTCCCTACATTGCCAAAGCTCTGGAGAAAGTTGTGTTCAACCAGCTCTGCTCCTTTCTCACACAGAACAACCTCCTTGGACTGCAACCAGTCTGGTTTCAATAGCGGCCATTCCACAGAGACCGCGCTGCTCTCAGTTTTCGAAGCCCTGAGACTGGCAAAGGTGACATCCAAGTCATCTGTAATCATCTTACTGGACCTGTCTGCTGCCTTTGACACAGTTAATCACCACATCCTCCTGTCATTCATAGTGTCCTGGAGAGATGAGGTATCCCAACACAGGGGTGCCGCAGGGCTCGGTTCTTGGTCCCCTACTCTTCTCCATCTACATGACATCCCTCGGCTCGGTCATTCAGAAGCATGGCTTTTTCTATCACTGCTATGCTGATGACACGCAGCTCCACTTGTCATTTCAACCTGACGATTCAACTGTTTCTGCTCGCATCTCGGCATGCCTGAGTGACATCGCGCTTTGGACGAAGGACCATCACCTGCAGCTGAACCTCGAAAAAACGGAACGGCTTGTGATCCCGGCCAACCCAAAGATTCACCACGACCTCTCCATTCTACTAGGTTTATCGACTGTTACGCCGTCCAGCATGGCCAGAAATCTGGGGGTGGTAATTGATGATCAGCTAAACTTCAAAAGCCTTGTCACCAGCACCACCCGGTCCTGCAGATTCACCCTCTACAACATCAGGAAAATCAGACCTTTCCTATCGGAGCAGTCTACACAAGTCCTAGTCCAGGCTCTTATCCTGTCCAAACTGGACTATTGCAACGCGCTTCTGGCTGGACTCCCTGTTTGCACAACCAAACCTCTGCCGATGATCCAGAACGCGGCGGCAAGAGTGGTCTTCAATGTACCGAAGAGAGCGCATGTAACTTGGGGGCGGCTGTGGCAGAGCGGTCATCCACCAATCGGAAGATTGGCAGTTCGATCCCATCTTCCCCCAGCCATGTGTCGAAGTATCCTTGAGCAAGATACTGAACCCCAAATTGCTCCCAAAGCTGCACCTTCGGTATGCCAGTGTGTAAGTCGCTTTGGATGAAAGCGTCTGTTAAATGACTAAATGTAAATGTAACTCCTCTCTTCATTAGGTTACACTGGCTCCTTGTTGTCGCCCGCATCAAGTGATGCTCTTGGCCTCTGGTTTTGCATCATATCTTCGCTCACTAGATATGCCAGAACCCTGCGCTCTACATACAAACCATGTCTGGTGGTACCATGCCGTAAAGGAACAGAATCATTTTCATTTAGTCATTCAGCAGATGCTTTTATCCAAAGCGACTTACATATGAGAACATTCACAAACCGAAGGCGCAGCTTCAGGAGCATTTTTGGGGTTCAGTATCTTGCTCAAGGACACTTCGACGCATGGCTGGGGGATCGAACCACTGACCTTCCGATTGGCAGGCAGCCATTCTGCCACCAAGCCACAGCCGCCCTTATCCCTCTGGAGCAGCTTCTCTGGATCCGTTCCACATTGGTGGAATGATCTGCCTGCTCCTACAAGATCAGCAGATTCTGTAGCCGCCTTTAAAAAGCTCCTGAAGACGCATCTCTTCCACCAACACCTAAGTGACTAACTTGTACTTCCTTTCTATCTCTTTTCTAAAAAAAACAAAAACAAAAAAATTCCCCTCCTCTCCTCAGCTCTGTATCCTGTGCTGGGCTCTAAGACTAGTTTCTGATGCACTTCTGCTTTTTGTTACCTTGTGTTGTTATAATTGCTTCCATTGTCTTCCTCTCATGTAAATCGCTTTGAATAAAAGCGTCTGCTAAATGAATAAATATAAATGTAAATGTCTAAAACTATGCCGTGTTCTTCGGGTCCTTGAATTTGATAGAATTGGGCCTGGAAAGTCCTTGAATTTGATGTTTAAGTGTATGTACTCACCCAGTACTGTCACTGTGATATTTTTCACCACAGTTCGTCCCTGCTTCGTCTCCTGCACTGCACACATATACACACCTACAGGGAACACACACACCCATCGTTATGGTTACCCAAAAAACACTGCCTTTGTTCCCTCAATGCAGTCTGTCAGGCAGCAGCAGACTTCCTGAAAGTCATTCAAGTCATTGACCTACCAGAATCTTCCACCGTTGCCACGGAGATATTAACAAAGGAGCAGATGCGGTTGTGCAGAAAGTCTGTCAGAGGCTCGATTTCCTGAAATAACACAAGAGAAAAACTTCAAACATTTTTTATGATAAGCAATAAAGATAGATGACATTACAGGTCAGACAGACAAGCAGATGGGTAGAAAGACAGATACCTGTCTGCGGGGGAAGTCCCAGGAGAAGAAGACCATATCAGCGTTTCTGACAGTGCAGTTTACAGTGAGAACCTCCCCTTGCTTCAGCACACTGCTGGACACCGTCAAATCCACCGCCATCACCTTAGGAACTGAGAGACAGACAGACAGGTCAGGTGGTGAGACAGACAGACAGGTCAGGTGGAGAGACAGACAGACAGGTGACGAGACAGACCAGTCAGGTGGAGAGACAATAATGTAATCCATTTAATTAATCTTTAATCTAAATAAACTAACCCTTAATGCTAATCTGCTTAGATCTAATCCCATTTCCATCTACCTTAATCTCATCTCCTCACCTACGATGCTGAAGACATAGTACACCTGTGACTCTCGCTCCACGTCTTCACGGGCGGCCAAGCACATGTATGACGTGTCATTCAGACGGCCCGTGAAGCCGCGGCCTGGCTCGTAAGTCATCCCGGTAACCGGCGTCCTGCCGGGACGTTCATACAACGAGACGTTGAGCCGCGGGTCAGACACCACGCAGGGGATGGTATCTTCCTCCGCCTCCTTCATCACCACACCTGGACCCGGCTGGACGAACCATTCCTCCGGACCTTAGGGTGCGACAGGTAGGATGGAAACATCAGGACACACAGGTCTCACAGCTGGGATGGATATGATTAATGTATGACAAAAATCATGGTCACCTTGACCAGGTACGAAGATATCAATGTGTCTGCTCTGATAGGACGACGCCTCCTCACAGGTGTATCTCCCAGAATTCCTCCAGGTGGTATTAAAGAGCTGCAGGATGCTGCTGGACCCCTGATTCTCCACAACAACCCCGTCCACCTGAGAGTCCTGAGGTAACCACCACGTCACCTGACTCCAGCCCGAACACACCTGCAGAGACAGACAGGTACCTGACTTCACCCCAAACACACCTGTGCAGACAGATAGGTACATGCAGAGACATAGACCGGTGTTTCTGACCACAGTGAAGTTGGAGTTTGAGTCGATCAGAACTTCAGAGGATGAAGGCTGCAGCTCCAGGCTGACGCCCCCTTCAGGAGGAACCAGGAACACACCTGCAGACAGACAGGTATTAGTCCACCTGTAAAGTCTGATGGATGTGTTAATGCTGTTACCCACCCAGCAGGAAGTGCAGCACGTTCAGACTTCCTGTTCGTCCTCTGATGGACGCCATCATGGCCGCTGATCCTGACCAACAACAACACAGAGATTTCAAATTAAAAGTCTACCTGCACTGTTGTGTAACCCAAGGAGAGATTTCAAATTAAAAGTCTAACTCTGTCCAACCAGCGGTTGGCCCTTCAGTGATGCTGCAACTTGCTCGTTTGTGATTATAGGTAAAAAGCTTAAGATGACGCTAGCTATCATCACCTGTCATCATCATGACGTCACACAACCATTACAGCGTAAATGGTCAACGTAAAGGCAACATAAAGTATATTTGCCTGAAAAACCTGTTCTGTTAACGAAGACACGTTAACGTAACGAGGAGCTTTTCTCACCTGGTTTCAAACAAAGAAATATTTTCTCCATAATAAATTCAAACCTAATTCTTGATAAACAGTAAATCCATCAAACGCAGAGCCCCACATCACAGGTTCCACCAGCTCAGTGACTATAAAGCTGTTTCTGTGCAGGGATCCAGGTGTCAGCTAGGCCTTTCTGCTACAGACGGACTCCGAACACAAGCAAAGCAGCAGGTGCTCAAGCAGGTAACGTCCTGACCGAAGGCCCGCCTTGACGAGACTCTGACAGATTACATTTACATGTAAAAACACCGAGGTGCCGTGTAAATGTAAATGAAAGGACTGGGAGCCTGTTTCGTGTGAATAATGTACCTCTGTACAGCAGGTCAAGTTTTTAAAAATGAAAGTGTTAGAAAATGTAATTTACATTGAGCTGCATAAATGAATAATCAGGTAACATTCTTTATATTTCATTTTCAAATGTGAATTAACATTTGAATGTTGTCCTCTGTACAGCGGGCTACCACGTTGACAATTAAAAAAGGCAAACAGCTTTTCCATTTTCATTTGAATAAAGTCATACAGGTAATTGAAAATTGGACAGTTGCATTTTAATTTTTACTCAAATAACACATATGTAGTGAGAGAGGACATGAAGTTAATTGGTGTGAGTGAAGACGATGCAGAGGACAGGGTTAGATGGAGGCGCATGATTCGCTGTGGCGACCCCTGAAAGGGAACAGCCCAAAGGAAAAGAAGAGAAGAGACTCAAATAACACATACATGAGTAGAAAATTATACATTTTAATTTACAAGAGTACATTATAATTTGGATTATGGCCCCTTTACCCTTCCGTACCTGGGCGGAGGCCACTAGTGATGTGCAGGTTACAGAGATAAAACATCAGCTGTAGTCAATCAAAACAATTTGTAAAAAAAACAGACACGAAGAAGAGCACCTCGAAACAAACAACGGAAGAACGATATAAACTCCCACTAAGGACATCATCACCAGTCAACAGCACTAACAGACCAACCAAACGCTCAGGAGCTGATCAGCGTCTCTCAGCTCGGCGACTACAGACCGGACTTTTTTCAAACTAAATTTAAAAGGTTTAAAAGTACTGCACTCTCTGATAGAAGCAGTTTTGCCCAAATGTTGTCGACATTGTAGACGTGTAGAAACAGCCCCCTCTAGAGGAAGCTCTTCTTCTGGAAACGTCTCTTTCCAGAAATCACGACCCGGTTACTCGAGATAATCCACAGATATGTTGTGAGCGGTTTCAGAAGGATAAACAGAACGAGAGGAGGAATATTTTTGATTGGGGGGGGGGGGGGCGGGGGGACTGTCCCTTTAACCTTGAGTCAGCTCTACATGTTGTTGCAGACTATTTGAGAGGTGTACTTTGACTGCTTCCCTCCTGTCGACCTTATTCAACTAATGTCGACAATGTCTTCATCTAAGCCATCGACCTGTCTCTTAGACCCCATTCCAACTAGGCTGCTTAAAGATGTTTTACCATTAGTTAGCACGTCTTTAGTAGATATGATCAATCTGATCAATCTGTCTACTGACAGGTTATGTACCACAGTCTTTTAAAGTAACTGTTATTAAACCTCTCCTTAAAAAGCCCACTCTCGATCCGTTGGGTTTTTAATCTGTCACATTAACAGCTGCTGGTTGTTTCATTATGTCACGTTTGTATGTTTGTTAGTAAAGCGCCAAGAAAGTAGATCGAAAACTGAAGCTTCAACGCCACAGAAACAGCCTGACGACCGTTAAACAGCCTGTTAAATCATTTCAGCTCTGATGGTTCAAACAGGCCTGAACACATTCCTGTGTTAGTGTGTTAAAGTGTGTGTGTGTGTGTGTCTTACTGTGTGTGTTTTTACAATGTGTGTGTGTGTTTAAAGCGTGTGTGTGTTACTGTGTGTGTATATTTTTACAGGGTTTTCTTTTTTTTTTTTCTTCCAGAAGACTGAGTTCAGTCGTCCAATGAAAATGTGTCCCTGGGGATCTCGGCCAATCAGAGGTCTCATTGATCCTGTGCGAGGGAGGAATGCAAGTCGACCACCGAAGAAGAAAATAAACAGGAAAGTATTTCCTGTGGGCAGCAGAGGGGAAACTTTCCAGCACGACTTTAAGTTCAGTTCAGCACAGTTTTCAGCCAATCACGGCTCTGCAGCTGCCTCAGGTGTAGTTCAGTCCTGGACCTGGGACCAGTGAGCATTAGTTTAGCTGCTGCAGTCCTCTAGCGTCTTCACAGGGAGACTAAGACTAGGTGGAAACCTCGTACATGGCTGGTCTCTAAATCACAACACAGACAGTCCGTGGTCAATTTCCTGGATATTAAAGGTTCATCTGCAGTTTTCAGTAGCGGTCCGGGAAGGTTTGTTCTTCATGTGGACCATCACAGGACACATTCATCGACGTTTGAGTCACAAAATGTTGCTGCAAGGACAAAACGTTCCACTCCTATCTGAAGATGTTTGAAGCTTATTCTGACTGATTACCTGCCTGTGGTCTCTGAGGCGCCGTCGGTGTGCGAGTGGTCGTGACTCTCGTGCTGTCCCTGCCGGACTGCGACAGTGTGAACCATCGTCAGCAGGTTTCATGTTGTTTCCCACTTTCACTCTGTCAAAGTGAACAGCAGCTGTCTCTGTGGGCACATATGACACTCTGGCGCTGGTGAGGAATGGACTGGTTATTGATTTCTCGTGAAGTGGGTGTATGTTTGTGGGTACCGGACAGACCAGCGGGTCAAGGACCACGTCCTGCGTCGCCCTGATCCCACTGGTGCCAGTCTCAGCGGGCGACGCCGATACCATGTGGAACATTTGAGCTTGACAGTTACAGAAGTGAGGTAAAACATCTGTGGAATATTCCTTTAAACCGACAGCCGAGCAGCTCTGATCTACAGGTGTCTCACCTGTCCGTCACGCCGCCATGGTGAAGGTTGCTTTCTGTCTCCTGGTTGGTTCAGATCAGATGTCTGACAGCTGTCAATCACAGTCTGAAGTCAGTGACCTCTGACCTTTAGAAACAAACAGAGAACAAGACAAAGAGATTTATTGTCCTGGTGAGTTCTCAACAATCATCTTCAGTAAAACTAAACGCAGCCTTGAACATTAATGATGTCATTAATGAAGTCAAACTACAACAAACTACTAACAACTAATGTTTGATCCGATTTCCACTGAAGACGTTTCTGTCAGCTGCAAAATGTGATCAGTTTATAAAATGATACATTAAACTACATAACTGTAGATACAGAAGATCAATCAGCTCCCGCTGATACTTGTGATCACGCATCAGTAATAGCAATCAATCATAATCATTCAGTACTTTTACTTCACGTACAATTACTGAATAATGTTCTGAATGCAGTGACAGTATTTGTACACTGTGGTACTGATAGTTTTACTGCAGTATTTGACTGGACGACAGAAAGTCTCCAAAACAAGTCGAATCAGCAGAATCGGAGGACGCTCGTCACCACGGAGACCAAGTTAAAGACTGAACAATAAGAAAGGAACGTTTAGTTTGTTCAAACCTTCTGATGCTGCTGCTCTTCTTCCTCCTTCACTTCGCTTCTTCTTCTACTTTTTCTTCTTCCTCTCTGCTTTGCTTTCCTCCTCCTCCTCTTCTTCTCCCCAGTCTGAGTTCATTCCAGACGGACGACGAATGGAAAACAGACTGACTCACAGTTGGGGGGGGCGAGAGAGAGGGGGAGGTAGAGAGAGAAAGGGGGGTAGAGATTGAGAGGCAGGGGAAGAGAGAGGGGGGCGAGAGAGCGAGAGGGAAGGGGGGCGAGAGAGAGGGGGAGGTAGAGAGAGAGGAGGAGAGAGGCAGGGAAGAGAGAGAGGAGGAGAGAGGCAGGGGGAAAGAGAGTGAGAGGGAGGGGGAGAGAGAGCGAGAGGGAGGGGGGGGACAAAGAGCTAGCGTCTGTTTTCAATCTGTCTCTGTGTCGTTCGCCCTCCCTCCCTCCCTGACAGGAAGTGAACCGAGTCCAGCACATAGAAAGTATTCACATGGTTATTAGTTCATCGTATCACACAAGCTGTTCACTGTAACATTCACCAAAACAAATTTACAAACATTTAAATTCAGGAGCATTTAATTTTATGAAAACCAAATGCAATATACAATTAGTCAAAATGTAAATGAAACTGGGGACATTTAAGGGAAGTGGGAAGAGACATTTCAAATCAAAATTAACTCTTGTACATTGAAAGCATCTCATGGGGTGTTTTCAAATTCATAAGCACTCTTGTCATTAAAAATACTTTAATTATGTAATCTCTTGTCTACAAGAGACAGGATATAATCAAATTAAATATAATCTAAATAAATATCTGATTATGTCCTCCAAAAAAATAAGCACACCTCTGACCCAATACTGAAAAGGTGGAAACTTATCAGGTTCAGGTACTTGGCCAACAAGGGAATCTCAGTATGTGCAACATATTTACAGATGAATGTGTAAAACTTTACAGTGTCATTGTATTGGGGGGGTGAGGGGGTATAGTGAGTCAGCGTCAGGGGGGGTCCAGGCCTTGTTGATGAGGCCGATTGCAGATGGAAAGAAACTGTTTTGTGGCGTGAGGTTCTGGTCCTGATGGATCGCAGCCTCCTGCCAGAGGGGAGTGTCTGAGTCCAGGGTGGGGGGGGTCAGCCACAGTCTCTCCTGCTCGCCTCAGGGTCCTGGAGGACCACAGGTCCCTGAGGGAAGGTAGATTGCGGTCAATCACCTGCCAAGCAGAGCAAATGATACTTCCATAATAGTGATGGAGGAGGTGCAGATGGTGTCAATGATGGCAGTGTAGAAGTGCACCATCATTGTCTTTGGGAGGTTGAATTTGTTCAGCTGCCGCAGGATGTCCACCCTCTGCTGGGAGAATGGAGCTGATGTTCAGCTCCCACCTGAGGTCCTGATTAGGGAATCCAAAGTGTCGACAGGGGAGTCACACAGGGTGATGGAGGCGGGTGGGGCTGGGCTCTTTTGTAGTCCACAACCATCTCCACTGTCTTGAGAGCGTTGAGCTCCAGGTTGTTCTGGCTGCACCAGGTCACCAGGTGGTCGATCTCCCTCTTGTAGGCGGACTCATCCGCATCAGAGATGAGCCCAATGAGGGTGGTGTCATCCGCAAACTTCAGGAGCTTGATGGACGGGTGACTGGAGGTGCAGCTGTTGGTGTTCAGGGAGAAGAAGGGAAAGAACACAGCCTTGAGGGGAACCGGTCCTGATGGTCCAGGAGTCAGAAAAATGTTTCCCAGCCTCACGTTCTGCCTCCTCTCGGACAGGAAGTCTGTGATCTACCTGCAGGTGGAGTCAGGCACAGTCAGCTGGGAGAGCTTCTCCTGCAGCAGAGCCGGGATCATGGTGTTAAAGGCAGAGCTGAAATTCACAAACAGGATCCTGGCATAGGTTCATGAGGAGTCCAGGTGCGGGGGGATGAAGAGGTGGGCCATGTTTACTGCATCGTCTACAGACCTGTTGTCTTTGTAGCTGAACTGCAGGGGGTCCAGGAGGTGGTCAGTGATGGTAGGAGAGCACATGGCTCTCAAAATACTTCATGACCTCAGAAGTCAGGCCGACAGGTCTGTAGTCATTAAGTCATCTGGTCCTTAGTTCTTTTGAGGACAGGGATGATGGTGGAGGATTTAAAGCAGAGCGGCAGATGTCTCCAGCTGATTATTGCAGTGCTTCAGGGTGGATGGGGAGACAGACGCTGGTCCAGCTTCATTGTGGGGGTTCTACCTTCTAAACAGTCTGACGTCTCTCTCCAGGATGGAGAGACTCGTTGTTGCAGTACAGGAGGGGGGCAGTTGTGGAGAGGCCCAGGCCTTATCCCCCCATGATAAGGTGGGGGAGGTGGAGCTGGTGGATGGAGTCATCGGGGAGTTGTCAGTCTCTCAAAGCAACAGTAGAACTCTTTCAGGTCATTAATGGAGTGGGGGGCTTGGGTTTGTAGTTGGTGACGTGTTGGAGGCCCTCCAGACAGAAGCAGAGTCATTGGCTGAGAAGTGAGAAATTGACTAAAATTCTAGTTGCTCAGTCACAGTCTCTTTGCAAGAGAAGCATTGCCTGAAATGTACACTGAGGTCAGACAGAACCAACCAGCTCGCTAAGTGACTCATTTAATCATATTCGGGTTGTCAGTATTTTGCCGCTGAGGGGTAGTTATGTTACTTTAGTTATCCATAAAGTGTGTAGATGAGCATAGGCTGCAGTATATTAGTCAATGAAAGGTTGTGTTTGCTGCCACAGGAAAGAAATAAAAAGTGTGTTTGTAACGTTACTACCACATCTTCTGCTCTTCGAGCAGTTGGTCCATACTGAACTGCCAGCTGGTTAACATAACTTTATGAGTGAGCGAACGCGATCAATCATCTGATCGCCCTGATTACTCTACCTGCGGTTCCAGCTCCAAAACAAGAGAGAAATGTGAAATCAGGTGTACGGTTGTATTTTTCTGTTTGATAAGGAACATTCTGGGAGTTTATTTTGTTAATTTATTAGACTGAAAAAGCTAAGAGAGCTTGTGTAACGTGCACACATCTCCCAGCTGGAACTACCTGAGCTGATCTATCGGACTAGTCATCGCCTCTCGCACTATGACGAGACAGGACAGGCCGGAGCTAGCTGGTTAGCATGCTAACTCCAGTAGATATCGCTGCAACACAAAACACAGACCTCTTTGACATGACGACAGAACTTCCACAGTCTGTTGATCAGGTTAGTTCATTTATTGAATGTTTCAAACTGAAATTCTGTCTCAGACGTGCAGTAAAAGTCCAAGAAGCCTTATAATTATCTCTTGTTTTACAGAACTAGCAGAAATATTAATGTGAAACAGTAAAATAATGTCTATGAAGCTTTAATGTTGACATGAAAAATTAATGAACCTTAGACTGTTTTAACTTGTTTAATTTTAATATTAAATTACTTATGTAAGGGACTTTCAGTCCCAAAAGTCCATCAGATATTCATTTGAATAAATAATCTTTAGTTTCAAAGTGATAGTATGTTTTTAACTAAAGCAAGATTTCATGGTTCAGATTCACACAACAGTTCGTCAGTCTGATTATGTTCATATTTCTAATGTATTAGTATGTCTCTCTCCTTCTGTTGGTCCTCTGTGTGAACGCTGCTGTGTTTCTGTGACCTGTCCTGCTTCCAGGTCTCTGTGGTGGAGAGGAGCTGGTCTGGCTCAGAACCTCCTTAGTGCTCCTGGATCCACCCTCCTCACTTAGGTTTTAAAATCTACATGTTGTCATCATGATTGTAGATACTCTGATCTTCTGTTGTGAACCTCTTCTGTCCACACAACATCCCTCCTCTGCTCTTCCTGAGCTTTCTATCATTTTTTCAATTCACTTTTATTTCTTCAGCCCAACATCACAAATCACATTTGCCTCACCCTTTTAACATGGAAAGAAATGATAGAAGGCTCAGGAGGAGCAGCAGAGGAGGGATCCCTCTGCAGGACGGACAGACAGGAAGTAGATGTCGTGTGTTCAGAATAGATTCACCACAGAAAAATCAAAGTATCTACAGTTATGTTAACATGTAGATCTTAGGACAGGACGGTTTCAGAAACATATTATATAGTTGTGAAAATGATGATTATATATAAAAATTAGAGGAGCATTTCCTCATTTGAATTAAGGGTCTAAGGACTCTTCTTCTTTTCCTTTCGGCTGTTCCCTTTCAGGGGTCGCCACAGCGAATCATGCGCCTCCATCTAACCCTGTCCTCTGCATCCTCTTCACTCACACCAATTAACTTCATGTCCTCTCTCACTACATCCATAAATCTCCTCTTTGGTCTTCCTCTAGACCTCCTGCCTGGCAGCTCCAACCTCAGCATCCTTCTACCAATATATTCACAGTCTCTCCTCTGAACGTGTCCAAACCACCTCAATCTGGCCTCTCTGGCTTTATCTCCGAAACATCTAACATGAGCTGTCCCTCTGATGTACTCGTTCCTGATCCTGTCCGCCCTCGTCACTCCCAAAGAGAACCTCAACATCTTAAGCTCTGCCACCTCCAGCTCTGCCTCTTGTCTTTTCTTCAGTGCCACTGTCTCTAAGCTGTACAACATCGCTGGTCTCACCACCGTCTTGAACACCTTTCCTTTCATTCTTGCTGATACTCTTTTATCACACAACACCCCTGACACTTTTCTCCACCCGTTCCAACCTGCTTGCACTCGCCTCTTCACCTCTTTTCCACAGTCTCCGTTGCTCTGAACCGTTGACCCTAAGTACTTAAAGTCCTGCACCTTCTTCACCTCTGCTCCCTGTAACCTCACCGTTCCACCTGGGTCCCTCTCATTGACACACATGTATTCTGTCTTACTGCGGCTAAGCTTCATTCCTCTGTTTTCCAAAGCAGACCTCCATCTCTCTAGATTCTCCTCCACCTGCTCCCTGCTCTCACTACAAATCACAATGTCATCCGCAAACATCATAGTCCATGGAGATTCCTGTCTAACCTCATCCGTCAGCCTGTCCATCACCAGAGCAAACAAGAAGGGGCTCAGAGCCGATCCTTGATGCAGACCCACCTCCACCTTGAACTCCTCTGTCACACCTACAGCACACCTCACCACGGTCTTACAGCTCTCATACATGTCCTGCACCATTCTAACATACTTCTCTGCCACTCCAGACTTCCTCATGCAATACCACAGCTCCTCTCTCGGCACCCTGTCATACGCTTTCTCTAAATCTACAAAGACACAATGCAACTCCTTATGACCTTCTCTGTACTTCTCCATCAGCATCCTCAAAGCAAACACTGCATCTGTTGTGCTCTTTCTAGGCATGAAACCATATTGCTGCTCACAAATGCTCACCTCTGCCCTTAGCCTAGCTTCCACTACTCTTTCCCACAACTTCATTGTATGACTCATCAGCTTTATTCCTCTGTAGTTGCCACAGCTCTGCACATCTCCCTTGTTCTTGAAAATTGGCACCAGTACACTTCTCCTCCATTCCTCGGGCATCCTCTCACTCTCCAAGATCTTGTTAAACAAACTAGTCAGAAACTCTACTGCCACCTCTCCTAGACACTTCCATACCTCCACAGGTATGTCATCAGGACCAACTGCCTTTCCACTCTTCATCCTCTTCAACGTCCTCCTCACTTCACTCTTGCTAATCTTTGCCACTTCCTGCTCCACACCAGTCACCTCTTCTACTCTTCGTTCCCTTTCATTTTCCTCATTCATCAACTCTTCAAAGTACTCCTTCCATCTTCCCATCACACTCCTGGCACCTGTCAATACATTTCCATCCTTATCTTTAATCACCCTAACCTGCTGCACATCCTTCCCATCTCTATCTCTTTGTCTGGCCAACCTGTACAAATCCACCTCTCCCTCTTTAGTGTCCAACCTAGCATACAAGTCCTCATATGCTCTTTGTTTGGCCTTTGCCACCTCTACCTTCACCTTACGCTGCATCTCCCTGTACTCCTGTCTACTCTCTTCAGTCCTCTCAGTGTCCCACTTCTTCTTTGCTAGCCTCTTTCTCTGTATACACTCCTGAACTTCCTGGTTCCACCACCAAGTCTCCTTGTCCACTTTCCTCTTTCCAGATGACACACCGAGTACCCTCCTACCTGTCTCCCTGATCACATTAGCTGTAGTGGTCCAGTCATCTGGGAGCACTTCCTGACCACCCAGAGTCTGTCTCAGCTCCTCCCTGAAAACTAAACAACATTCTTCCTTTTTCAACTTCCACCACTTCGTCCTCTGCTCTGCCTTTGTCCTCTTCATCTTCCTCACCACCAGAGTCATTTTACACACTAGCATCCTGTGTTGTCTGGCTACACTCTCACCTACCACTACTTTACAGTCACTGGTCTCTTTCAGATTACAACGTCTACACAAGATGTAGTCCACCTGAGTGCTTCTCCCTCCGCTCTTATAGGTCACCCTATGTTCCTGCCTCTTCTGGAAGAAAGTGTTCACGACAGCCATTTCCATCCTCTTTGCAAAGTCTACCACCATCTGTCCTTCTGCGTTCCTGTCCTGAAGACCAAACCTGCCCATCACATTCTCATCACCTCTGTTCCCTTCACCTACATGCCCGTTGAAATCTGCACCAATCACCACTCTCTCACCTCTGGGGATGCTCTGCATCACTTCATCTAACTCACTCCAGAATTTCTCCTTCTCTTCTAACTCACATCCTACCTGTGGGGCATAACTACTCACAACATTGAACATCACCCCTTCAATTTCCAGCTTCAGGCTCATCAACCTGTCTGACACTCTTTTCACCTCAAGAACATTCCTCACAAACTCCTCTTTCAGGATAACTCCTACTCCGTTTCTCTTCCTATCCGACCCATGGTAGAACAACTTGAACCCTGCTCCTAAGCTTCTAGCCTTGCTACCTTTCCACCTGGTCTCCTGGACACACAGTATGTCCACCTTCCTTCTCTGCATCATGTCAATCAACTCTCTAGCCTTCCCTGTCATAGTTCCAACATTCAAAGTCCCTACTGTCAGTCCTACATTCTTAGCGTTCCTCTTCTCTCTCTGCCTACGAACACACCTTCCTCCTCTCCTTCTTCGTCTTCGACCAACAGTAATCCAATTTCCACCGGTACCCTGTAGGTCAACAGCACCGGTGGCGGTCGTTGTTAACCCGGGCCCCGACCGATCCGGTATGGAAGTCATTGTCATGATTCGCATTTTTAGTTTGGCATGTGTTTTACGTCGGATGCCCTTCCTGACACAACCCTCTGCATTTATCCAGACTTGGGACTGGCACATGAAGACACTGGCTTGTGCCCCCCTGCGGTTGCATTAATTAAGGGTCTAAGGACTATTGAGGCAAATTGTGATGTGTGGACTATACAAGTAAAATGTATTAGACTTTTTCTAACCTTTATTTAGCCAGCGAAGACCCACTGAGACCAAGGTCTCATTTTCGATTGTGCCCTGGTTACATTTCATACTTAAAATAAATCAAAACCAAACTATCAATAGTCAAATCATAGTGTTTTAAACTCAGAAAATAAAAACACCAACCATCAATAATCACAATCAACCCATTCAAACTAATTAATCAATGTAATAGTGTCACTATTTAAAGCATTCACAGACCTCAACGTCAAAACCACTTAACAAATCTTTGCGTTTGCCCAAAAAGACGAAGACATTGAACCTGATGGACTCTTCACTATTATTCCAGCTCTAGGTGCACAATAAATGAAGCAGTTTTCCCGGTGCAGATTTGACTTGAGGAGCTTCATGATGGCAAGAAGGCAAACAGCCAAACAGGCGAAGGACCCAGGAGAAGACAGAGGTGGCAGGATGAAGAGTAGAGATTTTTATTGTCTTACTGGCAGCTGAAGCGGCAAACAGGTTACAGGCAGGCAGGTATAAATCCAAAACTGAGCAGGCAAACAGAACCAACACCACGACTGGGTTTAACGAACTGACAAAGAACCAAGGGAAGCGGACCGGTATATGTAAAGAGACCTGATGAGAGGATAAAGTGCAGGTGAGGAGGGAGGAGGGAGGGGTGGAGCAGTCAGGGGTTACTGCAGGGCAAACGACAGGGAAACCCAAAGGCAGGAAAAACAACCTAAACACAAGAGGAGGAGGAGAAACTCTGCAAAACACCAAAAACAATAAGAAATAACCTGGTAGTGATTGGAGCCATGTCATGAGGGATTCAGTTTAATTAGGCAGCTTTAGTAAGAATGCTTTTTACACATACAGGAGCGACCAGGGACGGCCAACCCAATGCGGTTTCGTGTTGAGCGGTTGAGTTGACTCCTTGGTGGTGAATTGTTTGGGCTTTGGTACACATTGTAACTTTGATACACTGGTTTATGTTGAAACTCTGGCTGCCTTGTCAGTCAGTCATTTTCTCCCGCTTGTTCCCGTTGGGGGTCGCGGGTGACTGGAGCCTATCCCAGTGGCTTCTGACACATAGACAGACAACCATTCACGCACACATTCATCCACTAGGGACAATTTAGAGTCACCAATTAACCTAATGCATGTCTTTGGACGAGAAAACCCACTGTAACACGGGGAGGACATGCAGACTCCACCCAGGGAGATCGTGGTCTGGTCCAGGATTCGAACCCACGATCTCCTTATTGGGAGGCAGGGGCGCCAACCGCTCTGCCACCGTGCACCCCTGTGTGCATGCAAGTAGTTTAAATTTCAGAAACGTGGGTTCATGACAGGGACCAGAGCCCTGTTTCATGTATGCAGGTGGAGGATTGCTCTTAAACGTTGTAGACATTAACATTGTCGGACGAGGTTCTGGCTGGCAACCCCAAGCCATACAGGAAATGCATCTGAAATGTTCACCAGTAATAAAACGAAGTGCTGAATGATAAACGGCGTCAAGCTGTTTTAAGGTGGTAGAGGCGGTTTGCTTATAGATAGTGTCACCATAGTCAAGTACTGACAGGAAAGCAGACTGTACCAACAAATTTCTATTTTCGCTCGAAAAACATGATCTCTTCTTAAAAAGAACCCGAGTTTCATCCTTAACGTTTTAGCTAGCTCATCAACATACATTTTGAAGGACAGCCTTTCATCAATAAACACCCCGAGGTACTTGTAGGAGGCCACTCTTTCGACTTCAGAGTCATATAAAGTGCAAATGGTGGCGTGAATTCCCTCCAAAGAGTGGGATCTAGAGAATTCCATATATTTTGTTTTTTCTCCATTTAAGCTCTAGAAGTGACAACTGGATCACGTCAAAATATAGATCAGACAGAGTCAACAGAGTTCTCTTTGTGAGCTTGTAAACCACTGGCAGGCGTTCTGATCCAAGCCAGCAGCGGCTAGTTTATCTAAGTGAATGGTCAACCGTATCAAAGGCTTTAGACAGATCAATGAACAACGTTGCTCCCCATTATGCAGCTGATATAGTGCTATGACCAGGTGTAAAACCAGACTGAGAAGTATTTAAAATGCAATTCCTACTCAGAAACAAAAGAAACTGACGATTAACTAAAGAATCAAGGGTCTCGGCTAAACAGGATGAAGTGGAAACACATGACCAGATCTCCAGATTGTAGGAGCAATCTCTGAGCTCCAATAAAAATATGTCAGGGGCCCAACTATAGCTGAAGCAGCTAACCTCAACAGACCAGGGTCAAGAAGGTCCGCATCTTCAAAGGAGCGTCACCCACTTCCATGTCAGAGAGGAGACTAAAAGAAGCTACAAGGATTCCTGTCGTTCCTCCTGACTGAAGAATTAATAGGACTGATGTATTAATATGACTAATATATTAATTGGACTGATGTATTAATGATATATCAAATATAGTTTTTACTATGATGAACACATGAATGCATCAATCATTATAATCCAATAACATACAATACTCTGCATAATGAGTACTTTGGCTTTTGGTACTTTACGTATATTTTGATACTTCTGTTCTTTTACTTGTAACAGAGAATTTGTACACTGTGGTATTACTACTGAATACTTCTTCCAGTTTTCTGTCAGTGACTCTTTAACTCTTTGAAAACATATCTAAAAAGACTTTTCTGGTTAAATAAAGTTTAAAAACAATAATGATAAACTGTTTAATGAAGATCCGACATTTTGTTATTAACGGAAACGCTGAGACTGTTTGCTGAACATAAGCTGGAACTCGGGATAGTTGACTGATTATTTCTATCACTAATGTAATAATAATACTGATGTATTAACATGTCGGCAACATGTCAGTTAAAGCTGTCGTTTAATCTGAAGAAGAGTTTCATAAAATGATCAAATGTTGTGAAACAACTGAGGCGCTCAGATTAATAATACTCCAGTAGAAGTATACAGAATGGAAATACTCAAATAAAATACAAGGATCTAAAATTGTGCTTCAGTGCAATACTGGACTGAATGTACTTGAAACATGTTCTCACAGCAACATCTGGTGGTCGTCAGAAGAACTGCAGGTCCATTAAAACTGCTGCTGGAGTGCTGGCAGTACTGTATGCACTAATACTGCAAGTACTATCAGTACTGACAGTACTACTCCTACGAGTACTATCAGTACTGACAGTCTAGTTCAGATTTTCATAAATGGTAACGATCCACAGACTCAAGAGTTCGATAAGTCTTGAAATCTCATTTCCATCAGGTGAGGCGACCAAGATTCTACGTCCCTCCAACCTCCTGAGAAGAGGCTGATGGTTTCCAGTGTGTTTCTCTGTTTCTCAAATGTGTTCTGATAAAAGAAGCTCCTGAATAGGCCTGTATGTTGTATTCCATCGCTTCAACAATGGGAAAGATTTACCAACTTTCTCTGCCCTACTCTTGGATTGTGACGGGATACTGGACCTGGAGATTTGCTAATTTGTTTATTCATTAGGATCCCAATTAGCTTCTGCCGTAGCAGTCGCTAGTCTTCCTGGGGTCCAAATCGGAATTTACAACAATAGAAAAATACAAAATGATGAGATGATATCCACATTAAGTACCATAAGCACAATAACACATTACAACAAAATTAAAATGGAATATAAAAGGAAATACATACCTTTTACAACATACACTCAAACAAACAGTGGAGTTAAGGTACGATTTCAGTGCCCTTTTGAAAACGCAAATACTAGTAAATTTTTTCGTCTTAGGTCAGTTGTTCCATTCCTGGAAAAACTGGTATTGAGGCGCGTAACAATTAAGTTTGTCTTTAAGGCAAATCCAGTAGGTTGAGTAGGTCACTGAGAGGTTACCTGCAGACACTGCGTCCTGAATTACATCCCTTCCCTCGCCTAACATTTGGATATAGCTACAGCCGAAGGTAATTATGTGATCGCCTCTCCACTCGACATGTAGACTTTAAACAGCTGACAAAACGCCACGCATCAAACTCAACAACACAACGATGAAACAACAGGGAACTCAAATGTTCCCTCTTTGGTGGACACTTAAATATATTGAGCTGTTAACATGTTCTACTCTTGATCACTTGTGTCTTTCTGAAACGACTCCGCCAGGTGGGTTTCCAAACCTGGTTGTGCTGACAGAGGAGACGACAGACAGGGAGGCGGTTTGACGTCACCAACAGGTTTCACTAATGAAAAGAGCCACAAGAATGACAAACGCTTCTTAACCTGTCCTGGATCCACTTTCACAAACTACGCAGAGCGTAGATCAAAGACTTATAATCTAGCGACAGGTTGGATCAGAATCTCACTTTAGTTACAAGAACGTTGTCAAAGGCCCGGAAATCTAAATGAAATGGAAGAAAACAAGCACATGTCTCAAAGAAAGATCTCCGACTCCGGGTAGAAACTGTCTGCGGTGGACTGAGCAGGAACCTGATCAGCTCACGTGGAAATGAAGTTCTGCCTTTTCATTAACACACACACACACACACACACACATTATCACACACATGAACACACACACACATTATCACACACACACATTAACACATACACATTCACACACACACAGTATCACACACACATAAACACACACACACATTATCACACACACATTAACACATACATTCCCACACACACACATAAACACACACACAGTAACACACACACATTCACACACACACACAGTATCACACACCAATTAACACATGCGTTCCCACACACACACATAAACACACAAACAGTAACACACACATTAACACACACACAGTATCACACATACGAACACACACACACACATTATCACACACACATTAACACACACACAATATCACACACGAACACACACACGCACACACATAAACACACACATGAACACACAAACAGTAACACACACACATTCACACACACACACATTCACACACACACACAGTATCACACCCTCACACACGCCTACATTCCTGCCGCAGGTTGAACAGGTGACGTTTCACCGACTTCACTGTAAAAACATTTTAGGTTAAAACTCTTGATCAGCTTCCTGCCAGCCGAAAGGTTCAGGTGTACCGGTGTGTACCTGCTGCAGGTGAGTGGTTCAGGTGTACCGGTGTGTACCTGCTGCAGGTGGATGTGTTGTATAGGATCAGTGTGTTGCTTTATATTCAGTAACTGTGTTTATTCTGGCTGCAGTTAAATCAGGTCGCTTATTATTTCTCTGTGTGTCTGAACAGGAGACATTCATTCATTAGTTCATTCATTCATTCATTAGTTCATTCATTCGTTCGTTCATTCGTTCATTCGTTCGTTCATTTGTTCATTCATTCATTCAGTTGTTCATTAATTAATTAATCCATTCATTCATTCATTCATTTGTTCATCACCGTGAGCAGAAGCTCTGCAGTCATGTGGTTTAACCCTTTAATCAGAGCCATGCATCCACCTTTTCACCCCGACAGGTCCTCACAAAGATAGACAAACCCACACCGGGAGAGAGCAGACGTGACGGTTCAGTTTTTATGAGTGTAGGTGGAGCTGAAGCAGGACGTCGACAGGTGAGCTGCCAGATAGGTGAGCTGCCAGCGAGGTGAGCAGTCAGAT
>WNGW01000031.1:275236-288784 GCA_011952105.1 Coreoperca whiteheadi
AGGTGAGCAGTCCGACAGGTGAGGAGTTCGACAGGTGAGCAGCAGGGATCTCAGGTGTGAGAAGCAGCACTGAGGAGTTCACAACACGGTAAGACTTTCTGGTTGTTTTCTTTAGAGGGTTCTTGTCTGTAGCAGATAGTTTACGTGGTGGAAAGTAACTCAGTACTGCATTTAAGTACGTTATGGTACTTTACTTGAGTACTTCCATTTTAAACTTGTTTTTACTGTGATGAACACATGAATCAATCATTATAATCCAATAACATACATTACTCTGCATAATGAGTACTTTAGCTTTCGGTACTTTAAGTATATTTTGATACTTCTGTTCTTTTACTTGTAGTATTTGTATTTGAGTATTTGTACACTGTGGTATTACTACTGAATACTTCTTCCAGTTTTCTGTCAGTGACTCTTTGAAAACACAAAAGACTTTTCTGGTTAAATAAAGTTTAAAAACAATAATGATAAACTGTTTAATGAAGATCAGACATTTTGTTATTAACGGAAACTCTGAGACTGAACATCAGCTGGAACTCGAGATATGTGATGTCAGCATGTGATGTCAGCATGTGATGTCATGCTGCGCTTCAGACGGTGTCGAAGGTCGGAACTTCCCAGTCAGAACTCCTGCACATATAACAACAGAGGAGGAAGCAGCGACACTATACACGTTATTTTACTGCACTTTCCTCCTTGGAAACGTATCCAAACGCAACACCTACAGATACCCCCCCCACTCATGGAAAAGTATCCTAACGCCTCCACGGTGCCGCCATGCGTGACATCAGACAGCTGCTTCCTCACGAAGTCGCGTGGATGGATGAATGTTTGAGTTCCGAGTTGTCTGGAACGCAGTGTCAGCACGTGGCGGTCCGTGCACGAGATCAAAAGCATCGTGTTAGCGTCAGCAGCTGTTTGAAGATCCAGACTTGTCAATAATTGACCACATTGAACACAGTAAATCCACTGGACCTCCAGGCAGCGAGCTCAGGACAACACCTGTAACCATGGTAACACATCAACACGACAAGATGACTTGAAAAAGAAAAATGCACCGAAACAATGGGACTGATCAGACTCGATCAGACCGGATCAATGTTAGAGACGGAGGTCGGCCCCCTGAAGGTTAAAGGTGATTGAACTGGTCCAAAGAGCTGATTGGTCACAGCAGCCTGATGCTGGATCAATACATGAACACTAATCAGTCAGTTCATGTTTTTACTTTGACCTGCAGCGATCTCATCGTTTACCTGGTTTCACCTGTTTACCTTCAGTCGCCAGGTGTCCACTCAGGTTGCTAGGAGACGATGATGCTTCCTGATTATTGATCCAGTAAGTGTCTCTCTTCTCCAGATGACTACTCCTCCTCCTCCACTTCCTGTCCCGAAGCCTCGAGCTCGTTACACGAGGGACAGTCTGAGCTCCGCCTCCTCTTTGGACAGGTGAGTTCACCTGTAAATCTGCGGAACAAACGTTCAAATCTGCTCCCACATCTCAAGAGCTCATTATCTGATTTAAACCTGAAAACAAACGATTATCTGTGAGAAAATATTAAATGTTATGTTTCAGAGATCTGATTGGTGAAGATCTGCAACCAGTTTTCTCAAATGGAGTTCACCTGGGCACAGGTGAAGCGCACACACACACACACGCGCACACACACACACATACATTATTTAACGTGACGCTGACGGAATTTACTGACATGTCAGTTGACTGTGATCAGGTGTCCTGATTGGACGACACACATGTGAAGGTGTCACAGTGACATTATTCCACCTGCCACTGCTGATGTCATCAAACAGCTGATTTCGGTTCAAACACTGAAAGGAGTAGAACTGACATTAAACAATAAATACAATCAGTCAGAATCAGTCTGTCTCCTGAACAAACATGTGTTTAACACATCTTTAAGTAAATATTGAACCATTTGTATGATATTTCCCAACACTGTCGGAAGCCTCCACACTCTGTTTTAGTTTATTCTCACTGATTCACCTGCAGCTTTCACACCCTTCACCTGTGGAATCATATTGGCCCTGTAGCATTAGAAGTGAACCTGAAGTGACTGGAAACGTTCTCTCCTCTGCTGACGTGCTGCACGGTGTTTCAGTCGAACCGGTTTCTTCCAGCAGATTGGAACTGTTGATGTTTTTGGACTGCTGTTTATCTCAAACCAGTCTGTCTTCTGACTGGAGATGATGTAATCTCAGGTGAACGTACAGACTGTAAAGATCAGCATTCCGACGCTCACTACAGGAAACCCTTCACACAGGTTGATCTCGATTAGAAGGGTCAAATTAAATCACTGAACTTCCAGATTCTTTCACTTAGTGAAAGTAGGATTTTTCACAGGGAAGTTAGACTTCAAAGCTGATCAGGTGAAATCTCCATGACAATAAAGATAAAACTGGTCCAATCGCTGCCGTCTTTCAGCCTTACAGGTCTGATGATTTTCTACATTTTTCTTCTTGTCAACATGTTGAGACTCAGACCAGCAGTGAACATTTCCACGATCGAGCACTGGGTGTTTCACGGCCTTCTGCAGCGAGCAGCTGTTTGACGAAACGACTGAACTACATGAAACTATATGTCTGCCTTTTTGTTTCTACATTTACATTCAGCAGACGCTTTTATCCAAAGCGACTTACATATGAGAACATTCGCAAACCGAAGGTGCAGCTTCGGGAGCATTTTCGGGTTCAGGATCTTGCTCAAGGATACTTCTATGCATTGCCGGGGGATCGAACCGCCGACCTTCAGATTGGCAGGCGACCACTCTGCCACCAAGCCACGGCCGCCTTTTTTAAAGATTTACGTCTTCAGACAGACAGGAAGTCCGAAGGTCTGCTGATGAGAAAAATATAGAATAATACTAGACTTAAACTTGAATATTGTTTGACAGGTGTCTCAGCCTATCAGCTGATATCTGATGATGATGTCACTGTGTCTTCCTCCTCCTCAGATGAAGATGCGCCTCCTCATGGTGGATCGGACCGTGGCGTCGTCTTCCCGACTCTGGCCGGCGTCACTGACATCATCGCCACAAACATCCCGTCATTGGCTGGATTTGCCACCTCCATCGGGGGCGCCCCCCGGGCCCCCTCGACCTCCGCCTCCATAGACAGCATAGCTAACAGCATTGCCACCCATATACCTAGCTTAGCAGGAGCTTCTAGCATTGTATCTAACCCAGCTGCTGCTACATTAAACTCCGCCTCCACCACCACACCTCTACCTGCTGCTAGCATAGACAGCATCTTTAGCTCGTTAGCTAACATACCCAGTTTAGCAGGCATTGTTAGCAGTGTGGCTAACCCAGCTGTTAGCTCCATGACAACCTCGGCCACCCCATCAGCCCCACCCCCCTCTGCTGATAAACCCCGCCCCCCCTCACTGCCAAGGATCGGAGATGCTAACACAGGTACAGCAATCAGTCAATCAGCTGATCAATTCATCAGTCAGTCTGGACTGAGACCAGGATCTGTTCAGCTTTTGTTTTATCTTCTGTTCTTTGGTTTGAATCGAGGTTATCAAAAGGAAGTTTCAGAAAGCAGACTAGCAGTTAAACCAAGTTCAATTCGGTAGTCTGGCTTGACTTCTGTTTCATGAAAGGTTTTCATTAGTTAATCAGCCACACAGGAAACTTCTCAGCACGTCTGTGTTCACGGTCTCAAATAAGCAAAACAATCCAATAATTTAACACAATAACTAATCAGGAACACTGATTTTACACAACGCTAGATTCTCTAAACTCAACACGTAGAACTGGTCTATAGAACCAGTGTTGCAATCCACCTGAATCAAACTGCAGCTCAGATCGGATAAATAAAGGTATTGTCTTTGTCAGTCTGCAGGATCACATGCGTGCTTCCAAATTCACTATAAATATATATCAAGGTATCCATCAGCCCCGTAGAGAGAGTGTTTCAAACACGTCTGTGGAGTAGTTCTCAGGTGAGGGTACATACAGAAGCAAACAGTTCACCTGGAGCATGTTGAGCAGGGTGGGGGGTCCAGTGGGGGCCTCTCAAACCTGGAAATGTGCTCCTGCGAAGATACATGTGAAAGTCTCTGCAGACCTTCTAAGAGAATGGTGTTATGGGTAACTGCACACCTCTGTGTTCAGTGCATGAAGCAATCTGATTGGCTGATTCAGCTCAACAAGAGGCCGGTTTGATACATGACTACAAGTTGTTCATATAAGTAGAAAATAAACTCAAACGTCTGCATGCACATTTGCCAACATGCTGCCTGAAAAATCACAGCTGCAGTTTGACAGGTGAGTCTGAAACACAAGGTACAGACGGTCTGAAGGTATTTTTAATGGTCATCCTGCTTAATAAAACAGTCTCTAACTGTTTCTGAGGATTCCAGCACTCATTGGCCCGACAAACAGACACTCTCCCTTCTGGTTGGCTGATGGTTTCTGTGTTTCTGTATTCACCGTGTGTCTAGATGTTGGGGCGTTGTCACAGCTGGTGATGTCAACGTTAGACCAGAATGGAGGAGTTACATTACCTCCACTAGAGGGAGCTGCTGAGCCGACAGAGGAAGGTACTGAAGGAGTTGAACGTGGCCTGTCTCATCCTGCTCTTCATCCTCCTGCCCATCTGACAGTCTTTGTTTGTTCTGGTTCCAGTTATAAAACAGAGTCCTCACACCGTCAGAGAAGAGAGCCCGTACATCACCGTGTTGGCCTGTTGGACGAGCCAAGAGGAAGCTGACACCGACTCATCCAATGAGGAGGAAGGTATAGGAGTTAGCCCCGCCCCCTCTGGTGCCGATGGACCAATGGAAGGAGATCCTGCTTCTAACCCGTCTTTAAACACCAAGTATGTATACAGTAGTACAATGACTACTACTACTAGAATTAACAAGTCCATTTTATTTATAAAGCCCAATAGCACAAATCACAAATTTGCATCAAGGGGTTTCACAATGTGTACAGCAGACGCCCCCTCTGTCCTTAGAGCCTCGATTCAGATCAGGTGTCGTCCAACAGACATGTGTCACATGACCTCCTCTCCACCATGGAGACCTGGGAGACAGACTACACAAACACACACAAGAGGCAAAACTCGAGCTCACTGTTCACAGAGAGGAGAGGCTGAATCTCCTGGAGATCCAAAACATCTGGAGAGAGAGAGAGTGCCCAGGGCATCTGATGGTCAGAGGAGCCAGAGGGAAGACAGAGGACAAGGAGGAGAAACTAGAGAGGGACACAAAAAGACAGACAGGGTTACAGAGATGCAGTGGGTTTCATTTTCAACTTAGGTAGTCATCAGAAGCAGTCCGATCTGACATGGATAGGGTGCCAATAAAATTGGCGTTTTATGATCACATCGTCGTAGTAAAGTAAGTAAAAGTTGCAGTGTAAGAAATTAATCACTCAATTTAATAAAAGGCAGCAGCAAACAGAAAAGCCTTCAGCCTTGATTTATAACAACTGAGAGTTGCAGCAGACCTGCAGTTTTCTGGGAGTTTGTTCCAGATATGTGGAGCGTAAAAACTAAATGCTGCTTCTCCAGGTTTAGTTTTGACAGAAGAGACAGAAAGCAGACCTGATCCCAGACCACCTGAGAGGTCCGGATGGTTCAGAACGTAGCAGAAGATCAATAATGTACTATGACTCTAAAGCATTCAGCAACAGCAATATTTTGAAATTACTGTTAACATTACTGATTGAAGCTTGAAGTTTTGAAGTGTTTTCTTTCCTGCTTGGCTCTAGAAACAATGACTTGAGTTTTATCATTGTTTAACTGAAGAAAATTCAGGCACATCTAATCGTTGATTTGTTCAGTTCACTTACTCAGTGCTTGTATTAGGCCATAGTCCCCTGGTGATATTGTTATGTAAACTCGTGTGTCATCTACATAGTTATGGTAACATATTTAGTTGTTTTCCATAATCTTAACCAGTGGGAGCATGTAGACGTTAAAAGAGGCCCCACAATTGAGCCTTGGGGAACATGTAATTTTTGTCTGTTCAGATGTGTAATTACCTATAGACACACTGTCCTGTCCAAACCAGTTTCTTACTGTTCCAGAAAGTTGGAATGCTAGCTGCAGCATTCTGAACCATTTGAAGCTTTTTAGTACTAGCACGCAGCAGGGCTGAAAACATAATGAGGCAATTAAAAAGTAGCTAACAGACGGCAAGGTCTAGGATTGTGTTTATTGTTACTGAATATTTTGGCAGCCGACAAAGCACACTTGTAATTTAATACACACTGATGCCATGAGAGGTAGAAAACTTCCCATTTTGATTTACGCCATTTACATTCCTGCAGGCCTGCAGAAGACCATTTGATTCTTCGGAGAACCAGGGTGTAGACCTCTGGTTTGGAAGAAAGAGGTGCAACTGAATCTGCTACTAACACAGCGTTGTTATTTGTGTTTTGCAGCCTCCCGTCGAATCCGTCAGGTCGTCTGATCCCCACTCGACCGGCCCCGCCCCCTCCTCGTCCTCCTGGCCAATCAGAAAAGCCTTTGAAAGAGAAGATCCCAAGGTACACATCCACACACAAACATCTTTTTCAGTCTGTATTCCTGTCTGTCCTTGTGATCATCAGTCACATTCAAAGTCCAGTTTAAACAAGAACATACTGAATGCCATCCATCATGGATTGTAGGGTAGACCAGTAGACCAGGATGCATTTCACATCAACCAGATGGAGGAAGATGGGGGTAGATATGAACCAAATCCACAGCTGCTATTATTTTTGGAGTTGTGAAAAGCTGCTAGCAAGTGGGAGCTTTCAGCGAGCGTCCATGATCATCGTCCTGTGTAGAATAGAGGTGATGTCATCTGTAAAGATTTGATAAATGATATAAAAACTTGTGGAAGATAAAGTTTGATGTCAGAGTGTAAATTTGATATTTAGTTTGTCTGAAGGTGAAGCTTCAGGTTTTTATTGGACAGTTTAACATCAGGGCTGCAGATGTTCCAATATCAACACATTTACATACTAATCAATACATGAATGAAAATGAACAGAGGCAGTTTGGTGAGTGATGTTGAATTTGGGTTTAAACTTACTTTACAGGGAAGATAGCAGGTGTAGAGGTGTTTCTGTTGACCTCATTCATGACTCAGCCCTGGTCTCAGTTGGTCGTACTTTGTCTTCCTTCGTCACAGGAGTTTCGACTCCAGAGTTCAACCGTACAAGTTGAATTTCCCCAGAATGCGGATCTGAATTTGGGATAAGAAAGAAAAGACCTTCAGTCTGTTAAAGTGTGTTTGTCCTGCAGAGCGGCCACTATTCGAGTGTCCAGGAAGAAGGGGGTCAGTAGGAGTTCGGCTTCGCAGAGTGCTGTTGTCCGATCCAGCTGGCTGGATGTCTGGAAGGGCTTCAGGTAACAGCATCATCATCATCTTCCAGAAATGCTGCTGTTGATTCAGTCATTAATAGCAAACCTTAGTGGACCTGATATCTCCTTACAGACTCAACTCGAGTTGCTGGTGGGTTTATAGGAAAATCCGCAGATCAATAAACAAGTGTGTTAGTGAAAGATGTGATCACCCGGATCAGGTGGTGACTTAAACATAAAACAACAGGAGAAGGATGGATGGATGGATAAGTGGATGGTCGGATGGATAGATGGCAGATAGAGACAGATAAACAAGCATGTTTTCTCTCTAACAGACACAATGTTTTATGGGCGACGTTGGATGGACAGCGGATGTCTCTGTGGAAAAAACGCACAGTAAGTCAGTGTCTCTCTCTATATACCTGTCTGTCTCTCTATATATATACCTGTCTCTCAGTCAGTGCAGTGATGGGTGTGTTTGTTTTGTTGACAAGGACCGGTTCAGTGAGTTGCTGTTTCATGTCTCCAGTATCACCAACGTGAAGAAACAGGACAAAGGCAGATTCTCTGTTTACTTCAGGAAGAAACACTATGACTTCATGGCTCACAATGATGGTAAGAATACTTCTGCTGTGCTCTACTGCAGTGCTCTACTGCCGTCTGCTGGACGTTACCGTCTCTCAGGCTAGCTCTGTTGTTTTATTAAGGTCTCTACTGGACTCTAAGGGTGTGTTCAGATAAAAAGCGAAGTGAATTTTCGCCTCAACTCATTTGCCTGAATTTGACCAAAGTACCATCTGAACAGACGTTAGCTGTAAGCTAGTAACACTTAGCATAGGAGTGTTTCTGTGTGTTTGTTGGGCTCAGCCTCTGACTGATCTCTACCGTATCTGATAATTCATCTTCATGGATGTTTCATCTGTCAGAGGTTCGTGATGGTTGGGTCATGTCTCTGCTGGCGTCTCGAGGCCAGCCAAGCCCCGCCCCCCCAGAACTCCATGGACAAATCACCATCAAGGACCCGCGTAGCCGCGTCTATGCCGCAGTTTGGGGTCATGACCTCTGGATTTACTCCAACAAGGAGGGCTTTCAGCTGGGCATCGCCTCCTTCTCTGTCCCCCTGAACGTGGCCTCGGTCAAACCTACCGGAAAACACTCGTTTACCCTCATCACTCCATTCAAGAGCTTCAAGTACACACCTGTCTGTCTGTCTGTCTGTCTGTCTGTCTACATGTCTGTTTGTTTTCTGTCCTTTGGTAAAGTGACATTAAGTCCTAACATTCTTTCTTTCTTTGTCTTTCTTCTCCCTGTTCTTCCCTCTTTGTCCCTGCTCTGTCTTTCTCCGTGGCCCCGGCCCTGTCTGCAGCCTGTCTGTTGATTCATCAAAGGATCTGTCCATCTGGTTGGACAGTCTGTCCTCATCTATTTGCAGTGCTCTGTCCTGCAGTCAGGTGGCACTGCGTCTCTGGGAAAACCCCGACAACAAAGTGTGTGGTGACTGCGGATCGGCCAGTCCTGAGTGGGCGTCCGTCAACCTGCTGCTGGTCATCTGTCAGGCCTGTGCAGGTACTAGAATGGAAGCTGATCCTGATTCACATCATGCGTGTTTAAATATCACTCATTTGTTTTCCAATGAAGTTGTGGTGTCAAACATAATTGCTGCCAGGATTATGTTCAGAGGCAAAAAAAAATCTGAGTTTCCCAACTTGAATGTAGAAATAAACAATATTTACAACTCAGACACTCAAAATTATGATACCTCCAATATAACATGAACTCAGTGTTACCAGTCTATCATTTTGTATCAGTTTACTTTATACTAAAGTATAAGTTAACTAAAGTTAAACGGTTGAAAATAAGCCTTTTGGCTAACACTGGCACAGTTACATTGATGTAAATTTGCATGGGTTTGGGTAATTTTATATCACAGACATTTGATATTAATTGTTGAGGTCCTGAAGGAAGCCTCCTGGGCCGTGTCCCAATTTCTTTATACCTGCTCCCTCTGGCCAACATTATCAGTTATAATGTCAGATACACCAATATGCAGATGATACACAACTGTATATCTCTGTCTACCCCAACAACACCAGTTGTCACTGATATCAATAAGTGGGAGAGTAAAGCAAACTAAATGAGCACAAAACAGGGTCAGAAGTGGAACAAGTGAAACTGCCTGACCAATCAGATTAATAAATTACAAATGCGAAGGTGATTTTAGACACAAATGTTTTGTCATTTTAACAAGGTCACAAAAACACCTTTATTCCTTCACAGAAACACCTTGTAGCTGAAACAGAAACATGCTGTCATTACAAGTCACTTGTAATACTGCAAGTCCACATCTACTGGGCTTCCAATTTACCAAATTACAGTAAATTCTGAAAGCTGCAGCCATTTTGTCTGTCAGTCAGTCAGTCAGTCAGTCATTTTCTACCGCTTGTTCCCGTTCGGGGTCGCGGGTGACTGGAGCCTATCCCAGTGGCTTCGGGCCTTAGGCGGGGTACACCCTGGACAGTGGCCAACTCATCGCAGGGCTGACACATAGACAGACAACCATTCACGCACACATTCATCCACTAGGGACAATTTAGAGTCACCAATTAACCTAATGCATGTCTTTGGACGGTGGGAGGAAACCGGAGGACCCGGAGAAAACCCACGGTATCACGGGGAGGACATGCAGACTCCACCCAGGGAGGTCGTGGTCTGGTCCGGGATTCGAACCCACAATCTCCTTATTGGGAGGCAGGGGCGCTAACCGCTCTGCCACCGTGCACCCCCCATTTTGTCTGATAAGAATAAAATAATCACGGAACTGGTCTAAGTTAGAAATGGGAATAAACGCACCTGCTGATAAACTAGAAATATTTGGTTTGAAATGTTGAGTATGTTAAAAGGAGGCGGACCTAAAATTAAGACACAGCAATGTAAGTAAAACTGAAACGTAGAGACCCTAAACTTCATGACATCAATTTGATTTTTTAGATTACTGATCATGTCAACCATCTGGGGACAGGTACCCAATACTCCTGTGAAGTTGCTAATGTTGTTAGCAGATCTATTGGAATGCTACCTGTGTGTTCTCAGGTCAGCATCGAGCTCTGGGCAGCAACCTGTCAAAGGTCCGCAGTCTGAAAATGGACAACAAGGTCTGGTCAGAACCACTCATGCAGGTGAGGGGGGACAGACTGAACCAGTCATACAGGTGTGAAGGGGGGCGGGGGGGGCAAACTGAACCAGTCATACATAATGTTTAACCCTTTTCTTTTCAGCTGTTTGTTACCTATGGTAACCGACTGGCCAATCAGGTGTGGGCTCCAGCAGTGCCGGCGTCGGAGCAGCTACATCCAGAGTCGTCTGATGAGGAGAGGTCAAAGTTCATCCAGGATAAATACAGCAGGGGGCGCTATAGACGAGTCCATGCTCTGACCTCCTCACACACGCTGATGAATCAGGTCTGATTCAGTGACACTCTGACAGGTTACCACGGTAACTGTAATAATGTACAGAGAGCAGTTTGGGTTTACATCACATTTATTTCAGAATGTAAGCAAAATATTAGTTTTCATATACTTATCAATATACTTTATACACAAACAATACATTCAATTTTATTTAAAAATCACACTCTGCCTCAAAGGGCTTCACAGTCTGTAACATACAACACCCTCTGTCCTTAGACCCTCGAGTCGAATAAGAAAAAATTACCCAAAATGCCCTTTTAACAGGGAAACAATGATTGAAAGCTCGGGAAGAGCAGCAGAGGAGGGATCCCTCTGCAGGACGGAAGGACAGGAGGAAGATTTCGTGTGGACAGAATAGAGTCACAACAGCAGATCAGAGTATCTACAACTATAATGACAACATGTAGGCTGTAAGACAAGTGTAGAGGACGGAGCCAAAAATCATGGAATATACAATTATGATGAAATTGTGGTATATATATATAATTATGATGAAACATGTAAATGCTGGTGTATGAGGTACGGCCATATTGAGAGTGATATTAGACGCCATTCAACTAGCCAGCATGTGGATTAGACAAACATTCCAAAACATGGATTTTATTTTGTATCATGTATTTCAAACTTTATTTTACAGAGGCCTCTAAAGGTCAGTGAGAATTTTGAGGCTTACGTTTGCATTCTCTCACTTTGTGTTACCTCATAACCTGTCTGTTTCATTGGTGAACACTTAGTGTACTGACTGTTCTGGACCCCAGAGGGGTTTCACTCAGGAAAACGAGACATCTCCAAAAGCCCAACTAAAGATGTGCAGTTGAATCCACCTCATAAAGCTAATGTGCTGCATTTGTATTACTCAAAAAAACAACTAACAAGAAGGCGACTGAAACGCTGCAGAGTCTGTGGTTCTGTCACAGAAAGAGCAGACAGCATTGAACCACCTGCAGAGAAACACGAGGAACGCAGACCAACTGTCACATTACATGTGTTGGCAAGCAGTTAATTTAGGAGAAGGACCCAAGTGCAGACAGAGGAGGGAGGTAGATGGCTTGAACTGAGATCTTTTAACAGCTTACTTATAATTGACCAGCAACAAACACGTTACAGGCAGGCAGGGGACAAGAAGGTAGACATAATCCATAAGCAGAAGGTCTCAGGAAGCCAGAACCAACACAAATACAACATGAATCACCACTGAACAAAGCAGGTGAACTGATATATGTAGTGGAAGGCTGTCAAGGAATGACTTGCAGGTGTGAGTGAACACACTGCAAGCTGAGGAGGGAGTGGAAACAGGTGTGGGGATATCAGAGCAGACAGGGGTTACTGCAGGGCAAGAGAACTAATGGCAGGAAAACCAACCAAGACACATGAGGAGGAAAAACTCTACAAAAGACCAAACTTAACCCAAAACCACACAGAAACTCCTCAAAACACAGAAATCACCCAACTCAACCCAAAAACCATATCCCCAACGCAAGCTGGAAAACCATTTGTGTTTTAGCACAGGGTCCCTTTGTTCTTTGCACAAAACAAATTAAAGTAACCTTCAGTGCTGAAACAGGTTTTGGTAGTGGAGTGTGGAGTAATAATTGATGTCCCAGATAAATACAGCTCCTACCCAACAATTCAAGAATCAGAATCAGCTTTATTGGCTAGGTATGTGTACACATAGAAGGAATGTGACTCCGCTCTGTGTATATACACAGCAGTAGACGTACGTAGGCTAAAAGGTATTTTTGTACCAAGTACAAAACAACAGTAACATTTGTAAACATTACGACTATTAGTCCTTCTTCTTTTCCTTTCGGCTGTTCCCTTTCAGGGGTCGCCACAGCGAATCATGCGCCTCCATCTAACCCTGTCCTCTGCGTCCTCTTCACTCACACCAATTAACTTCATGTCCTCTCTCACTACATCCATAAATCTCCTCTTTGGTCTTCCTCTAGACCTCCTGCCTGGCAGCTCCAACCTCAGCATCCTTCTACCAATATATTCACAGTCTCTCCTCTGAACGTGTCCAAACCACCTCAATCTGGCCTCTCTGGCTTTATCTCCGAAACATCTAACATGAGCTGTCCCTCTGATGTACTCGTTCCTGATCCTGTCCGTCCTCGTCACTCCCAAAGAGAACCTCAACATCTTAAGCTCTGCCACCTCCAGCTCTGCCTCTTGTCTTTTCTTCAGTGCCACTGTCTCTAAGCTGTACAACATCGCTGGTCTCACCACCGTCTTGAACACCTTTCCTTTCATTCTTGCTGATACTCTTTTATCACACAACACACCTGACACTTTTCTCCACCCGTTCCAACCTGCTTGCACTCGCCTCTTCACCTCTTTTCCACAGTCTCCATTGCTCTGAACCGTTGACCCTAAGTACTTAAAGTCCTGCACCTTCTTCACCTCTGCTCCCTGTAACCTCACCGTTCCACCTGGGTCCCTCTCATTGACACACATGGATTCTGTCTTACTGCGGCTAAGCTTCATTCCTCTGTTTTCCAGAGCAGACCTTCATCTCTCTAGATTCTCCTCCACCTGCTCCCTGCTCTCACTACAAATCACAATGTCATGCGCAAACATCATAGTCCATGGAGATTCCTGTCTAACCTCATCTGTCAGCCTGTCCATCACCAGAGCAAACAAGAAGGGGCTCAGAGCCGATCCTTGATGCAGACCCACCTCCACCTTGAACTCCTCTGTCGCACCTACAGCACACCTCACCACGGTCTTACAGCTCTCATACATGTCCTGCACCACTCTAACAT
>WNGW01000031.1:344244-380522 GCA_011952105.1 Coreoperca whiteheadi
CCCAGAGGGCCGACGCCCAGAGGACAGGGGGCCCAGAGGACAGGGGGCCCAGAGGACAGGGGGCCCACCAGAGGACGGACGACCAGAGGAGAGGGGGCCCAGAGGACGGACGACCAGGGGACGGCCACACCAGAGGACGGACGACCAGAGGACAGGGGGCCCAGAGGACGGACGACCAGAGGACAGGGGGCCCAGAGGACGGACGACCAGGGGACGGCCACACCAGAGGGCCGACTCCCAGAGGACAGGGGGCCCAGAGGGCCAACGCCCAGAGGACAGGGGGCCCAGAGGACGGACGCCCAGAGGACAGGGGGCCCAGAGGACGGACGCCCAGAGGACAGGGGGCCCAGAGGCGTCCAGGGGGCCCAGAGGACGGACGCCCAGAGGACAGGGGGCCCAGAGGACGGACGACCAGGGGACGGCCACACCAGAGGGCCTACACCCAGAGGACAGGGGGCCCAGAGGGCCGACGCCCAGAGGACGGGGGGCCCAGAGGGCCGACGCCCAGAGGACGAAGCAGGACGAGTCTCAGCACAGTTTCTTCTGCTCGTTCGGCCTGAAACGCCCTGAGTCTTCTGACGGAGGGAAACCGGCGGTTTGATTATTGATGTAGAAAGAAGATCAGTTATTGTGTTTGTTTGATTCGGGGTAAATGCTGTAATTCTGTAGTTTGAGTTCTATAAAATCATAATGACTATTTAAATACATTAGATAAGATCTGGTTCGGACGTGGTTTCATACTTTGCCTCCTTCTGGACTTTCTCCATCATGTCTTCTTCTTCTTTCTCCTTACTGGTGATTTCAGCTCTTACCTGTAACACACGAGCTCGTTTTAAGGGTTAGCGGCTACATGGTTAGCATTAATATTGTGTCCACACGAACGCAGCAGGTCTCTCACCTTCTGCAGCAGAGCGAAGTCCAGACCTTTCACCAAGTGAGTGTGCTCCATGTCACCTCCCAGGAACTTAGACTCCTGGATCAGCTGGCGACGCTTCTCGGCTGCAGACTTGTCTCTGAAAAACACACAACGTGTACAAATATACAAATACTCACCGTCAGAGGAAAACACGGCGCTGCGGACATCTCTCACAACACTAGCATTAGCATTAGCAGCACTAACTCAGCGGTGGGTCTTACAGCTCTGTAGTTAGCCGTACTGTTAGCATTAGCAGTACTCACGCCTCAGCGGTGGGTCCTACAGCTCTGTAGTTAGCCCTACTGTTAGCATTAGCAGTACTCACGCCTCAGCGGTGGGTCCTACAGCTCTGTAGTTAGCCGTACTGTTAGCATTAGCAGTACTCATGCCTCAGCGGTGAGTCCTACAGCTCTGTAGTTAGCCGTACTGTTAGCATTAGCAGTACTCACGCCTCAGCGGTGGGTCCTACAGCTCTGTAGTTAGCCGTGGTGCTAATCAGCTCCGTCTCTTCGTAATCTTTGTTGACTCCGTCTCGTCGCTCTCTCGCTCGGTCTCTGTATTTCTCGGCCAGCTCTCTCTCCCGCTCCATCTCCTGCTGACGTAGCTTGGCATAGTAGCTGTAACAAAATAAATCAATAATTAATAACCAATAACATAATCAGATCAGCTGGAGCTCAGGAAGCAGATTGTGTGACTGTTGGTGAAGTACTGGGGGCTTGTGTTAGCATGGTAGCTGCAATAATATGAAGTTCTGTTTTATAAAGTCCAACAGGGACGCTCAGTCAGACGTGTAGCTTAGCACAAAAACTGGAAACAGCTAGCTTAGCACAGAGACTGGAAATGGGGGGAAACAGCTAGCTTAACACAAAGACTGGAAACCTGAGGAAACAGCTAGCTTAGCATAAAGACTGGAAACGGGGGGGAAACAGCTAGCTTAGCACAGCTACCTTAGCTTAGCACAAAGAATGGAAACGGGGGAAACAGCTATCTTAGCTTAGCATAAAGACTGGAAATGGGGGGAAACAGCTAGCTTAGCTTAGCATAAAGACTGGACATGGGGGGGAAACAGCTAGCCTAGCTTAGCACAAAGGTAACAGAATCCTCTAAAGCTCCCTGCCTAACACGTTATGTCACGTTTGTTGCATCTGTATGAAAACTGACGTGTAAAAAGTTTCACGGGGTTGGCGTGTCGGACTATTTCGTAACTGAAACTGGAGTGGTTGCCTGGCAACAGCTCCAAATTGTATCAGCCCTAAAAAGCCACTTGGTGCACTGCTGAGCTGTGAGATCAATAGTCAGATTTATCGGATAAACACTCTCACCTCTTCTTCTTCCTCCTCCGAGCTGCAGGATCCTCATCCTCGTTGTAGTCCCTTGGCATTCTGGGAAATAAAAAAATCAATTCACCCATCATCATCATCATCACCGCTCAGTTCATCCCGACAGCTGGGAAGAGTTACTCACTCATGGTGTCTGGACTTGGAGGGCGGGGCCGACGACGGCGTTGCCCGCGGGGTCATCAGCAGCTTCCTGAAGTCATCGTTGGTCAGTTTGGACCTGAAGAGACACACATGGTTACACACACACACACACACAGAGCAGAGTAACACACACACACACACACACACACACACACACAGAGCAGAGTAACACACACACACACACAGTGATACTCACTGAGCAGCAGCTCTGTGGTCGTCCAGCTCGTGGCCTTCAGGAGCCAGAGGGTTGGAGTAACTCTCAGCTGCACACAGAAAACACGTGTTAGTGTCTGACGGCAGGGGGCGCTACAGCTCGCAGGGCGACGGCAGGGGGCGCTACAGCTCGCAGACCGACGGCAGGGGGCGCTACAGCTCGCAGAGCGACGGGGCAGGGGGCGCTACAGCTCGCAGAGCGACGGGGCAGGGGGCGCTACAGCTCGCAGAGCGACGGGGCAGGGGGAGCTACAGCTCGCAGGGGCAGGGGGAGCTACAGCTCGCAGGGGCAGGGGGAGCTACAGCTCGCAGAGCGACGGCAGGGGGAGCTACAGCACAGTTTCCAACAGACAAACTATATGAACACAACGGAGTTTGTTTCTGCAGCTCAGAACTCTGTCAGACCCGGATATAACGTGGCGCTTTAACACTGAAGGTTCAGTTTGACCTAAAAACGTAGATTTTTCTAAATCCTGACCTGTCTGACTTCCTCTTTAACAAAGCAAAAGGGTTTCTTATCCGAGTAACCGGTGACATAATCGATAGACTAACAGCTGATATATCCATGACACATCCGGTAGTCAGCACAAACAGATCGCCATCTGATCAATATTACTTTCAGGGCCATTATTTTCCTTCTCAGTTGGCTTCATTACAAACTGCAGCTTTAAAGTGGCTGAAATGTGAACGGAGTCTGGTGTGATGTCATCGGAGCAAAGCTAAGCTAACTGAGCCGCATACAGAGTGATTCGGAGCTTAGACGGTTGGATTACAAACCGCCTGCGTCACTTCTTTATATCATCAAGATGATCGAGTCGCCTTTTATCTATTAAACAGATCTGTGTCTCTTTAGCGAGCAGCTCGGCTAGCATGCTGCTAACGCAGGCTAGCTGCCCGTTAGCGTGCTAACAGACGTGCAGCTGGCAGACTTCCGGAGCTCGGGCTTACTTTCAGGCATCTCCGCGGAGCGTCGGTCCTCTGCTTCGTCCCGAAGAGGAGTCTGTTCCCGCCACAAGAGTCAATCTGGACCTCGGTGTTTGTTATCTGCGCTGCTAACGTTAGTCGGCTAGCTTCTTCACCGGAACTGCTCTGTTGTGACGCTGCGTCACTTCCTGCGGAAACAGTTTTTTGAGTCACAGCAGTGACGTCTTTCTTCCTCACGTTAAAGCAACTTCATAATAATAATAATAATAATAATAATAAGGATCCTCTCCCTGCGGTGAACAGGTTACTAACAGCTGTGGCATCGTGTCTGTGGTGAATCTCAGCGGGAAAACCAAACTAATGATAAAATGTTCAAGCACAACTATTAGGGAACATCAAACTCACAGATTCAAAATGTGTCTGTTGTGATTATTAATTATGATTAATGTCTTTCTTACTGAGCAGTTCTATAAATCATTACATCATTAAGCAGTCGGTGAAGTTTTTTGTGAAAAGAAGTCAGAAACATAATTGTAAAGGTAAATTAAAGTCAACATGAGCTGTGTGTAACGTTCCGCTCTTCTTCTGCAGTAATCAGGGTGAAGTCTGCCCCCTGCAGGCCAGCGGAGGCACTGCGGGAGGACTCAGGTGTTCCTGCGCCAGCAGGGTGTCAGGACTTATATTAACACTTAGAGTCCGGACACACAAAGACCTGCACAGAAACAATAAGAGTCCCTCTGGAAACACCGAAAGATGAGAGTCACTCTGTAAAGATTAAAATAGGGCATTTCTAATCAGAGGAGATAAACAGGAACTTCTCACAGCAAAAGGTTTGTTGTGGTTTTGAGTTCACTTTCATACAGACACACTAACCTGTGAAACTCCTTAAAACCTCCTTAACTCTCAGTCAAACACCTTAAATAACCAGTGAAACGTTCATAATAATGAGCAGAGTGACATTTATACCATCGAGGTTTATTCATATCAACACATTTACACACAAACTGAACGAATGAAGCAGCTGAGTCGATTGTGGACTGAACCACTTCCAGCGGACACGGGGGGGGGGGGGGTTAAGGTTTGGACTGAACCAGAGTCTCTAGAGCTTTGGCCACCTGATCAGCTGACATGTTGTCCACCGAGACGCTGCTCTCTTTACCGAACTCTGAACACAAAACACAAGCAGAATCACCGTCATTGGGACGTCAACACAGATCTAATAATAATACTAACAATCTACACTGAATGGACAACGATCACAAACTGAATAAACAGAACATGGAACAGTTCAACGGCAACTCGCTTCAAAGCCTTAAAACTGAGCTTAGGAAACACGATCAGATCTTCTCTGTAAAGACTTTGAGGCAAACTTGTCATTTGTTTATATTCGGCTACATAAATAAAGTTGACTTGACTATTCTGAAGGAAACTGAAGTGCTCTCGCTGACATGCAAACACGACAAAATGTCTTAACATGTTACTGGTTTTTCACGTGAGATGTTGTGTGTGAGTTACAGTCGAAGTTGAAGTTGAAGCGCCGAAAGCAGCTGAAGTGTCTGACTAAAGTGATTTGAAGCGTTAGAGCTGAAGGCAGCTGAAACTACAGCTTGAGCCCTGTAGGCAGTTCAAGTGTTAGTTTGTATCTAAATAGTGAAAGCAGGTGAAGTGTCAGCTGAAGAGTGGGTTCTGAAATGGAGCCACATATTGGTTAAGAAAAACTTCAGCAACAAACACGTTAAAATGTCTAAAAATGTAAATTGTTCACAAGTGAAATGTTTAAAATCAAAACAACGAAAGTATTTGAAGTGTAAGAACTAAAATGATTTGAAGTGTAATCACTGGAAGCATTAAAATTATGGTTTCACGTTGTCGGCTCAATTAGAGAAACTGAAACCAGATGAAATGTCGGCTGAAGAGTAAGAGATGATGAAGTGGAACTGATCCAAATATACAAGAACCGTTTTAAATTCCACTTATTGATTAATGAAAGTGACTTTTTGAGTTTGGACCTGCAGAGCTTCCGTCTGTTTCCGCACGGTGTTTGTTGGGTGCTTGTTGACGTAAATATAGCGAAGCTAAAAGAGGCTCACCGTATCTGGCCCAGACTCGGGCCTGGACCCCGGAACATTCCCGGATCAGGATCGGGAAGTCTGGGTTGGACTTCTTCAGACTCACGTAGTGCTGCTCCACGAAGTCTCTGTGGAACACAGAGCAGAGGCCTGAACCCGGAACAGCTGAACTCCGGTTACAGGTGGTAACGTTACCTGGACGCTGCGACACGCCGGGATCACTTACGTCTCCTATATATAGATATTTGCTCACAGCTGATTGGTCGAACGTAAACCTGAGACCTGGACTCCAGAACACAACCTGCCCGGGTCAGTGCAGCGTCGGTTACCGTGGCAACGAACCCGGATTAACTAAACCCAAACAGAACCGGCTTCATGCTGTCAGCAACAACTGCTACTGCTCACAAGAAGCGTTCTAGCTAACGATTTAATACTAATACTATTACTCCTAATGATAATGATACTAATAAACCTCCGGCTTCATCATTCACTCAGTTAAACTGTTCAGGGACACAACCGACTCTGCGTTCATGCTAACGGCTAACGGCTCTCAGGTCACTCTGTCAGCAGGAGCTAGCTGTTAGCCGTTAGCAGGTCATTCTCTACGAAGCTAAGCTAGGCATTATTTCGGTCATTCGGATTAAGAAGTGTCGGCTGTCCCCGCCTCAGCAGGCCGGCCCGGGGCTCACCTGGCCCCCTTGCTGGCCGCGGAGGTCTGGCAGAGGTGGACGCGGATCTCTCGGAGGTTTTTACCCAAACTGGAGCCGACGCTCCTCAGCGCGGCGGCCGCCATCTTAGCTTTCTGATGTCTGAAGGACGACCCGAGCTGTTGCGGCCCGGAGTCTGTTCTGGCAGGCACAGAGTGCATGTGTTTCAGCCCGGAGTTTGTACTCACAGGTACGGGTGAGTAACTCCACCTCATTTCAGAGGGAAACACTCTACATTTTACTTCACTACATTTATTTAACAGCTGAAGTTACTTTATTAAAACAATTTATAAAAAACATGTCATCTTATGAAATATGAGATGTTACGGATGAAAAACACTGTATGAAAATTCATTTCTATTTATAAACACTTCCGGTTCCTAACAGGAGTGATCTCAGGGCACCTTTCATTTACAGCAGGATGTCATCCACCGCTGATTTGCTGTTAAAATATTCTACAAACAACAGAAAATGAATAAGCAATAATCCTTTAGTTTTAGTTAGTTTCAGATTTACAGTTTTCTCTGTTTTCTATCATCATAAACTGAATCTCTGTGTTCTGAACTGTTGAACAAAACAAGACGTGAAGACGTCGCGTTGGACTCTGAGAAGCTTAGACGGACATTTTTTATTACATTTTAGAAACTAAACAGTTAATCAATAATAATGAAAACACTTATTTGTTACAGCCCTAAAATATTCACCATGGGATTATTGTAGAGGACAAAAAGGCTGAATTTATTGTTAATTAACAATAAAATAAGTAGTTGAGTTTATTTTGATTTGAGTATGTATTAATATTAAATAAACCAGAAAGCCCTTTTCATTCTTTGTCCTTCAGGCTTTTGTGACTATTTATTTATAAATCAGCTGCTTGATATTTTTTTGTGTTAAAAAATACTAAAGATCCAGCGATAAGAAGACGTTTAATGTGATTTAAAGATCAGAAACAAACCTTAACTTCATGCTGCAAACTGAGTGTTGAGGAACGAAAACAAACATCCACAACGTGTTAAACCAGTCAGCTGTTTCCACTGATCGCAGACAATAACACAGGAAGCTGCTGTGACTCATCGGATCTGAATCCAGCTTGATGGTAAAGAGACGAGCAGCTGCTTTTCATGACGCACGCAGAGAAAACACAAATCACGCAGATTCAAACTGATCCAGAAAGAGCTTTAAACACGAGACCGAAAACAGGTCCGAGATCTGTGAGGAACGGCAGAGACTTCAGGGTTTATTAAGGAATGTAAGATGTTAAAGACCCGACGTTTGTGTTTAAAGGGATAATAGACCTTTTGGGGAAGCTTTAGACGAGAAGTTTGAAACGTAAAAGTACAAAAGCGACGATTCTCTGCTTTACACTTCAGTGTTTGTGCAGATTAAGCAAACTAAATATAACATGTTAATCAGTGAGCGTTACAGCTGCTGGCAGGATGCTGTTGGACAGAGCCAGGCTAGCTGGTTCCCTGTTTCCAGTCTTTATGCTAAGCTAAGCTAACCAGCTGCTGCTGTAGCTTCACAGGTAGCGCACAGACACGAGAGGGGCATCGATCTGAGCGTCGGACTCGGAGAGGAACTGCCCCTTTAAGGGTGAACAGGTGTCCATGTTCGCGATGACATCAGCAGCTGGATGACACTTTGCTTTATTTAGAAACGTCATTAATGTTAAAACAACAACTGAAAACCAGACAGACTCGAATGGACGAGCAGTTTCTCCACAAAAATGAAATATTTTCATGGTTTTACAATCCGGCCTGTTTCCCCTCAGTCCTGCCGGATCGCCGCAGAAGATCCTGACGGCGTTTCTCGTTCAGAAGCTGCTGGATGCGTCTGTTTTGTGTTCGCTCGCGGAACGGCGGCATCCGCGGCACAAAGTGGTTCTGCTGCCCCCTGGTGGTGTCGCCGTCCAATCCCACGATCCGGTACGGGACCTCGTCCACCGAGTTGTTCTCCTTCTTAGAGAACGGGAGGAAGGAAGGCGATGACGGCGTTGGTTCAGCGTCTCTCAGAGTAATTGTAGTTTGAAGGCTTCTCCCTCCTGACTCTCTGTTTGGTGATGATGTGGCGGTGATGATGTCATCAGGATCAGCTGATGTTGTGCTGGGGAACTGTGGGACGGCAGACGTTCTGTCCTTTTGACCATCAGCAGTTACTACGGGAACCGTAGCAGGGGGCATTGTGGGAGTGGTAGTTTTCCTCCTGAATAAGTGTGGTGGAGCAGTTTTTCTTGGACGCCTTGTAGTGGTAGTGGTAGTAGTTGTAGTACTAATAATAGTAGGAGTGATACCAGGAGTGTCAGAAGGAACCTCGTAGGACGAATACTCGTCGTAATCGTCATACTCCACGTACACGAAGTCGGTGCTGCTCCTGCTGGTGGGGGGCAGAGTTACAGTGACGCTGGGTGATGGAGTGCTGATGATGTCACTGATGATGTCACTGATGATGATGTCACCTCCTGGTCTGTAGCTGCTCTCAGACCAGGAGGAAGTGGACGCTGAAGTCACCGTCTCCGCGGTTAAACTCCACGAACTAGGAGACAAAGTAAGATCAGTGACATTAGATCAGGACGGTTTAGAATGTGGTTTCAAATCTGAAGTATTTGTCTGTCATGAAATATTTATTACTAAATGTCCGACTATCCAAGTCGAACGTTTCAAATAACATGCTTATTTATTTTGTTATGGAAGTTGAACACTCAACAACCCTCCAAACATTGATTGACTGTTTGATTAGAAAAACATCAACAAAACATTTGAAAAAATCCCAGAACTGTTCTCACATTTTGATTGGTGCACAGAAATATGTCACTTTACGTTTTTCCATTTCAAACCAGTGAGAAGAGCTGAGAGAAATCTCCAAAGGAAATGATTGATCTGGAGTCAATAAGACTGAATGTTAATGTCCGAAGTGCCTCACGGTAACACTCGAATATTTTGCATAAATCCTCCACTTCTCAGATGGAAATCATTTTCATCTCCAGTACAGAGGTAGGTCCTGGATGTGGTTAGCCTAGCTTAGCACAAAGACTGGGAGCAGGGGGAAACTGCAAGCCTAGCTAAATCAACAGCAAAAAATCCACCTTCCAACAACGTAAGAACGAACAAGAGGATTTCACTAAATGTTGGACTGTTCCTTTAAGGTGCAGTTCCTCTGATGGCCACCAGATGCTGCTGTGATCAAACTGTAGCTTCTCTCTACAAATACACAGTCAGAACAGTTACACAACAAGCCCCCCCCCAGGTCTGACCTGCTGTTGGCGGTCGGCGGGTTCGTGCTGCTGAAGTTGTCAGAGTTGCTGAAGTTCCCCTCGCTGCAGGACTTGCAGCACATCTGACGGTATCCAGCGTTGGCGCAGTACCGACTCAACACCTCCCTCTGGCAAAACACTGAGCGGTCACTGCGGCAACGCTGCCCTGGAGACAGAGCGGGAACAGTGGTTCAGTTAATGAAGTCTGACCATCAAGTCAGGCCAACGTAACGTCTTCAGGTTTATTTATTGAGTTGTGTAAAGACTTGACAGCTGTTTATCTGCATCATCTCCACCTGCTGTTACATCATCTGAACAATGACATCATGTCCCAGCTTTCCATTTACACCTGGTATCAATAAGTGTTCTCGTTATCTCTTATTTTCAGCGTAGAGAAAGGGCTCGTCTGTAGCTTTTATTTTGACAGGCAGCTCTAGATAACAGGAAGAGGCAGAGTCAGGTGACCTTTCACCTTTTTGGGCAGATTTATGGTCTCTGAGTCACTGCAGATAAAACAAAATGAGCCCAAAACAAACCAGAAATAAACTAAAAACTCTGCAGACAACACCAAGAGGTCAGATCTGAGTCTTTTATCCACTTTAATCCTGTTTATAAAGATGGACGCCGCGTCTCCACTTCCTCCCGTCGCTGATACGGCTGCCGCCATCTTCGTTTGCAGACAGATTCTGTGCATCAGTGATCGCCACCAGGGGGCGACCTAGGTGCTCTGGCTTCACTTTTGGGCGGCTATGCTTTAAACCATCAGCCGACATCTCGGACTACAAAAACCTGAGTAACATTCACACTCAACTCTGCCTCCTAAAAAGGAGGGAAGAGAGGAAAAGAAATGAGGAGGAGGAGGAAGAGCAAACGAATTAGGAGAATGAGCTGGAAGAGGAGGAATGAGAAGAAACGGCAGAAAAAGAAAGAAAATAAGTCTGTGGAGGAATCAGGAAGATCAGAGACGAAGTGGAAGAGGAGTTTGTGTTTTACTGGAGGAAATCTTTGGAGCTGCAAATTTTGTGGTGGACCTGGACAGCCACTGAATAATGGAGTTCTTATGGTCACCTGCAGGGGGAGACAAACATACAGTCAGCTACACACAGACTACAACTCCCAGCATTCCTCCCTCTCTGTCACTATAAATGTATGGTGTGTGATTAGTCGATGCCTACCGCTACAGGGTTGGGCCTGGCAGGCGCGGGTTGTGATTGGTCGAGGTTCGCTGCAGTTTTGGGCTGAGCCCTCAGGACTCGAACACGCAACCTGACGCTCCTGAGACCCGTTTCCACATGATACTGAACACTACAAACACAAACATGTCGATCAGACTCTGATGCTCAGATTATAACCTGGTCAGTTAACAATCTGGGGTCATTCAACAAACATCCTGAGACTAAAAGTGGCTCCTCACTGGGAGTTAGAGGGAGTCCGGATAGAAGGAAGTTAAAGGTAGTCCGGATAGAAGGGAGTTAGATTTAGTCCAGAAAGAAGAGGTAGTTCAGAAAGAAGGCAGTTACAGATAGTCCAGACATTTACTAGGACCCCTGGTGGTAACTTAGTGGCTTTGTGAGTAGTTCCCTGGTTTCACTCTTCATACCTGGGTCCAGGGCCCAGCACGCCAAGCAGCAGGGCAGGGGAAGCGGTTGCATGTTTTTTTCCCGTCCGGTCGGTCCTCGCCACAGAGTTTACTGTTCACCGAGCGCTGCTGCCCGCTGCTGGATGTCTGTTGGCAGCTCACCCATCGACGCTGCCACCCTGTCTGACCACAGGAGGTACTGCAGTCCTCCCACTCCCCGGTCACCCAGCTCAGGGGGAAGAAACAGTCGGATTTCATACAATGCTTTCTTATTGGTCGAGAGGTACTCCAGCATTTGTCTTCCCTTGCCCTTTATTTTCTAGTTAGTGGGGTCTATTAAATCTTGGACAATGGTGTCATATTATGCAGTATTTCCCCTTTTTAAAATATTTTTAAATACATGAAAATGTTTTCTATGTATCAGGTTTTGTGAAACTATTTGGTTTTTGATCATGTATCTTGAGTGTCTTATTGAAAGTCTTTATCTACAGATTTTTTATTCTATTGGTTGACCATGATGTCACTGACGTTGAATCTATATGTCACAGTCCACGCCTTTCTAGTCTCTCTTGATCCTCCCAGTCCCACACCTGAACTCACTTGGTGATTATCTCTCCCCCTCTCCCCGGATTCCCTCCGCCTGGTCCTCGTTATCAGCACTCCATTAAAAATATTTGGCCTCACGTCCCTGCAATCTTCGTCTGTTCTTAGGTTATTATGTCTCGTGTTGGTATGGTGTTCGGTTCACCTGTTAAATAAAACCGTCTATTGTCGGAAGTCTGAGTCTGACTCCTCCTTGCTGCACTACACCAACGGTAACACTATATAGATCGATACGGAATAAAATCATAAAACGGATATTTTTTGCAGCACTCAGACCAACTTTGATGTCAGTGTGAGTACCCAAAATGTGACTGATGTACTCGTGCATCCCTCCGACGAGTTGGCCACTGTCCAGGGTGTACCCCGCCTAAGGCTCGAAGTTACTGGGATAGGCTCCAGTCACCCGCGACCCCAAACGGGAACAAGCGGTAGAAAATGACTGACTGACTGACTGTACTCGTGCATCATTCATCTGGAGAAGGCAGAGTCTAGGACTATTTTTTTAGGTCCTGTGGTGCCAGAACAGAGGCGCCTGAACCTACAATCAGCCGGAATCAGCCTGAACATGGTGAGCTGTGTGACAGGAGTGTGTTACCATGGCGACCTGTTGTGCGTTACCGTGGCGAGCTACAGGCGTGGGCGTTGCAGTTGCGGCTAATAGCTCTCGGTTTGTTGATTTTGGAGCAGAACATCCTATGAACCATTTTCCCATCAGCCTTCCTCCGGCAGCCAAACCTTGTGTACTGTTTCCCTGGCAACCAGACAACATCGTTAACTACTATCTAGTGGTACCTTGGTAACCGCATAACAGAGCTAACTGCCAGGCTGCATATATCATTTTTCCCAACCTACTTTAGATGAAACCACGCCCACTTATGTATGATAAAAGCTTGAGAGACTATTAGATATTGTTTGCAGGTATATTCTTCTAACTTAAAACCGTGGCAACTTAACATTAACAGATCAATTATCCTTGAACCGCCACCTTATTGTGGTGGAGGGGTTTGCGTGCCTGAATGATCCTCAGAGCTATGTTGTCTGGGGCTATTGCCCCTGGTAGGGTCTCCCAAGGCAAACAGGTCCTGGGCCAGACAATGAGCGGTTCAAATCCCCCTTATGAAGAATTTAAAATCCACGTCTGTGACGTCGCTCGGTATGGCGCAACCAGGGCCCTACCCTGGAGCCAGGCCCGGGGAGAAGCATGAGCTGGTGCGGAGATAGATAGAGATAGTTGGGCTCTGGAACCCAACTCCTCGAGAGAGGCTGGACTCTCTACTACTCTTGAGTTGCTTGCGGTGAGAGGCGGCGGGCTGGTGTGGGCTTGCTCAAATGGCAGTGGGAGGGGTGCTGGAAAGTGCTCCGACCGGGGACTCCGTTGTTCTGCTGGGGGACTTCAACGCTCACGTGGGCAGCGACAGTGATACCTGGAGGGGCGTGATTGGGAGGAACGGCCCCCCAGACCTGAACCCGAGTAGTGTTCTGTTATTGGACTTCTGTGCTAATCACAGTTTGTCCATAACGAATACCATGTTCAAGCATAAGGGTGTCCATCAGTGCACGTGGCACCAGGACACCCTAGGGTGGAGGTCGATAAGCGACTTTGTGGTTGTTTCATCTGACCTCTGGCCATATGTCTTGGACACTCGTGTGAAGAGAGGGGCGGAGCTGTCAACTGATCACCACCTGGTGGTGAGGTGGATCCGATGGCGGGGGAGGAAGTTGGACAGACTTGGCAGACCCAAACGTACTGTGAGGGTCTGCTGGGAACGTTTGGCAGAGTCTCCAGTCGGAGAGATCTTCAACTCCCACCTCCGGCAGAGCTTCAACCAGATCCCGAGGGAGGCTGGAGACATTGAGTCTAAGTGGACTATGTTCTCCACCTCTATTGTCGACGCGGCTGCTCGGAGCTGTGGCCGTAGGGTCTCCGGTGCCTGTCGTGGCGGCAATCCCCGAACCCGGCAGTGGACCCCGGAAGTAAGGGATGCCGTCAAGCTGAAGAAGGAGTCCTATCGAGCCTGGTTGGCTCAAGGGACTCTGGAGGCAGCTGATGGGTACCGGAGGGCCAAGCGAGCTTCAGCCCTGGTGGTTGCAGAGACAAAAACCCGGGTCTGGGAAGAGTTCGGTGAGGCCACGGAGAAGGATTATCAGTTGGCCTCGAAGAAATTCTGGCAAACCATCCGGCGCCTCAGGAGGGGGAAGCAGTGCCCTGCACACACTGTTTACAGTGGGGGTGGGAATCTGCTGACTTCGACTGGGGACATCCTTGGACGGTGGAAGGAGTACTTCGAGGATCTCCTCAACCCCCCTGACAAGTCTGCCATTGCGGAAGCAGAGGCTGAGGGCTTGGTTGTGGACTTGTTGAGGTCACTGAGGTAGCTGAGAAGCTCCTCAGTGGCAGGGCACCGGGGGTGGATGAGATCCGCCCTGAGTACCTCAAGTCTCTGGATGTTGTGGGGCTGTCTTGGTTGACACTGGGAGTTTGGGGTCCTGGACCCTCTGCTAAGGGCTGTCCGGTCCCTATATGACCAGAGCAGGAGTTTGGTTCGCATTGCCGGCAGTAAGTCAGATCTGTTCTCGCTGCATGTTGGACTCCTGCAGGGCTGCCCTTTGTCATCGGTCCTGTTCATCATTTATATGGACAGGATTTCTAGGCGCAGTCGGGGGCCTGAGGGAATCCGGTTTGGGGACCACAGGATTTCGTCTCTGCTTTTTGCAGATGATGCTGTCCTGTTGGCTTCATCAAATCAGGACCTTCAGTGTGCACTGGGACGGTTTGCAGCCGAGTGTGAAGCGGCGGGGATGAGAATCAGCACCTGCAAGTCCGAGGCCATGGTTCTCAGCCGGAAAAGGGTGGCTTGTCCCCTTCAGGTTGGTGGGGAGCTCCTGCCTCAAGTGGAGGAGTTTAAGTATCTTGGGGTCTTGAGTGAGTGAAGGATGGAACGGGAGATCGACAGGCGGATCGGTGCATCCTCCGCAGTGATGCGGTCGATGTACCGGTCTGTCGTGGTAAAGAAAGAGCTGAGCTGCAAGACGAAGCTCTCTATTTACACGTTGATCTACGTTCCTTCTCTCACCTATGGTCATGAGCTTTGGGTCATGACCGAAAGAAAAAGATCCCGGATACAGGCGGCCGAAATGAGTCTCCTCCGCAGGGTGGCTGGGTGCTCCCTTAGAGACAGGGAGAGGAGCTCTGTCACTCGGGAGGAGCTCAGAGTAGAGCCGCTGCTCCTCCACCTCGAGAGGATTCAGCTGAGGTGGCTCGGGCATCTGTCCCAGACGCCTCCTGGATGCCTCCCTGGGGAGGTGTTCCGGGCATGTCCAACCGGGAGGAGGCCCCGGGGAAGACCTAGGACACGCTGTTGGGACTATGTCTCTCGGCTGGCCTGGGAACACCTCGGTATTCCCCCAAAGAGCTGGAGGAAGTGTCTAGGGAGAGGGAAGTCTGGGTGTCTCTGCTCAGACTGCTGCCCCGCGACCTGGCCCTGGATGAGCGATAGAAGATGGATGGATGGATGGAGATCAATTATCTCAGCCCTGTGTAACTGTGATCGCCAGTGATCTATGAAAAGATTAGGTTTTCCAAGCTACTGTAGATGTCATATTTCGCGGGACCTGTCGTCGAGGCTTTCATCTTACGGAAGTGTCCGTGGTTTCATCTAAAGTAAGTTGGATAAAACGACAGACATTGCCAGGCTGTTACCCGGCAGCAGAGTTGCGTACCTCCTCCGCAGAGTTTGGAGCAGTGTGACCACTTCTTCAGCGCCCACTCGTAGAAGATGGTGTCCTCCTGCACCAGGTTGGACTCCAGTGAGGACCGGAGATGATCCTGGATGATGTATTTATAAGACACCGTCACCTTGGAATCGCCCTGAGAACGAACCTGATGGGCAGAAACACAGGCAGATTGTCTTATTTTTTTGATTTAGACTCTAACCAGACCCATTTTGAGCACATTGGACTTTTGTTGACGGACTGACCATAAGCAGGACTCCGTATTTCAGTGGCCCTGTGGTTTGGACGGACTCCTGCTCCTCAGTGTTGCTGTACTCCCACGCCACACCCTTCTCGATCACCACTCGGGATTCTGGGAGTTCATCCTCATCGTTGATGAAGAGGTGACCTGTCTCATGGTTCTTTACCGCTGGAGCAGAAAAATATGAAATCAAGGTTTTACACAAAACTGCGAGCTAAAGAAGTTCCATAAAACAAACTCCTCTTCCCTCATCTTACCCAGGATGTGAGGAGTCCCTCTGAACTCCTGGATCAGGATGTGTCGGGCTCCTTTGGGGATCTCCAGGATCTTCAGGTAACCTAAGCCATGGGAACAGTGATCATTAATCAATCAGTAATGCATGCTCCAACAGAAAAATGATAAGTGGCAACAACAGTAGCACTCGTTAGTAGCTGCACTACACATCACTCTGTTGTGTTTAGCAGCAATGGCTTTATACCTGTGTAAATTTATTATATTATGTGTAAACTGTTTGCTTCCACAGAACACATATCTTCTTTCTGTTCATATTTTCTGTACTGACTGAGGTTAAAAGAGCCTCCAATATTGGACTGATGTGTTCCAGTCGGACACAAAACTTCAGGGACCTGAAGTGTCTCATCTGGTCAGATGTTTGTCAGAGACCTTGTTTCTTGGTGCTGCGGGTGAAGTTTCCTTTGATGATCTTACAGCTGGAGTTATCTCCTCCACAGACTCCACATCGATCCTCCAGCAGGTCTGAAGCGATCTGTCCATCACAACCTACATGCTGCACACAAGGAGAGAGGGAACAAGGACAAAGGAGGAAATCTCAGTTCGAACATCAGTGGGTGAAGTGTGCCGGTGCACTAGAACATTACATCTGCCGGGCTTTCAACCTCACGGAGTGGAATGTGCATCAGTGCTATCAGGGAAAATAAAGAGACGAAGAATCAGTAAGTTAATGAAGGTTGGTGTACAGATGTCACAGCATCGACTGTTTCAGCTTGAAAACGCATCCATTCAAGTGCATTCGAACCCTTTCAGATGTTTGAATGCCTGGACTTCATCGAACCATAGCTACATACATAACTATCATTTTGACATCTACACTGGCCGGTACCGGCTCGGATTTCACTCTCATGACCCTCAGTCCCCCTGGCTCTCACTGATGGATAGACAGTTAGCTTAGCTTAACGTAAGTTTAGCTAGACTATAGCAGAGGTAGTGGAGAACGACAGACCAGGGGAAATATGAACGAGTGATAGTGAAGTTGTAATTTTGCCCCAAATACTGTAAACTACTAGCGTACAAGTACAGATAGTATTTCTGCTACTGAAGTATTTCTAATACTACTCTCCCAGTCTTTACGTACTCCATACTGTCCCCACTGCTGAGAGTTGATGCCGTATTTTTATGTTGGGGGCTGGTGTGGTGGGTGAACGTGACGTAGTCTTGAGGTGGACCGTCTCTGGTTAAGTCACATGTTTTATAGGGGGGTCTAGAGGACAGAATTACAATTGATTTGGATTCTGAACTCAGATCAGATCTGGATAACAGTTATGTTCTTCACTCTGCCATATAACAAGAATACTGGGTAGAATACTGGTACTATTGTATACTATGTTATACTGTACCATACCATGCTGTGCTGTGTTATGGATATATAAAACATAGTAATATAAAATGAGATGTTATAAAATATAATAAAAATAAAGTTAAATTCAGTCCCTTTAGACAGAGAGAAGTTTCTGGAGAAACATTTAAATGATCAAAAATTTCAAGGTATATTACAAAATATATTACTAGGTATAACAATAATATTGTAACATTTTACTATAGTTTTACTTTTTGTACCAATAATATGACATCAATATAACAACATAAACTAGAGAACAAAATAAAGACCTCACACTCTCCTCGGACGCAGACGCTGTGGGCGTCGCTGTAGGAACACTGCGTCCCATCATGCACCATTCTGTTCATGGAAACCACCGCGGCCGTTTGCTTCGACTGACAGTAGAGACGACAGCGTTCATCAGCTGCAAACACAGAAATATGACAATATAATGACGCATGGTTTTTACTATATATGCTGTATAAAAACTGTTATATTATCTATCACAACCTGGTACAGTCAGAGGTACTTAAGATGGAACATTAAGAGTTTAAAGAGACAGAAACCAAAATAGGTTCAGACTTTAAAGAGTTAAAGGGAGGAGAGGCCACAAGTTTCCTTGGAATAACAGATTCCTGACTGATGAGTTTAACATGTGAACACACACACTAAAACACAGCAGAGGGGAAACTTTCATCTAATCTTTAAGTTCGGAAAAATGTGTGCGTATGTTCAGTCAGCGTGTTATTGTGTGTACTTATTATCTTACTACTGTAAGATCCAAAGAGGACATAAGAAATAAGTGTTGGTCTTCCAGTGAACTTGTATCCTCCCCCCGTTAATGTTCAGAACACACAGACGAACACGTTTCCTGCTGTAAATATTCAGATGTGAACGCTGCTTTATGTTGCATATATATATATATATATATATACACACCTGTATCACACACACACAGATCCTGTTTTTGTTTTGCTGTATGGAATCAGTACAGTCGTCCTCTGTTTAGCTTAAACCTCGCCTGCTACGTATTTGATCAGAGGTCTTGATTAAACAAACTGCTGGTCATATTACATCAGACCCATCTCGTGTTCCCGTGGAGACGAAGCTCTGAGTGGAAAAGTTGATTTTGCAATTGATTTGTTATGTTTGTGTAAAATATTCAGATGATAAAGTGAAGAAAAATCAAAGAACAACATGTGTGTATTTACGGTCAGGGTGTTGGTACGGCAGCCAGTGATGTTTCTTTCCTTCATGTTCATAAAATGGATTCCAGACTTTACACTGATCCTCCCTGAAGGAGAAGAACAACATATGAATCTGCTGACACCAACATGCAAACTGACTGCGGAGTTACACGACGACACACTAGAGTCCAGATGAATGGAGGACTTGTGTCACGTCGAGTTCAGGACAGTAAAATAAAACTGAATATACAACAGACACCATGAAGTCAGTCAGTGGACACAGATAACAGAGTGAACAGCAGATCTACTGACCTGAAGTCAGTCAGTGGACACAGATAACAGAGTGAACAGCAGATCTACTGACCTGAAGTCAGTCAGTGGTGGACACTCTTCTTGGCTGCACAGCTGGAACTCAAAACTGTTTCCGAAGCAGGTGCGCCCCCCATTGGCTGGACTGAGAACAACAACAGGTTAGTCTCTCTGATTGGTGCGTCAGATTTGTGACATCACAGATGATTGACAGCTCACTCACGCTGGGTTGTCACAGCGCCTGGCCCGGAACCTGACCCCGCCCCCGCAGGTCCTGGAGCAGCTGCCGTACGGACTCCATGTTCCCCAGCTGCCATCTTGTCTCAGCAGGTCAGGGGTCAACTTCATGCAGAAACCCTTAAAACAGTGCTGCAACGAGAAACAGTTACCATGGAGACGCAAGGAAGTTCAGCACGGAGCAGGATTCAGGACATGGTTAGCCTAGCTTAGCACACAGACTGGAGGCAGGGGGAAGCAGCTGGCCTGGCTCGGGCCAACGTTCAACCGGATTAAGAGTCTGCAGCCACGCTAGCAGCTCAGTGGGGCTGTACTTAGACACAGCAGTGCTCCGAGCTAATGTTTAGCAGGTATAATGTTCACCATCATTTAGCATGTTAGCATGCTAACATTAGCTAGTTGGCAGTAAACACAGAGTGCAGCTGAGGTTGCAGGTCATCAGCTCTGCAGGTGTTTGGTCACAAACCAGAGGTTTAGACACCTTAACCTGATGGTGGTGCTGGATGGAAAGTCAGAGGATCAGCAGGGTTATTACAGTTCATCCTGAGGGGAACATGAAGCACGTTTCATCATAGTCCAACAGCCGCTGAGACGCTTCAGTCTGAACCAAAGTGGTGGACAGACATTTATCTCCTGAGCCGAACTGCTAGCAAAGCAACAAATCCATTTACTGACGCCTCTAAAGCTCACTGAATAACACGATGTGTCTCTTTTGTTTGGTCGAAGAGACAGTCTTTCCCTTTTAACTACAGACATCAGCAGAACATTAAAAACATTGTTGACAAAATTGGGACCGATGACATCTGGGACAAATGAACTGCCTGTTATCCTTTAACCCACGATGCCCTGAATGTGTCCTCACCTTCCCCGGTCCACACTTTGTCCCGTCGAGTGGCGGACCTTTCTTGGTCTTACAGTAGAACGGGTTGTTGTAGTCGCTGCACCACAGCTGTTTACAGGGGTCATGGGTTGTGTACTGGAGACAAACACATTTAGAATATGTCAAAATACAAAAATGAACCATAAACACCAGAACAATACAGATGTAGTCAGCGAGAAAAAGTAAAGTTTACTCAATCAGCAGGAACAGAAAGTGTAACCAAAACCAATAAGTGCAAATATGTTTTAAAATATCAGAAAACCTCAGATTCTGACTTCTGAGGAAAACAGGTCCAAACTGAAAGAAAATGGGGAAAATAAATCAATTCAACACCAACATGATAATCACAGACCTGTGAGAGAAAAGTCAAACAGGCTTCAGGATTAAAGCTAAAGAATTTCATCTTTGTGTTGAAATGTTGGAAACTCCCACAACAAAGACGCCATCAGATTCAATACTGTTAAACTTGATCGGATGTGTAAATCATCCTCCTGGAGAGGTTTTCTGTGTGAAGTCAGCAAATGTTTTGTGATATTATGCTCAGATCGTACGGTCACGTTCAGTAAAGCAGGTAACTCGGGGGACAGGTGGAATAGGACCCAGCTTCAGACACATAGGCTGAGCAGGTGCAGTTCAACTATTTCCTGGAGAACAAAAAGAACTTACAGGCTTACTGAGGCAGGCTGAGATCAAATCCAAAAGTCAGTACAAATTAGGCAAACACATCCAAAGGCAAGTGGGGCAGGAACTCAAAACACAAGAAAACTGGAGGAAAGGAGCTGGGACGCTCAACACGTGGACAAAGACGATCTGACACAGAACAAAGGAAGAACACAGACTAAATACGCTCAGGTAGGTCAGGAGCCAAAAGGGGCACCAATAAAGGCAAGAAATCAAAGGCAGGAAGTGAAACTATACAAGACACATGGAGGGAGAAGTCTTGTCAGGAAATAACAAAACACAAACCCAAAACCATGGCACGTTTCTCATTTAAGATCCTGAAGAGATGGCCCCCAACCCAATAACACATCAGCAGTTTTTAGTGTAGGAACAACGCTGGCAGCGTTACTAAAAACGATAAAGGTTTGTGGCCACTCCTGAAAGTGCAAGGGGTCAAAGGTCACCTCTCATCAGATGATCTGAGTGCAGACAGACAGGTCAGCTGACAGACAGACATAAAGACATACTGCGGTGCAGAGACTGTATCCTGGTCCAAAATCAAAGCGACATTGTTGATCCATGGAGTACTGAAACCCTGGTAACTGAGGCAGAGCTGGCCAATCATGGTCGAACGGGTCGTCACGGAGACAGTCATAGGTACTGAGGAAAGAGAGAGAGACAGACAGAAACTGTTCAGGTGATGCCTGATATGGAGCTAGGGCAAACATATTCACATTACAGCCAGACAGAGATCATTGTTTCTTTTGATTATACGTACTACGTATAGTAGTAGTATTGTTTATATTACTGACTCCAGGTACTTGTGCAGCTCCCTCCAGCTGCACCGGGACCAGTGGTATTGATGGAAGGTGGCCTGAACCCGCGGAGACATGATGCTGCCCAACGGCACGTCATCAGCGCAGTCATTTGCCTCGCCATCATGCTCCATTCCTAACCTGAGATAGGCAGAGGGACAGAAAGACAGAATAGACAGATAATGAAGACAAACAGCAACAAATTCCTATCAACTACAGTACATTGAAATGGTAATACATTGTTGAACATTGGAAGATTTCTATACATTATAGTAACAGTAATGGTCTTAACTTCTCTACTGTAATTAATAGTTCTGCCAACAAATGTGTATTTAATTTAAGTGTGCGTGTGCTTGTGTGGCTCACACGTGTCCTGTTTCATGTGCAGCTACAAAGGCAGAGGAAAAACCGTCCTCAAAGACAAGGACGCAACTCCGATGCAGATGACACATTCCTGTAACTGGGGCATAACCTGCAGAGAGAGATCAAAAGGTCCTCGGTTAGGGGTAAGACATCAGAGCCTGGTCAGACAGATGGTGTAAGAAGTAGTACTTGTGGTATTAGCAGTAGTACCCTGCATGCCAGAGGGGCCAAACTCCTGCCTTGTCATGTACCTCATTTTAGTAGTAGTACTTGTAGTATTAGTGGTAGTATTAGCAGTTGTACCCTGCATGCCAAAGCAGCCAAATTGCCTAGTCATGTAGATGGTGTCACTAGTAGTATTTGTAGTATTAGCAGTAGTACCCTGCATGTCAGAGGGGCCGAACTCCTGCCTGGTCAGGTAGGTGGTGTAGTAAAACTTGTAGTATTAGTGGAGGTATTAGCAGTAGTACCCTGCATGCCGGAGGGGCCGAACTCCTGCCTGGTCAGGTAGATGGTATGGTCGTGCTGCTCAGCCTGAGTCTGCTCCCTCTGCTGTAGATATGACCATCCACAAACGTTCTCCAAACTCTTCTGGGGATTCCTTACAGAGACCATCTCCTGAGACTGATGGAGGGACACTTTTGGTTTTTATTGTTTTTTTTAACTTACATGCAGGGGTGGAGACTAAACCTTTAAACATCTGAATTCATATTTATGCAGGGTTAATGCAGGTTTTATGTGTTATTATGCTTATTTTTCTACTTTTCCATTAGGCACTCAGAAGTACCATACAGAGTAGACATCCAAAAGTACTTAAAACTTTCCACAACAGCTACTTACTTTTCAGTGTTTTATTCAAAAGATTACTATTTGGTCAGCCGACGGAGATTGGATAACAGCAGTTACCAAAGAGGTGGAACCAGAGAGTTTGAAAGCAAGGTGGAAAATGTAAATTATGGTTGTCTTATTATAAACAGCAGCAACACCACCTCCCTACCTCTCTTTATCTAGCTAGACTTTAAAGCAAACTTTCATAAGAGCTCGTAATATGTAATCAAGATTAACAATATGATCTTGTTTTCCAGTAGGAGTTTATTCTAAAGCTACACAGAGCTAAACTGTCCTTTTTTACTTACTTAGTTTAAACTGAAAAACAAAACGTGAGATCTAAGAACAAAGACTCATCAGGCCTGTATGGAGGCCCCACACAAAGCAGTAAATGAGACTTTACACACCATATATTTACAACTTCTGCCCTGTGGACATGTAAAACCTCTAAGAAAGCATGTCCTTCCTGAATAAAACATTCCAACAACTGTTAGACAATATTTAGAGAAAAGTGACCTGACCAGAAACCTGTGGTAGCTTTGAAACAGAATCACAGTATAGTACCTTTTGTGAAGACAACATGATCATTCTGACCAGAACAACATTGATGTTGGCGCCCAGAGAATGAGCCTGATAGATTTCATTAACCTGGAGCAGACAGAGAGAGAGAGAGAGAGAGAGAGAGAGGTTCTGTAATATTTGCAGTAAATCAATCAATAGTTTTTTTATCTGACCATCTCTTCTACATTTGGGGAAATCCAAGATCATAATCTCAAATCTCTACCTTTCTTTTCAGAAATCTAGATTTATTTTCTCGAGTCATCACCTTATTGTGGAGGAGGGTTTTCCTGTTGTGTTGTGCAGCATCAATTGTAAACTGATTCCAGGTGAGAGACCAGACAAAGAGCAGTTCATTGACCTTGTTAAGAGTAGTAAGAGCTGAGCTAAAATACACCAAATTCTTCTAAAAACTGGAAGTAAGGGCCCAGTGGTCTATAAAGTTCCACAAGCTACCGGTGATGGTTTTAATATCAGAGCCTCAAATTAATTAAATTTATTTTCCCATTTGGAGGTTAAGTTAAAAATGGCCTTAAGGATTGAAGCAACACCTCCACCCTGTTTAGTGGCCCGAGCAGCATGGGAGTTGGTGTAGTTAGGTCTGGAAGCTTTTAATGGTAAGAAAACATCTGGATCTGGCTCTTGCATGGTTAAAATCTTATCATTCTGGAAGAACACATTGTGTTTCTTATAATAACATTACATCATTATTTTCTGATGTGAAATATGGAGTACCTCAGGGCTCTGTTCTTGGCCTTCTGCTTTTCTCTTTATATATTACACCTCTTGGCCAAATTATACACCGTTTTGTGATTAATTTCCTCTGCTACGCTGATGATACTCAGCTGTATTAGCCTGTGAAGGCAGATGATGATGCTCAAATGATTAAATTTGAGGCCTGCTCGTCTGCTGAAAACTGGTTGCCACAAGATTTCCTGCTCCTAAATTCTGATAAAACTGAGATGCTGGTCATTGGCCCTGCTCAACATAGACACTAGTTTGATCAAGTAACAATAACTCTTGACAACTGTGTGATCTCTCAAAGTTTGACAGCCAAGAATCTTTGTGTTCCGTTTAATCCCACCCTCTCTTTTGACCAGCACATGAAAGAAAACACCAAGATTGCCTTTTTCCACCTACACAACATTCAGCTAAAATGTGTTCACGTATGTCCTTGGCTGATGCAGAGATCCAAATTCACGCCTTTGTTTAATCTATATTGGATTACTATTGTTTTGTTGTCTGGCCTACAGATGCACACTACTACTAAAATTCTTCAAATGGTTCAGAATACGGCAGCAAGTATCTTAACTAAAACTGGATTTGGATCTTCGTCCCCTAGTAGAAGCAGCCTCTCCCCTCCTCTCTGTGTAAACACTGCTGTCCTCTGCTGTGTTTGTGTGGCCTGTCCTGTTTCCAGGTCTCTGTGGTGGAGAGGAGGTGGTCTGGCTCAGATCCTCCTTAGTGGGCAACTCCTGAAGCTGCTCAGTTGTTCTTCTAGATCCGTCCTCTTAACTTAGGTTTTACAACCTACATTTTGTCATCATAATTGTAGATACTATGATTTCTGTTGTAAATCTATTCTGTACACACGACATCTACTTCCAGTCTGTCCGTCCTGGGAGAGGGATCCCTCCATTGGTGCTCTTCCTGAGGTTTCTACCATTTTTTGAGTGATGAAGAGTAAACCACATTTAAATCCTGTGGTGCATGGTATGACACATGAGTTATGTTAAAATTGTAAGCTGCTGAGTTAAAGGAATGTAGCACTGATAAGACCTAATGTTATGAGTGAATGTTATGAGTTAGAGTGCTGGATGAGCGTGTCACATAAAGAGATATAAAATAGGGAGATGGAGAGAGAATGGGGTTATTTCCTTGTGCCTTTTCTTCAGAAGAGTTATAAGAAGGAGATCGTGAGCAGTAACATCAACAAAAAGAGATTCCTAGGACTTTGTCACCGTCAGATGACTTGAGTACGCAAAAGGATTAACCTTTAACTCCAGTGACTGAATCACAAATTCGGACTGAAGTTCCTTTTTCTCACACTGTGGATACGGACAACAGACTCAGAGAACATTTTGGGAGCTTTGGAGCTTTGGACGGAGCTCTGAATTGTTCATCAGACACTTGGTCTGTCAACAGGAAGAGTGGAGTCGCTCCGGCCGGACAGACTCTGCTCTCTCCTTCATCCAGACACAGATAACTATTGAAATTTAGACTCAGCTGTGTAGTTACTGTATGATTTATTTGAATGACTTATTTGAAGATTGAAATGTGAATTTTACAGCTGGCCTTGCTAAAGCTTATTGCAATAAATAGTCAAACTATATTTAAAATCTAAATTGTGGACATCTGATCTATGAGTTCATTGATGGTAGTAAAAAGTTAGGTTGTTATGTGCATATCATCTTAAGAGGTTCCTACAGGTTACTCTAGTCAATCAAATGAACAGTCCCTTAGGGCTCACCAGAACCACTAAAACCCATTCTAGCAACATAACAGGCGCCCAGATCATTTAGAGGAGAGCTGCCATTAACGGGCGCTGCTGGTGTTGGTAACTGATGCAAACAGCTTATTCGGTCAGTTGCTATATCAGAGGAAGCAGGTAGACGCTCAGATGTAGGCAGTTAGAAGCTCGGCCTGTCTCCTCGCCACCAGCTTAAACAGTCCTTAGTCAATGCTTTAGGGTAATACTCTGAGAATCTAAGGATCAGTCCCTGTAAAGGGAGAGCTGGTCCAGTACCTCCCGTACGCTGGTTTACAGGTTTTACTGAGGCTTTACTTTTTGAATATCAGAGTGATGAGAGACGTACAGCTGGCGACTGATCATCAACTGGTGGTAGGTAGGATCAGGTTTCCCAGGAACCCAAACATGTACTTAACTTACTTAATCCTCTTGGTCCCCAGTAGGACATGAGGCCACAATCAGGTCAGGTGGTGGTTCTCATTTTTGAAAAATGTGTATCGGAGGGTATGTTCCAGTTAGCTGAGTTTCACACTGTTCATGTTGAGCGAAAGCTGGGAAACCTAATACCAGGACTCTGCCTTGTAACATGGGGCGCACACCAGGTGAGCTACCGGGGCGCCCAAGATTAGCTCATCTTTGAGTTTAGCTTATAGCAGTAGTCCACCAACAGGTGAAACCCGACTCACCCCTACTCATTACTGAGGCAACATCATCTACATTTACCACTGAATTCAAACTGTGTGTGCATGTTTTCCCTTACTATGTTCATGAGTGTCAGAAGATATTTCTGAATGTGGTCTCGGCCGTGGAAAAGAAGAACAGAATAGTCCACAGCTAACAAGACCTGGAGGAGGAAAAGACAGCAGAGAGAGAGGTTAAAAAGTTACTAAACTCTACATTCAACAGTTCATCAACCTCTATCTTAACCAGTTTATTAACCTCGATGTTAAATAGTTCAGCCTCTTCAATGTAGCGCCGTCGTCGGGCTGAGGCGGATCTTGACCCCCACACATTCTGGTTCAAGTTCAGAGAACTTAAAAGAGGACCTGGAGACAAACCAAACAGGAGTCCCAGTAATCACTAAAGTCAACATGAAAAGATGCTTTTCTAAACATGCAGGTCAACGTACTGTCGTCCAGTAAACCTGAACACAAATAAAGGGTCAGTTTAGTTTTTCTGTCTCTCTGCATCCAGATGTGATCACTGTGTAATGATGCTTTCATGTGTAACAGCAGCAGCAACTCTGTTGATCTGAAGTTTAACATCCAACAGCTGCTGAAAAAACGGCTTTATTTGCGAAATGTAATCCGCAGCAGGTTTACATCCCAACAGTAGTGACAAGGGGTCATGTGCTCACGTTCATTCACGAAACAATAGAAAAATAAAATCACAAATCAAGTTCATGACATGAGGCTCTGGTTTTCACAGATTTAGAGTTTGTTAAGTCTTTTGGTGAGCTTTAAATACAATATGAAGACAGTACAGTGGGTTCAGTAGTTTTTATGGGACTTTACAAATGAAGAAATAAAATTACATACAAGTTTGGCAGACATTTTAGCAATTAAAATATCAAATCTTATAATAATTCAAATTTCAATATGAGTTTTTACATTTTGACCAGAAGGTTTGCCTAAAGGTTTGGTAGTTTTGTTGTGACAGAAGGAAAACAGACGGTCAGTATTTAACCAATATTTAATCAATAACTGAATAAACAGAATAGCATCTGTGACGTATTTTCAGAGACTTCTTGAACTTAATATAATTTATAATTTTATAATTTTTAGGTTAATACCCATGTTTTTTTCCAAAATATACCAAAATGATTGTCTTAAGCATTTATTGTTAGAATTTGTACAAACAACAACGAATTCCTGATGTACAACTCTGATGTAGCTAAGCTCTCAGAACTTTAACAGCTGATAGCGACAACTGAGCTTATAATGTGATAAAAATGTGTTATAAGTCAACTTCAACCTCTTTCCCTTAACAGCTGACAGACATGTAACTCTAATTGTTTTGTGTTTGAAACATGAATCCTGGTTATGTTAAATGTTTCCGAGTAGAGAACTTTAGAAAAACATCTGTTGTTCAGGAAATGAAATCAGCGATCAGAAACAGACACTCTGGGGTCGCGTTGTGCCGCCGGAGGCTCAGGGCGAGTTCAGCTGAGGTGAAAGAAAACTCTCTTCTCATTGGCTGATGCTGTTTTAAAGACAGAAAATTTTCAGGAGTCAGTGGCTGAGAAGACGAACGATTCAGGAGCCGAACTATCCGTCAACTCTGAGCCCGAAACCTCCACAACTTTAAACCTCGGACTGCCACGTCGCAGCTGTCTGAGTGTGTGTGCGAGTGTGTTACGGAGTGTGTGTGAATCTGCCAAGTTTCCTGGAACAGTTTCTCTGTTTTCAGTTTGATTCTTTCCTTCTGCTGAAGCAGCTTCTCTGTTTGTTCATCACATGATTTCTCCTCTGTTTGTGATGTGAGCAGAGCGACTGACCTGCAAACCACACTGCGTTCATGTAACTAAATATAAAGTCATGTATCATAATTAACATACCTCATAACTCAAGATTCCTGTCATAACATCACAGCATTCAACTGGAGAAGCAATAAGGGTCAATAAAGTTAGAGGTGGTGCGAAACAAACACACCCCTCCGTTCAGAACCGCCGCCTCCCAAGTTCATGGACGCGCTCTCCAGCTAGCGGACCGCGACGAGATGTTCACTGAATTTAACGTGTTTTGCGTTAGAATCGCTGACTCGTCCTGTAAAGGTCCAGCGTGTCACAGTCAGGAGGGGGAAAATACTTAGAAGTCTGTTTTAATTAGTGTTTAACCACCTGGAACACCTCCCTTCCACGGAGGCCACCGCGTTGCAGCGTCATGTTTCTGCCCAGAGGGGACAAACCAATCATTGGCTCTAGACAGGGCCTTTCACAGCCACCGTAGTTTCTCCTACACGCTTGGAAGGGGAGGGGGCGGCGAGCGGCGTTCAGGTGGCTGTATAAACTGTAATTTATAAACCCGACACGCTGGACCTTTAAGTGTTTTTGAGTCACCAGTTCTAGGTTGACATCAACTGGTCACGATTGTTTGAGTCGGTGAGGTCACATTTAATCAACATGCGTCAGAGAACATGATACCTGGGAACAGATCACACGTGAATTCAGCTCTCGGTGGATTTACGGTGTTTTCTCACCTCGGAGGAAGTCATCAGCAGTTTGATTGACAGCTGGTTGTTTCTTGATGATGGCTGAGGAGCGATAAACGATGTGTTGTCTTCCTCCTTCCTCCTCCTCCTCCTCTTCTTCTCCTCCTTCTGTCGTCCGTCGATCCAACGGCTCGATGAAAAACTCTTCCTGACCCGTCCGGATCATCCCGGCCTGGAGACCCAGAGATGAGCTGTTATCTGCTGTTTAATCTGCTGACTCAGCATTATTCAGTTTGAGTCAGCATTATTAAAGCGTAAACAAACATTATTAAAACCTGACTCAGCATTATTCAGGGTGATCCAGCAGCTGAATCTGCAGCGTCTCTAACGACCAAAAAGCACCAGATTGTGACAGAAACTCAACACATTGATTTATTGCGTGTGTATTGGGGTGTTCCTGTTACTGTGTCCGCCTGCAGATCTATCAGATATATTCTACAATCGTATATCGGTGGTTGTTGCTTTAAGTCAGCAGCTGCAGCAGGAAAATATTCTCTCTCATTCCTCCTCGTGTTTCCGTCCTCGTCTTCGCTTCACATCTGGCTTCTATCAGCTGTAAGAAGTGAAGATAAAGTCGCGTCATGTTTTACAGAGTTTGGTTTGTGTCTCTGAGCTTTGAATTCATTTCTCTTCTCACATGAATCGACATGTTTCTGCTGACATCACGTTTTTGATTGAAATAAGAATGTATCTGTTTTATTCTGAACACTCTTAGGAGCTGGTTATACTGCTAGAAGAGAAACTTATGATTCTTATTGTTCATCTTTGTAAAAACTTTCCTTCGTTCTGTCCAAGAGTGTTTTCCATCAGTTAAAGTGGATGAAGGCTGCGACCTGTGGCCTCCTTCAGTGGCCTCCATCAGCGGCCTCCATCATCTGCCTCCGTCAGCGGCCTCGATCAGCGGCATCCTTCAGCAGCCTCCTTCACGGGCCTCCTTCAGCGGCCTCCATCACCTGCCTCCATCATCTGCCTCCATCATCTGCCTCCGTCTGCGGCCTCCTTCACGGGCCTCCTTCAGTGGCCTCCATCAGCGGCCTCCTTCAGCGGCCTCGATCATCTGCCTCTGTCAGCGGCCTCCATCACCTGCCTCTGTCATTGGCCTTCATCAGCGGCCTCCATCAGCGGCCTCCATCACCTGCCTCTGTCAGCGGCCTCCTTCACCTGCCTTTGTCATTGGCCTCCGTCAGCGGCCTCCTCACAGAGGATGGTGATGATGAAGGTTTATCCATGGAATGTTTGCACCTTTAATAATATCGTCCTCTCCTTTATTTAACTCCTGAAGGTTTCACCTGCTGCCATTTTTTACTTATCTGTGTGTTCATCTCTCTAAATTATATTTCTTTTTAATCTGAGATTTCTTTTGATCAGTTTTACTGATTTAGTGCCAAATATCCCATGACGATGAAAACTGAACAAACAAACCATTGTGTTTGATGCTGCAATGCTAAAATATTTCTTCTTATTGTCTCGTTTCATTATTGCTGTCGAAGTTTTTAGTTTCCAGTTTTCCTAAAGTCCGGCGCCGCCTGTCTGCTGGTCAACTCTGGAAACACCAGAGACCACGATGGAAATAAGTTCAGGACTTTAGTTGTTAGTCTGACATGTTGAGTCAGACAGCTTCATATCAGTTTTCAGAAGCTCAGTTGTTCAGAGCAGATGAAGCTTCACTGATGTTCACAGCTGTTGTTTTCTGGTCAGATACTGACGCCTGATGATGCCTGATGATACCTGATGGCGCTTGACCATACGCTCACACCAGTCAGTCAGCTGGGCAGCAGAGAAAATGACCCAGAAACCCAGAAAATGATCAAGACAACAGATTTCTGTAAATATTTCTTACAATCTTCTACTTTGATTTTTTCCGTTTTAAAAACAACCTCCAGCTTTTAAAGAAAAATCATCAATAAGTTCCAATTCAGCTCTGATTTATACATTAAAACCGTCTGTCGTCACAGAAAACGGCCACCTACCAGTCCGTCACAGTTGCTGATGGCGACAGACGTGTCCTCCATATTGGACACCTCTCCTGTGTAGAAGCAGCCGGAGTTTCCTATTGGCTGAGAGTGTTTGCGTCCTGACTCCTCCCACCACTCCATGGTGGCGGCGGGGGCGACGAGGCGGGAGTTCGGACGCAGTCGCAGGTGGAGCTCCTGACCAAACACTGTCACGTTGTAGAAAAGCTCCGCCTCCTCATCCCTGTAATTCTGCCTCCTCCAGCTGTGCCCTGTCTGATTGGACGGTGAGGCGGGCGGGGCCAGCCGTAATGTGGGCGTGTCTGTTAGAGTCTGTCTTTTTTCGCTGTCCTCGTTTGAGTCAGTGGGCGTGTCCTCGACTGAGTGGGTGTGTCTTTTACTGCGGTGCAGGTGGTGGGCGGAGACTGACGCTGAGAGGAAACGCCCCTCTGAGTTGGTCCTGATTGGACGAACGACACCGAACTCTGACAGGACCTGATGGAGAGAATCTGAGAGAGAGAAAGATAAAAGACGTCACTTCACCTTTTAGTGATGTCAGCGTGATGTCACATGTTCACAGATATTAACCGGGTGATTCAAATGTTATTATTACTGATAGAAACTACTAAAATGAAACCTTTAAACATGTTCCTGTAACCATTTCTAACACAGATGAGTGCGTTCGAAACTCTGCTCTGTTTCCTGTATGAGGATCAGCTGATTCTAACTGTAAACTTCTCTACCGGGAGAGACGCAGCTCTCAAACGCTCGCTGACTTAAATGACCAAACGTTTGACGGCAGTCTGGTGCAAGCGACTAACAAATACATCACACGGAAACATCTGGAACTGAGAGCCAACCAGAGCAGAGCCTCCTCCTGAAGGGTGACAAACCTGCGTGAACAGCATCTGGGGGGATTAACCAAGGGAGGAGCCTGCTCTCCTGCGGTCTGAGGTCATGGGGGTCAAAGGTCACACAGCCTTGTGGCACTATCTTTGTGGGGACCCCGTCACTGACATAATCCATTCCCCAGCCCTTAACCCTGACCCGAACCCTAGAACCAAGTCTTAACCCTCAACAGCCCTTTGAACTTGTGGGGTCCAGAATTATGGTCCCTGCAAATATAGTAAAACAAGCCCCCCCCACACACACACACACAGGATATGATGAAATATGATCTGAGTCCTTCACATTCCCGAAGCGCCAGCAACCCATAAACACACATTTATGGGAGAAACGTGGAGAGAAAAGTGACTCAGAGACGGAACAGAGGAGCGTTCCTTCGGTCAGAGCCGTTCCCACCATTAGAACAGACCTGGGAACAGTAGGAACACTGGGAACAGTGGGAGCACTGGGAATACTGGGAACACTGGGAACAGTGGGAACATTGGGAACAGTAGGAACACTGGGAATAGTAGGAACACTGGGAACAGTAGGAACACTGGGAATAGTGGGAACAGTGGGAACACGGGGAACAGTAGGAACAATGGGAACACTGGGAACACTGGAAACAGTAGGAACACTGGGAACAGTGGGAGCACTGGGAACAGTAGGAACAGTAGGAACACTGGGAACAGTGGGAACAGTGGGAGCACTGGGAACAGTAGGAACAGTAGGAACACTGGGGACAGTAGGGACAGTGGGAACAGTAGGAACAGTAGGAACACTGGGGACAGTAGGGACAGTGGGAACACTGGGAACAGTAGGAACACTGGGGACAGTAGGGACAGTGGGAACAGTAGGAACAGTAGGAACACTGGGGACAGTAGGGACAGTGGGAACACTGGGAACAGTAGGAACACTGGGAACAGTGGGAGCACTGGGAATACTGGGAACAGTGGAAACAGTGGAAACAGTGGGAACATTGGGAACAGTAGGAACACTGGGAATAGTGGGAGCACTGGGAACAGTAGGAACAGTAGGAACACTGGGAACACTGGGAGCACTGGGAACAGTAGGAACAGTAGGAACACTGGGGACAGTAGGGACAGTGGGAACAGTAGGAACAGTGGGAGCACTGGAAACAGTAGGAACAGTAGGAACACTGGGAACAGTGGGAACAGTGGGAACACTGGGAACAGTGGGAACACTGGGAACAGTAGGAACAATGGGAACACTGGGAACAGTAGGAACAATGGGAACACTGGGAACAGTGGGAGCACTGGGAACAGTAGGAACACTGGGAACAGTGGGAACAGTGGGAACACTGGGAACAGTAGGAACAATGGGAACACTGGAAACAGTAGGAACACTGGGAACAGTGGGAGCACTGGGAACAGTAGGAACACTGGGGACAGTGGGAACACTGGGAACACTGGAAACAGTAGGAACACTGGGAACAGTGGGAGCACTGGGAACAGTAGGAACAGTAGGAACACTGGGGACACTGGGGATACTGGGAACAGTGGGAACACTGGGAACAGTAGGAACAATGGGAACACTGGGAACACTGGAAACAGTAGGAACACTGGGAACAGTGGGAGCACTGGGAACAGTAGGAACAGTAGGAACACTGGGGACAGTAGGGACAGTGGGAACAGTAGGAACACTGGGGACAGTAGGGACAGTGGGAACAGTAGGAACAGTAGGAACAGTAGGAACACTGGGAACAGTGGGAACAGTGGGAACAGTGGGAACACTGGAAACAGTAGGAACAATGGGAACACTGGAAACACTGGAAACAGTAGGAACACTGGGAACAGTGGGAGCACTGGGAACAGTAGGAACACTGGGAACAGTGGGAACACTGGGAACAGTAGGAACAATGGGAACACTGGGAACACTGGAAACAGTAGGAACACTGGGAACAGTGGGATCACTAGGAACAGTAGGAACACTGGGGACAGTGGGGACAGTAGGGACAGTGGGAACAGTAGGAACAGTGGGGACAGTAGGGACAGTGGGAACAGTAGGAACAGTGGGGATACTGGGAACACTGGGTCAGTCGTCTCCTGCCTTGTTCTCAACTGTTCCACCTTCACAGCAGAGGTCAGAGGTCACAGGCTGGAGGACTGAACAACAATCGCAGAAGAAGAAGACGACAGAGCTGGAGGGGGATTGTTGCTGCCGATACTCATGAGATTAACAGTAGTAGAAGTAGTCGTAGTACTACCTGTGGCAGTGGCAGCACTGACAGTAGAAGTACTGGCCGTAAAAGTAACACTAGTAGTAGTATTAGCAGTAGTACCAGGAACAATAATATAAATACTAGTAGCAATAATAGTAGTTAAAACAGTAACATTGGAAGTAGATATTGTAGTTGTAGAAGTAAAAGTACTAACATTTGCAATAATAGTACCAGCAGCAGTAGTAGTAGCAGTACTAACAGTAGCAGATATATAAACAGTGGTAGTTGTTGTAGAAGTAGCAGTAGTACTGCTAGCAACAACGTTGGTATAACCAGTATTAGTAGCAGTATTAACAGTATTATGTGAGAATAGTAGAAGTTCTAGCAATGGTCATAGTAACTGCAGTAGAAGTAGTCGCAGAAGTACCAGTAACTGTAGTACCACCACATGTATAAGTAACATTAGTAATAGCAACAGTAATATTAATACTACTAACAGTAGCAGTAGCACTGTAGTTAAGAGCAGTTGTAGTCTCAGTAGCTGCAGTACCAGTAACTGTAGTAGCACCACAGTAGTTGTAGTAGTACTGACTGTAGTGGTAGTAGTACTGACAGTAGAAGGCTAACAGTAACAGTAGCGGTAGCAGTAAAACTAAGAGTAGCAGTAGTAGCTGTATTTATAACAGTAATGATAATAGTTAATAAATAGTGCTAGTGGTACTAGAAGAAGTATTGCTGTAGCTAGCAATGGTCCGTAGTATTACCAGTAGTAGCTGTATTATTAGCAGTATGGAGGAGTTGTTGTAGCAATAGTAGTAAGATCAGTAGTAGTAGTAGCAGCCGTAACTTTATCAGTGGTATCAGTAGTAGTATCAGTAGTAGTAGAAACAGTAGTAGCAATAACAGTAGTTGTAGAACAACTTACAGCAGTAGTAATAGTATTACTAGTAGTAGTGGTAACAGTAGTAGTAGTATCAGTTGCAGCAGTAATAGTAGTATCTGTAATAGTAGTAGTAACAGTACTAGTAGTGGTAGTAGAAGTATCAGTAGTAGTAGTATAAGTAGTAGTAGTAACAGTAGTAGTAGTATCAGCAGCAGTAGTAGTAGTATCAGTATCAGCAGTAGTAGTAACAGTAGTAGTAGTAGCAGTATCAGCAGTAGTAGTATCAGTAGTCGTAGTAACAGTTGCAGTAGTAGTATCAGCAGCATCAGTAGTAGTAGTATCAGTAGTAGTATCAGCATTATTATTAGTAGTAACAGTAGTAGTATCAGTAGTAGTAGTACCAGTAGTAGTAGTAGTATCAGCAGTATCAGCATTAGTAGTAGTAGTATCAGTAGTAGTAGTAGTATCAGTAGTTGTAGTATCAGTTGCAGTAGTAGTATCAGCAGCAGTAGTAGTAGTAGTATCAGCAGCAGTAGTAGTAGTTTCAGCAGTAGTAGTATTATCAGCAGTAGTAGTAGTAACAGTTTCAGTAGTAGTAGTAGCAGTATCAGCAGTAGTAGTAGTATCAGTAGTCGTAGTAACAGTTGCAGTAGTAGTATCAGCAGCATCAGTAGTAGTATCAGTAGTAGTATCAGCAGTATCAGCATTATTAGTAGTAGTAACAGTAGTAGTATCAGTAGTAGTAGTACCAGTAGTAGTAGTAGTATCAGTAGTAGTAGTAACAGTAGTAGTAGTAGTATCAGTAGTTGTAGTATCAGCAGCAGTAGTAGTAGTATCAGTAGTATCAGCAGCAGTAGTAGTAGTTTCAGCAGTAGTAGTAGTAACAGTTTCAGCAGTAGTAGTAACAGTAGTAGTAGTAGCAGTATCAGCAGTAGTAGTAGTATCAGTAGTCGTAGTAACAGTTGCAGTAGTAGTATCAGCAGCATCAGTAGTAGTAGTATCAGTAGTAGTAGTACCAGTAGTAGTAGTAGTATCAGCAGTATCAGTATCAGTAGTAGTAGTAACAGTAGTAGTAGTATCAGTAGTTGTAGTATCAGTTGCAGTAGTAGTATCAGCAGCAGTAGTAGTAGTATCAGCAGCAGTAGTAGCAGTTTCAGCAGTAGTAGTAGTATCAGTAGTTGTAGTATCAGTTGCAGTAGTAGTATCAGCAGCATTAGTAGTAGTAGTATCAGTAGTAGTAGTAACAGTAGTAGGGTCTCACCTGTGCTGTCAGTGATGTAAACTGAGTGTAAACAGCTGATCGGCAGCAGAAACACAATAATCAATAACCTATAATGAAACTCGTCCATCCTGGCAGAGAGAGAGCTGCTGAAACTGCTGTGTGCAGACTGAACACTCACAGACTCCTCCACCCTGTCTCATTATCTCCTCCCTCTGTCTCCTCCCTCTGTCTCCTCCCTCCCTCCGTCTCCTCCCCCCTCCCTCTGTCTCCTCCCTCTGTCTCCTCCCTCCTTCCGTCTCCTCCCCCC
>WNGW01000031.1:386575-402122 GCA_011952105.1 Coreoperca whiteheadi
ACAGACAGACGGACAGAGACACAGACAGACAGAGACACAGACAGACGGACAGAGACACAGACAGACAGACGGACAGAGACACAGACAGACAGAGACACGGACAGAGACACAGACAGACGGGTGCGTACCTGTTGCCCCCGGTGGCTCGCAGCTTGATGTGCAGCGCCGTGATTCCGAGCTCTTTGCAGCGCTGAGCGACGTCCTGAGCTGCCAACATGGCGGCGTACGGAGACGACTCGTCTCTGTCCGCCTTCACCTTCATGCCTCCGGTGACGCGGCAGATCGTCTCCCTGGAAACACAGAGACCAATCAGACACGCCCGGGCTGCTTCAGCCGAAAGGTCAGAGGTCACGAGCTCTCGTCGCTCTGAAGCATCTGCCCTCTTATCAATGCGCTGATGACTGTCTCAGGCCCCTGATTGGCTGTCTGGATTAATTCAGCTAGTTCAATATGTATTGATTAAACTAACTACGGAGACAACTGCAGTTCCCATGGTGCTTTGGGGGACGTAAGCAGGAAGTATAACTAGAAGCCTTCGATGATCGCGGTAATCGGATCAATACTTTAAGAGAGAGATTTACTGATTGGTTCCATGTCTAGAAAAAGTGCAGACGCAGCTCCGCCGAACTTGACCTGACAGAGTCTTAACCTCTACGTGCCAAAGTCGCAACATGGCGGCGAGCAGCGTCACTGGAGAACACCGCCGCCGCCTCCGGTTTTCGTGCTAAACCAGGTTCTGCCAGCAGACGCCACCCTGCGCTTCGTTTCCAGCCCGTTACGTGTTGCCGCTCAAAACGTTGGCAGAAGACGAGCTCAAACACGTCGAGCGTTACTGCCGGGAGACCACGCAGCGTTCGCCACGTGCGAGCTGGAGAACGCGAACACGCGCGTGATGAAGCGGTGTTTAGTAACGGCTGAGTCTGATTCTGAGGGAGGACATGGGCCTGCAGAGTCCGTGCAGCCGAGCGCCTGCTGGGCGCCGCCGCCTCGCTCGGCTGCACCGAGCACACGGCGTTCTCCCAAACGCACGCCGCCCAACACAAGGGAAGGAAACGAGGAAACTCGTGTCCAGACGGGAACAGGTAAAGCTTCTGCAGCCAAACTCCTGCATCACACGAGCTTACATGTGTTTAGTTGTAGTTATAACTGACTAAGTTACTGCTCTTAATCACATGTTACTTACAGAAACACTATAATATGTTCATCATCCCATCTGTGCGGACTGAAAACAAGCTGCCAATATATAACGGCGTAACATGCTAATTAGATGCTAACCTGTACTGCCCTCATGTACTTTGGCTCGTACCCGACGTGTTCCGAGTTCAGAGCAGAACTTTATCTCATCATTTCAAACCACCTGGACCTCACAAATCTGTCCTTTAGAAAGTAAACGCTGGCGCCTAAAGGTTAAAGGCGAGGAGTTGGGAGGCTCAGAGCACCGAGCTGCTGGTTTCAGGGTCGGACTCACTTCCCGGAGAGGTCGGTGACGTGGACGAAGGTGTCGTTGAAGGAGGCGAAGATGTGACAAACTCCGAACACGTTCTCTCCCTCGGCCACCTGCGGCCCCAGGCTGATCACCTGCTCCTCCTTCTTCTCCTTCCCTTTGCGAGGAGCCATCGTCTGTCGGGGAGAGTTAGGACACGACAGTCGGGTCACTTCGTTCATCAGGCGGGACGCCGTGTTTCTGGGCGAGCGCCTTCCACCTCGGCCCAGACGCACGGCGTCCCGCTCCACCTGCTGTCCAGGTGTTTCCACCTGGCGGACGCAAACGGACGTCTAAAAGTCTCATTTCCACAAAACGACCCCTCAAACACACAGCGTTTGTCCGCCCGAGCCAATCACGCAGCGCCGCCGAAGCACTGAGGTCACAGATGGGTTCACGCGCTGGCGTCTCACAGGAAACACCGATCACACCTGAACATTAAGCCGTTCCGTCTGCAGAAGAAACCTCGGCAGATGCAAGTGGGATTAAAGCGACTTGACGCTGATTGATCGCCTCGCGCCCGATTCAGAATCGATACCTCCGTACAGACGTCACTAATTTGCCCGCCGTGACATCAGCGAGCAGCAGCAGAAACGCAGGTGGCGGTTTGACTCTGCTGGTCAGAGTGACCGACACCGACCTCAGAGCCGCTCCGTCGGCCTCACCTGCGCTGCCACTGCAGCGATGAGGTCACTCGCTCACCTGTGGTGACGTTTAAACGCTCACAGGTTCGATGAGGAACGCTGTCCGGTAATGGAACTGCCGGTCTGAGCTGGTCACGTGGCGGCTAACAGACACGCTGCTAAGCTAATACTCGATTTTTTCACGACGAAGAAGAAACTGCCGACTTCACGCAACGTCTGACCGCCGAAACAGAACATTCTGATCAGGAACATATCGATGACTAATAACAGCAGACCGATACCCGACGGATGCTAACGCTAGCCTGTTAGCTTCCTCACGCCAGGGAGGTCTCCCCTGCACAGAGTAAACCTGGCGCACTTCTTCCCGGACAAACTAACTCTAGCTCGCTCGACCACAGATCAATAATCAGTTGACCTAATCCGGAGAAGTTGGTTTCCCGCCCTGGAGCCGCTGCGAGCTAAGATGGCGACATGTTCCCGACACAAACACACAAAAACATCTAAAACAGACGCGAAGCTTCACTCCGAGAAACAGTTTGAGCGCGAACAGAAAGAAACGGCTTTACATGCTCAGTTCAGACACGTTAGATCTTCGGATGTTCACCTAAAGACGAGATTAAAGTTGGATAAACCGCTGAGGAGAACCCACCTCTGTGCGTATCTATCCGAAGCAGAAACAAGAAAGGAAGGGACTTCCGCTTCCGGGGGCAAAGTGGAGCACTTCCCGCGCGGGAGCGAGCTGCCGCCGCCACGTGGTCTTTACAGGAAACACATGTTTTTATTTGTTAAATTTAAAATTTTATTTCTTTTATAAATCCAAGTAGAAAACAATCATAACGCCGCGATTTAATGTGTTTCTGTTCTGTTGTCTTTCCTGTTGTCAAACAAAGAAAGTGATTCTTATTTACTTGTTTATTTCTGTACAGTTATCATCTTCCCTCCTCGTCTCATCATTTAGATTCTGGAAACGTACTCTCCTTTATACTTTATCATTCTGGTGGGAAAATACAAACATAACAATGTAAATATCTAAAACAGTAAAAACTAGTTTGGACACTAAAACAAATGTGCTGGATGAGTTTTCTTCTAACGGGCAGAAATAGAGACATTTCACTTCCTGGGGTCGTGAACCTTTTTACCAATAACCTTTCACATCACACAAACGCCTTCTCCCAACAGCAGCTTGTGTTTCTTAATCAACGGGTTCTCGTGACACGGTTCGTAGGATATTTTACGAAGAGTTAACCACTTTTCGTGTATAATCCTACGAACCTGTGAACCCTGACTGTTTGCCAGGAAGCTGGCGCTCTCGGACATGTTATGTTGTCTTGTGATATTGTTTAGTCTTCTGCTCGCCGTCTCTGAAAGGAGGTGACGTGAAAACTCAGAGTGCGTTAACCCTGAAACAAGGGAACTCTGGGTTTCTTGGTTCAGAAACAGAGGTACGTTAAACCTGAGAAAGAGGGGTGAGTCAAACCCGTTTCTGAAAGACAGGTAACTTCTAATCAGAGTCGGTTACCAGGGTAACTGTGACCAGGGTAACTGACTCTGTGAACTTAACCTAACCAGGTTTTCTTCAGTAAACCCCGAGTTTCTCTCGGCCTCCTCCCTTTTTAAAGAGGAAGCGGTGTTTAAATACCTCATTCACTCTGTCACACAGACCATCACAGTGATGAAATGTCCCTTCATGGAGTTACATTTACGTCGGGAGAGCATTTTGAGGCCGCGAGGGGATTCTTTGTCATATCCCTGTGCATTTTTATTTGAGCAGTATTGTTTTCCTTTACAGTCAGTTAGATCCATCCATAATCTCATCCATCCTCACATCAGTAACAGCAGCCATCGTGGCCGAGCACTCACACCCAAGCAGATGCTTTGCGTTGCTTGTTTCTTTGGTAGTTTTCTGTAAAACATCGGGGCTGCAGAACATCAGTAAGGCTGCTGCATGCAGAGCAGGAAGGGAAGTGAGCCTCGCTCTGAAGACTAGTCTGAAAATGTTTGTGTTGTTTGAATACTAGCTACAGATGACATCTTCAGCAGTGTTATTAGATTAATATAATAATGAATCACTCTAAAGAATCGGATTACTTATTACTAATTACTTTCTAAATTCCATATCAACCCCCAACCACTTGAACAATACAAGCAGAGACATGAAACTGACCAAAGTGTGTAGAGGTAACTTTTAACATTTAAACATTATGTAAAACCCACCTTTGTTTTAAACAGAATTGTTCTTTAGTCTCTGCAGTTTTTAATGCAGTTACTTCACATGTAACTTTAAATTACAGAAGAATTAAGAGTAATCCTTTGTCAGGTGATAAAGAATTAAAGTACAGTATTTAAATGTATTAGTAATGCAACCGCAGGGGGGCACAAGCCAGTGTCTTCATGTGCCAGTCCCAAGTCTGGATAAATGCAGAGGGTTGTGTCAGGAAGGGCATCCAACGTAAAACACATGCCAAACTCAAAATGCGAATCATGACAATGACTTCCATACCGGATCGGTCGGGGCCCGGGTTAACAACGACCAGAGCATCCCCAGAGGTGAGAGAGTGGTGATTGGTGCAGATTTCAATGGGCATGTAGGTGAAGGGAACAGAGGTGATGAGCATGTGATGGGCAGGTTTGGTCTTCAGGACAGGAACGCAGAAGGACAGATGGTGGTAGACTTTGCAAAGAGGATGGAAATGGCTTTAGTGAACACTTTCTTCCAGAAGAGGCAGGAACATAGGGTGACCTATAAGAGCGGAGGGAGAAGCACTCAGGTGGACTACATCTTGTGTAGACGTTGTAATCTGAAAGAGACCAGTGACTGTAAAGTAGTGGTAGGGGAGAGTGTAGCCAGGCAACACAGGATGCTAGTGTGTAAAATGACTCTGGTGGTGAGGAAGATGAAGAGGACAAAGGCAGAGCAGAGGACGAAGTGGTGGAAGCTGAAAAAGGAAGAATGTCGTGTAGTTTTCAGGGAGGAGCTGAGACAGACTCTGGGTGGTCAGGAAGTGCTCCCAGATGACTGGACCACTACAGCTAATGTGATCAGGGAGACAGGTAGGAGGGTACTCGGTGTGTCATCTGGAAAGAGGACAGTGGACAAGGAGACTTGGTGGTGGAACCAGGAAGTTCAGGAGTGTATACAGAGAAAGAGGTTAGCACAGAAGAAGTGGGACACTGAGAGGACTGAAGAGAGTAGACAAGAGTACAGGGAGATGCAGCGTAAGGTGAAGGTAGAGGTGGCAAAGGCCAAACAAAGAGCATATGAGGACTTGTATGCTAGGTTGGACACTAAAGAGGGAGAGGTGGATTTGTACAGGTTGGCCAGACAAAGAGATAGAGATGGGAAGGATGTGCAGCAGGTTAGGGTGATTAAAGATAAGGATGGAAATGTATTGACAGGTGCCAGGAGTGTGATGGGAAGATGGAAGGAGTACTTTGAAGAGTTGATGAATGAGGAAAATGAAAGGGAATGAAGAGTAGAAGAGGTGACTGGTGTGGAGCAGGAAGTAGCAAAGATTAGCAAGAGTGAAGTGAGGATGAAGAGTGGAAAGGCAGTTTGTCCTGATGACATACCTGTGGAGGTATGGAAGTGTCTAGGAGAGGTGGCAGTTGAGTTTCTGACTAGTTTGTTTAACAAGATCTTGGAGAGTGAGAGGATGCCCGAGGAATGGAGGAGAAGTGTACTGGTGCCAATTTTCAAGAACAAGGGAGATGTGCAGAGCTGTGGCAACTACAGAGGAATAAAGCTGATGAGCCATACAATGAAGTTGTGGGAAAGAGTAGTGGAAGCTAGGCTAAGGGCAGAGGTGAGCATTTGTGAGCAGCAATATGGCTTCATGCCTAGAAAGAGCACAACAGATTCAGTGTTTGCTTTGAGGATGCTGATGGAGAAGTACAGAGAAGGTCATAAGGAGTTGCATTGTGTCTTTGTAGATTTAGAGAAAGCGTATGACAGGGTGCCGAGAGAGGAGCTGTGGTATTGCATGAGGAAGTCTGGAGTGGCAGAGAAGTATGTTAGAGTGGTGCAGGACATGTATGAGAGCTGTAAGACCGTGGTGAGGTGTGCTGTAGGTGCGACAGAGGAGTTCAAGGTGGAGGTGGGTCTGCATCAAGGATCGGCTCTGAGCCCCTTCTTGTTTGCTCTGGTGATGGACAGGCTGACGGATGAGCTTAGACAGGAATCTCCATGGACTATGATGTTTGCGGATGACATTGTGATTTGTAGTGAGAGCAGGGAGCAGGTGGAAGAGAATCTAGAGAGATGGAGGTCTGCTTTGGAAAACAGAGGAATGAAGCTTAGCCGCAGTAAGACAGAATACATGTGTGTCAATGAGAGGGACCCAGGTGGAACGGTGAGGTTACAGGGAGCAGAGGTGAAGAAGGTGCAGGACTTTAAGTACTTAGGGTCAACGGTTCAGAGCAACGGAGACTGTGGAAAAGAGGTGAAGAGGCGAGTGCAAGCAGGTTGGAACGGGTGGAGAAAAGTGTCAGGTGTGTTGTGTGATAAAAGAGTATCAGCAAGAATGAAAGGAAAGGTGTTCAAGACGGTGGTGAGAGCAGCGATGTTGTACAGCTTAGAGACAGTGGCACTGAAGGAAAGACAAGAGGCAGAGCTGGAGGTGGCAGAGCTTAAGATGCTGAGGTTCTCTTTGGGAGTGACGAGGGCGGACAGGATCAGGAACGAGTCCATCAGAGGGACAGCACATGTTAGATGTCTCGGAGATAAAGCCAGAGAGGCCAGATTGAGGTGGTTTGGACATGTTAAGAGGAGAGACTGTGAATATATTGGTAGAAGGATGCTGAGGTTGGAGCTGCCAGGCAGGAGGTCTAGAGGAAGACCAAAGAGGAGATTTATGGATGTAGTGAGAGAGGACATGAAGTTAATTGGTGTGAGTGAAGAGGACGCAGAGGACAGGGTTAGATGGAGGCACATGATTTGCTGTGGCGACCCCTGAAAGGGAGCAGCCCAAAGGAAAAGAAGAAAGAAGAAGATTTAAATGTATTAGTAACTAATTACACCCAACACAGTATAACAGTAATTAACATGCAAACTTAGGGCATCGACTCGAGGAGCTGTTTTCTCCCAGCAGCCTCCCTGTTCTTCTGCAGCCGTGTTGCTTTTAAAACAATACATGTTCATCTTCTCCGTGAGCTTGTAGAAGCACATCCAGCTCTGCTGGGGAGAAATATGCAGATGATGGCTTTTTATAGCTGTGGTGCTGGACTGGACTCAGAGTCAGTCTACTTAGAGTTTATCAAACTAACTCATTCCAGCTGTTCTATAACCGAAAACTCAGAGTTTCCAATCTCAGAGTTGAAGTTTGAACTCAGAGTTGGTGGAACCTCCTTATTGAAACGGGCCCCGGGTCACATTCGCCAGGGAGGAACTTCTAAACATCAGACTATTCACCGGCAAAACTTTTCGCCCGTTCTTCAACGAACCGGAAGGTTTTACGGAGCTACTAATCGGAGGAGCAGCAAACTCTGACATTTACAGATCTGCCGCCCTGAGCTTCACTGAAACCTGGCTTGGCGAGCAAATCCCGGACCCGTCACTACATCTGCCGGGTGTAGGGCTGCAAATCATGCATCCCATATCTAGAGACTATTTTCATAAACTGCAAACCGTAACTGGTCGGTGTTCACATCCCACCTCAGACCTGTTAGTGAGGCATTACAGCACCTGGCTGACCACGTAACTAACGTGGAGAAGAAACATCCTGACTCCCTGCTCATCGTTCTTGGGGATTTTAACAGAGCAAACCTCAGCCATTAACTGCCAAAATATAGACAGCACATTAAGTGTCCAACCAGGGAAACTAACACTCTGGACCATTGCTATACTGTATTAAGGGACGCCGATCGCTCTGTCCCCCGGGCAGCTTTGGGACTCTCTGATCACTGTCTAGTTCATCTTCTCCCAACATACAGGGAGAAACTAAAATCTGCTAAGCCTCTCCTCAGGACTATAAAGAGATTGACCAACGAGGCAAAGCTAGAATTACAGGCCTGCTTTGGCTGCACTGACTGGAGTGTTTTTGAAGCTGCTGCCACAGACCTGGATGAACTCTGTGACACTGAGACATCTTACATCAGTTCTTGTGAGGACATTTGTGATCAGACTAAAACCTTTTGCACATACAACAACAATCAACCCTGGTTTACAGATAAACTCAGGCAGCTTGGTCAGAGCAAGGAGGCTTACAGAAGGGAGGACAGAGTCCTGTATAACCAGGCCAGAAACACATTGACGAAGGAGATGAGGGCAGCCAAGAGGAGCTAAACTGCGAAGCTGGAAAACAGGTTTTCATCCAACGACCCTATGTCAGTGTGGGGGGGGCCTGAAGGAGATAACCAGCTACAGGAAACCACCCCCCCCACACTGCGGAGACTCATCAACTGGGTGACGACCTGAATGTGTTTCACTGTAGGTTTGATAAGCCCACCCCTCACCTGCCCCGACACCAATCAACCACCCACACCCCCTGCCACGCCCTTACTCCTCCCCACTGACCTCCCATCTGCACTCAGGATCTGAGAAGAGGATGTGTGTTGCCTCTTTCAGTGGCAGAAGATCAGGAAGGCAACAGGACCAGACGCCCCTCCTGCCTGAATGTCTGCGCTGAAACAGATCTTCAACAGATCACTGGAGCTGTGTGAAGTCAAACGCTCCACAATCACAACCCTCCATCACAGGATTAAATGACCACAGGCCCGTTGCCCTTATGTCTGGAGTCATGAAGTCCTTTGAAAGACTGGCGTTGACCCACCTGAAGGACATCACAGGACCCCTGCTGGACCCCCTGCAGTTTGACTAACGGGCAAACAGGTCAGTGGATGATGCAGTCACCATTGGGACTGCACTACATCACAAAGTGCGCATGCGCCACGGTGCAGGCTGCCTGTTGCGTAGCTCCGTTTCGTCGTCTTACTTTTCTAACTTTTAGCCTTCCTTTTTCTTCCAAACTTGAGTAACTTGTGTGTAAGTATAAATTACCCAGAAGCCAAGCGGCATGGCGCCCAGGACAACCGATGTCCCTACGGAGATCTGAAGGAGGACACACTGAGGATGCAGAGGTGGAACGAAGTGGCGAGGGAGGAGAGAGGGGTGCAGACAAAAGAGACTTAAGTACAAGAGATTTAAGCCATGTCTGCCTTCTCTTCTTATGGGCAACGTGAGATCACTGGCGAATAAGATGGATGAGCTAACGACGTTAGCCCGAAGTCAGACGGAGTTCCCCGAGTGTAGTTTGATGTGCTTACATTTACATTTACATTTAGTCATTTAGCAGACGCTTTTATCCAATGCGACTTACATGGAACATTCAGAAACCGAAGGCGCAGCTTCGGAAGCATTATGGGGTTCAGTATCTTGCTCAAGGATGCTTCGACGCATGGCTGGGGGATCGAACCGCCGACCTTCTGATTGGCAGGCGACCGTTCTGCCACCAAGCCACAGCCGCCCCCGCTTCTCAGAGGATATCCCGGATCATAACGTTTCCATCGACGGCTTTCAGACTGTTCGGGCCGACAGGGATTACACCGGGAGTGGTAAGCGGAAAGGCAGCGGGCTTGCTGTGCTGGTTAACAACAGGTGGTGTAACCCTGGTCACGTTACTATCAAGCAGAGTATCTGTAGCCAGGACACTGAACTGTTAGCTGTGGTACTCCGACCATATTATCTGTCACGCAAATTCTCACATGCCATTGTTGTGGCTGTTTACATCCCTTCTTCTTCTTCTTCTTCTTTTCCTTTGGGCTGCTCCCTTTCAGGGGTCGCCAGAGCGAATCATGCGCCTCCATCTAACCCTGTCCTCTGCATCCTCTTCACTCACACCAATTAACTTCATGTCCTCTCTCACTACATCCATAAATCTCTTCTTTGGTCTTCCTCTAGACCTCCTGCCTGGCAGCTCCAACCTCAGCATCCTTCTACCAATATATTCACAGTCTCTCCTCTGAACATGTCCAAACGTGCAACGCCATTCACTCCACCATAGCACAACTCCAGACTCAACACCCGAGGGCACTCATATTAATATCGGGCGCTGGCCCCGATGCAGTTATCCCCGGGGTGCTAAAAGCCTGTGTCCCCCAGGAATTGTGGAGTTCTTCAACATGTCTTCAACCTGAGCCTGAGTCTTCAAAGGGTCCCTGTTCTGTGGAAGACATCTTGCTCGTTCCTGTCCCGAAAACGCCACGTCCCAGTGACTCCAAGGACTACGGACCGGTGGCACTGACCTCCCACATAATGAAGACCCTGGAGAGACTGGTGCTGGAACAGCTGTGGCCCATGGTCAGACCCCTCCTGGACCCCCTTCAGGTCGCCTACCAGCCCCGGCTGGGAGTTGAGGATGCCTTCATCTTCCTGCTGAACCGCATTAACACCCACCTGGACAAGCCGGCAAGGATGGTGAGGATCATGTTTTTTGATTTCTCCAGTCCCTTCAACACCATCCGGCCAGCCCTGCTGGGGGAGAAGCTGGCAGCGATGCAGGTGGACGTCCCCCTCATGTCCTGGATTGTTGACTACCTGACTGGCAGACTACAGTATGTGCGTCTGCAGCACTGTGTGTCGGACACTGTGGTCAGCAACACTGGGGCCCCTCAGGGGCCTGTCCTCTCTCCCTTCCTCTTCACCATCTACACCACAGACTTCAGCCAGCACACAGAGTCCTGCCACCTTCAGAAGTTTTCTGATGACTCTGCTGTGGTGGGATGTATCAGTGGTGGTGATGAGACTGAGTACAGGGCTGTGGTGGGTAACTTTGTCTCATGGTGCGAGCAGAAACATCTGCAGCTCAATGGCACAAAGTCCAAGGAGCTGGTTGTAGACCTACGCAGGGCCAAGGCACCAGTGACTCCGGTTTCCATCCAGGGGGTCAATGTTGAGGATTACAAGTATCTGGGAGTTCACATAGACCGTAAACTGGACTGGGCTAAGAACACTCAAGCTCTGTACAGGAAGGGCCAGAGCGCCTCTATTTTCTGAGGAGGCTGAGGTCCTTCAACATCTGCCGGACAACGCTGAGGATGTTTTACGAGTCTGTGGTGGCCAGTGCTATCCTGTATGCTGTTGCATGCTGGGGCAGCAGGCTGGTGGTGTCAGAGAGGAGGATATATAGGTTGTAACTTACATACATAAATTTAACATTCGTAACTAAAAAAAGTTGGCTTTTCACACGGGACACGAACTTGGTCCTGTGTTTGAGCATCTGTACAGTATGTTTATAATGGACACATTAGCATGCGGGGTGCACGGTGGCAGAGCGGTTAGCGCCCTCGCCTCAATAAGGAGATCGTGGGTTCGAATCCCGGACCAGACCACGATCTCTCTGGGTGGAGTCTGCATGTCCTCTCCGTGTTACAGTGGGTTTTCTCCGGGCTCTCCGGCTCCCCCCCCCCTCCAAAGGCATGTTTAGGTTAATTGGTAACTCTAAATTGTCCTTAGTGGATGAGAGTGAATGGTTGTCTGTCACTGGCTGTTTCATTTTTATTGAATGAAATAATAAAGTTTACTGCGTGTGAAGAAGGAAAAAAGATGTAATGAAGGCGAAAACAGACCAATCAGATGGCAGCATTTGACCACCTCAGTTTATTTACAGAAACACTTTGAACACGATGCAGAAGAAGAAATACTCCAAAAAACTACAAAAGAAAAAAGATTAAAAACACACACACACACACACACACACACACTCTCTCTCACACACAGTTACACACTGAGCATGCAGCATCGGAGTTAATACAGTACAGAACAATATCCATCATAGTAGAAAAAGCTGAGTGGATATGAAGGAGCTGAATATTGATCATTGATTACTGATTTTGCAGAGCGGGAACACCGTGAGCAGGAAACAGCGAGAACTCTGTGTGACCTTTGGCCTTTGGATTTTATTTTACAGACGGATTAAAACATGAACGTTGGATATTTTATGTATGAATAATTACTTTTTCATTTCTGTTCCTGAAGGAAAACCCAAAAACCAAACGATCAATAAACGAGTGAGCAGAAGAGCTTCAGACAACAATTTCAGACTGATACAAACCTTTAGTTTAATTACAGGATAAAAGTCCTTTAATAACTGACAGAAACCACTGATCAAACCGTAGGTACAATTTAAACTAAATATAACTGAACAGGTAAATTAATAAATTAAATTTGAAATGTTTTTGTGTGTGTTTCTTTAAATACCCCCAAAATTGTACAGAGTTTGGTTGGTACCTGAGTTCATGTCCACAGTCATATTTCTGGGAACATTTGAGTTTAATGACATAAAGAAGAGTTTACATTCTATAATTAAACACATTTTTAAGGCAGATTCTGATCTTTTTTTAGACTAAATATCTTAAAATCTTAAAGTTTTTAGTAAAAAAAACCTACATAAATAAAAGGGATTTATTGTTTGATTCTCCACCAAAACTATAGTAAGTGTAAGTAAAGAGGGTTTGAAACAACATTTGCACCATGTTGTAAGTGATGACATTTACACTAAATATAATTAAATTGTTATAATTAAATCAATAGTTAAATTGATAAATAGAATAATTATGTGAAATATTGGTGTTTTTTAAATACTCAGAAAATTGTACAGAGTTTGGTTGGTGGCTCATCAAACATTCATAGGTGTGTGACTTCATATACAATCACACATTAGAAGAAATAAATTCAAATAGCAAAAAATGGTTAGCTCACTAGCTAATGTTAGCATAACGCGCTATCTGTTTTTTTATTCTCTTCATTCTTCGTGTTAATTTAATGTTTTTTGTCAACAGAAGTTTCAGTTTGACTGTTTGTCTTCAGTTTTTAATCTTTTAATTTCATGACCGTCTGTTAAAACTAAAGTGCATAAATGTGGCAGATTTTCTTCACATTTATATAATTTATTTTGAAAGGTTTCTGTCGTAAACGCTCCTGTGACAGAAACATTGACCAGCTTGTTATGGCATCACCAGATTATTGATGTGCCAAAGAAGATAAAAAGTTACCAACATATGTTATTACAAAATAAATAATAACAATAGGTAAAGGTTTGGAATCGGTCCTGAAAAAGCCACATCACTTCAGCACTCCTGCAAAAGGGTTTGTTAGCTTGTTAGCATTATTAGCATTCCTAACTGTAGCCAGAGCTTGCTTTTAGCCACAAATTAGCACATTAGGTTGTTGAAAACCTGTTACCTTGTGGCTAAAGGAGCAGCTAAGGATTGCTAACAGTGCTAACAGTCTGAAGCACCTCCTCCTCCTGCTGTTTGCCGTCACGTCGCTAAGAAAAGCTTCCTGTGGAAGCGATTGTCCTCTCAATGCTGCAGGTGAAGCTTCAAAACAGAGACTTCCAACCGCTCAGCATCTTTAGCATCAAATGAAAACATTTCACAAGGTCATGTCTGAAACCAGGATCCGAAACATTCAAGTCGTCTGAGGGAATAACGAGAGAAGCGATCGTCTCCTCTGAATCACAGACGCAATAATTGAAGGCTGGAAGTCGCTGCTTTGGATTCATGAAGATAAATATTGAACATCTGGTAAAAACAGGAAAAACATCAGAGCATCTGTTCATAGGAATAACATGAAATCTGCTTTAAGATGAATTCTTCAGTTTCAAGCATAAACACCAAAATAGTTCTAAAAAATGACATCTCAGATATTTGCAGGGAGCGCCCCCGCTGCTCAAAGATTTCCACCGAGAAATAAAACTTTCAAGTGTCTTAAAAGGTCAAAGTGGAGGTTTAGAAAACACGGACTAGTCTACTGTAGAAAACTGCCATTCACTCTGCAGGCGCCATTTGGAGTCCCCGCTGTGTTCACACTCTAGTTTGGGGTCAATTTGTTGATGAAGAGGCTGAAACTGACCGTGAATCAGATCAATATATATTTATTAAATCATACGCTGACAAAGTCCATCTTTTCCCCTTAATCAGAGCAGGTTTTATCCCCAAAAATGATCCACAATGAGATACTTTTAGTGGCAGTTAAAAAACAAATCCGTAGTGTTTAGGGTTAAATGTTGGTGTTTGTGAGAACTCTGGATCTTTAATACACGTGTTTGGTTTAGTCAACTTCATTGGAGCAACCACATGTCCACAGGGCTGTTTATAAGACATTGCTGTTTTTCTCTTAAATACCTGAGAAATTGTACAGAGTTTGGTTGGTGGCTCGTCCAAACTTTCATAGGTGGGTGGGGTTCGCATCACATTCGGTTGGCCCTCTGTCCGCCCTGTCGGTCCTCTGTCCGCCCTGTCGGCCCTCTGTCCACCCTGTCGGTCGGGCCCTCTGTCCACCCTGTTGGCCCTCTGTCCGCCCTCTCGGTCCTCTGTCCGCCTTGTCGGTTGGCCCTCTGTCCACCCTGTCGGTCGGACCCTCTGTCCACCCTGTCAGTCCTGTCCGCCCTGTCGGCCCTCTGTCCGCCCTGTCGGTTGGCCCTCTGTCCGCCCTGTCTGTCGGCCCTCTGTCCGCCCTGTCAGCCCTCTGTCCGCCCTGTCGGCCGTCTGTCCACCCTGTCGGTCCTCTGTCCGCCCTGTCAGCACTCTGTCCACCCTGTCGGCCCTCTGTCCGCCCTGTCGGTTGGCCCTCTGTCCGCCCTGTCTGTCGGCCCTCTGTCCGCCCAGTCGGCCCTCTGTCCGCCCAGTCGGCCCTCTGTCCGCCCTGTCGGCCCTCTGTCCGCCCTGTCGGCCCTCTGTCCGCCCTGTCTGTCGGCCCAATGTCCGCCCTGTCTGTCGGCCCAATGTCCGCCCTGTCTGTCGGCCCAATGTCCGCCCTGTCAGCACTCTGTCCACCCTGTCCGCCCTGTCAGCACTCTGTCCACCCTGTCGGCCCTCTGTCCGCCCTGTCTGTCGGCCCTCTGTCCGCCCTGTCGGCCCTCTGTCCGCCCAGTCGGCCTTCTCTCCGCCCTGTCGGCCCTCTGTCCGCCCTGTCGGCCCTCTGTCCGCCCTGTCGGCCCTCTGTCCGCCCTGTCTGTCGGCCCAATGTCCGCCCTGTCAGCACTCTGTCCACCCTGTCCGCCCTGTCGGCCCTCTGTCCACCCTGTCGGTCGGCCCTCTGTCCGCCCTGTCCGCCCTCTGTCCGCCCAGTCGGCCTTCTCTCCGCCCTGTCGGCCCTCTGTCCGCCCTGTCGGCCCTCTGTCCGCCCTGTCGGCCCTCTGTCCACCCTGTCGGCCCTCTGTCCACCCTGTCGGTCCTCTGTCCCCCCTGTCGGCCCTCTGTCCGCCCTGTCGGTCCTCTGTCCGCCCTGTCGGTCCTCTGTCCACCCTGTCGGCCCTCTGTCCACCCTGTCGGCCCTCTGTCCACCCTGTCCACCCTGTCGGCCCTCTGTCCACCCTGTCGGTCCTCTGTCCGCCCTGTCGGTCCTCTGTCCGCCCTGTCGGCACTCTGTCGGTCCTCTGTCCGCCCTGTCGGCACTCTGTCGGCCCTCTGTCCGCCCTGTCGG
>WNGW01000031.1:459192-469366 GCA_011952105.1 Coreoperca whiteheadi
ACAGCGAGTACCCTCCTACCTGTCTCCCTGATCACATTAGCTGTAGTGGTCCAGTCATCTGGGAGCACTTCCTGACCACCCAGAGTCTGTCTCAGCTCCTCCCTGAAAACTAAACAACATTCTTCCTTTTTCAGCTTCCACCACTTGGTCCTCTGCTCTGCCTTTGTCCTCTTCATCTTCCTCACCACCAGAGTCATTTTACACACTAGCATCCTGTGTTGTCTGGCTACACTCTCCCCTACCACTACTTTACAGTCACTGGTCTCTTTCAGATTACAACGTCTACACAAGATGTAGTCCACCTGAGTGCTTCTCCCGCCGCTCTTATATGTCACCCTATGTTCCTGCCTCTTCTGGAAGAAAGTGTTCACTACAGCCATTTCCATCCTCTTTGCAAAGTCTACCACCATCTGTCCTTCTGCGTTCCTGTCCTGAAGACCAAACCTGCCCATCACATGCTCATCACCTCTGTTCCCTTCACCTACATGCCCGTTGAAATCTGCACCAATCACCACTCTCTCACCTCTGGGGATGCTCTGGTCGTTGTTAACCCGGGCCCCGACCGATCCGGTATGGAAGTCATTGTCATGATTCGCATTTTTAGTTTGGCATGTGTTTTACGTTGGATGCCCTTCCTGACACAACCCTCTGCATTTATCCAGACTTGGGACTGGCACATGAAGACACTGGCTTGTGCATTAAGTACAACTGAAGCTTTATTATTTTTTATGTATTTTTTAATTTATGTATTTTGTGAATCACGAGCAGCAGTTTAAAGGCAGCCTGCAGACGTGGCTTGACTGTTAAAGTAAACTAGTTTATGCCAAATATCAATAAATGCTGCAGTTTAAAAGGGCGCCTACAAGGTTTTATGTAATTATTTATACTCTCTGCATTGCAGGTGATCCCACACCGCCGTCACACAGCTTCTTCAGTCTGCTGCCATCAGGGAGGAGACTGCGGAGTCTCCAGGCCAGGACCAGCAGACTGAAGGACAGCTTCATCCATCAGGCTGTCAGGAAGCTGAACTCGCTCCCGAACTTGCCCCCCCGTCCCTCTTCTGCCCCAGGCACCACTGAACCATGACCCCCACCAGATCCCTCATCCCCAGGTCCTTCCACTAACATACGATGTCATGCACCAGTCACTGTGTGTAGCATTGGTCTGCTCACTACCTCACTCACCATGGAACTGACGTCATTCTACCACCTCATCAGGCAGTTAATTAAAATAAGCTCTTTGTCACTTTAATCAGACTGAATAAGCTATTTTTTTTTTATGCACTTAAAATCTTTTTATCTGCACTGTTTGTTCACTGGTTTGCACTTTATCTGCCATCTTCCTTGCACTGCTCTTATTTAAGCTTATTTTTATTTTATTTCATTTTTTTTTTTTATATTCCCTTATTGTCTAGTTTTAGCTTATATTTTATATTTGATCTAGATTTGAGGCTCTACTGTCAGTGTTATCTGTATGCACCGGGGCTCTGAGAGTAACGCAATTTCGATTCTCTGTATGTATGTAATGTACATGTGGAAGAACTGACAATAAAGCAGACTTGACTTGACTTGACTTGACTTGATACTTGTTATCATTAGTAGGTAAACGTGTTATTAAGTATATAAAAATAATACCTGAGTTATGAGTTTGACAATATGGAGGTTTTTATAATAATGATACTGATGGCTTTTACTTTGTAGTAGCACTGGTCTGACTTCCTGTAATGTTCTTGACCTCACTGACATCAAACATTTTCCTGGACACGTGGCCACTGTGACGTCATCCAGCGTCACACGTGAGCTTCAGCCGAGATGTTGGGATGATGAAACCCTGAGTTTATTAATGTCTGTTTGTAAACACTTTGACAAAATACAGAGAAATGAAACCCTCTGACCGGAACATCAGTCTGACGCCGTGATGTCATCCCCAGGACTGAAGTTCAACGATCACGTTACAACGAAGTGGGTCAGAGCTTTATTTTCCTGGTAGCAGATGTACTTTGCATCAGGCTGACAGCAGCCAATCAGGCTGCAGGAGCAGGAGGGAAGGTGTGTTTGCAGAGCACATTCAACCTCCTGTGGTTCAGCGTCTCACCTTTCCGCAGTGATGTCACCTGTCCCACCTGTGTGACCTCACTCATCAGTGATGCCGTCAGAGAAACTCCCACCTGCTGCCGCTCGCCTCCTTTTCAGCTTTTACCCGTCGGGTTGTGGACGAAAGGGAATAATTATCATATGAATAAATATTTGTTATAGTAGTTACCCGATGCCCCCCCCCTCTGAATATTTATTAGTCCTTTTCAGGTTTGTGGTTGCTATGGAAACTTACTTTTCCAATAGGGAGGCAGAGAGTCAGAGAGGGAGGAGAGCGATGACATCAGCAGGGGGAGGAGAGAGAGAGGGAGAGGGAGGGAGGGAGAGGAGGAGGAAAACAGCATCCTCCCATCAGACGGAGAGGAGAGAGAGAGAGGAGGGACGAACGAGAGGAGAGACAGAGAGAGAAAACGCCGGGACGGAAATAAATCACAGAAGAAGAAGAAGAAGGAGACTGATGGTGTCGACTGAGAGGGGGACGGACGGAGGGACGAGAGACACCGAGACAGACAGACAGACGGGGAGAGAGAGAGAGACAGGCAGGAGGAGGCTTTAACATCATCTGTCATCTGGGCCTGTGTGCGTGTGTGCGTGTGTGCGTGTGTGCGTGTTGGAGGGCGATCAGCTGATTGGACCACACATGTTGGAGGGCGGAGCCATGATGGGCAAGGATTACATGTTGGCCATCCTCATCGTCAACTATGATGGTGAGACACACACACACACACACACACACACACACACACACACACACACACACACACACACACAATGCATTCCTCAGCCCCTAACCTAAACCTGATTCTGACCCTAAAACCAGGTCTGAACCCTCAAACAGCCTTTGAAGGTCTCTTGAAAAGTGAGGACTGGCCGACATGTCCTCACTTTCCAAAAATGTCCTCACCCCCCAAGGTCTAAAACGCAAACTGGTCCTCACAAAGATGGCTGTACAAGGGTACACACACACACACACACACACACACAAACACACACACACATGCAAACACAAACACACGCGCGTCCCTGTAATCCCACAGGCTTATGAGGACCTTCCTGCAGACCTGCAGTCTCGCTGTTGTTGACTTGTTGTGTCTGGTTGTCTGAACACCTGCAGACACAGGTGGGGCCCTGTGGACCCGGCCAGTACCATCACGTCTGACCTGTCACCTGACACACGGTTGGTTAAACGCCCCCCCCCCGGACAGCAAGAGTCCCGCCGGCCAGTGTTTTTACATGTGTTGTAGTCAGCAAGGAACTCTGGATACAAAGATACAAAGAGTCTCATATACATATACTGCATATACATATATATGGATATATATGTGATATATATACACCCATATATATATGTGATATGTATACACATATACTGTATATATATATATATGAGAGTTGTGTGTTGATATCTCAAGATGTGAGTCGTGCTGCTGTTCGTATGAGGTCAACATTCATTAAAAGGTCTTGAGACGACCCTGGAAATCAGCAGCAGCTATAAATGCTGTCATACTTTGGTCAAATAAGCATTAAATGAAATAAACTATGTGCTGTGTGAAAGACAGAAATACAGGTTAGCAACAGTAACTAGGGGGTGGGGCTTAGAGAATAGTCAGTTACTGCTTTCTGACCCTCTGATAGGTCGCTGGATATCTTCCATCAGTCACGTGACCTCAGTAAGATAGAAGAACAAGAACACACACACACAGAGATATGGCGGCGCCGGGTCACGAGGGATTGTGGGACAAGAGAAGGACAAAGTGTGTGTGTTCGAGGTCAAAGTGAGAGAATACAGCGTCCCCGTGTTCACACACTGCGGGAACAGTCCTGAAACCTGCTGCTTCTTCAGCTGTGACTCATGTTTGTGTTTAACTGACCTCAGATATGTTTTGAGGGGTCCGTGGATGCTAAACGCACAAAGTTCAGGGCTTTCAGGACTTCGGTGAGACGAACGAGCTCGTACGATCACGTCTGAAGGATGAAGAAGATTCATACAAAAGTGTGTTTGTGCTGTTTGACCCCTCAACGAGAATATGGAAGCATTCTGACGCCGTTAGTTTCTGCCCCCAGTCATCAGTCTCGTGGTTAAACGTCTTAATTCACCGCTCGGTCACTGTCCAACTGTCCAACTGTCCAGCTTCAGCTGCTGACTGTAGTTTATTCTGTTGGTATTGAACAGTAACCCCCCCCCATCATATCGTTGTCTCTCAATCAGCTGATTCAACATTTTTTGGTCTTTGAGGGTTCATTAATTATTCAAATCCTCTTCAGTTTCGTCTCCTCTGTCCTCGCTTCCTGTACAGCAGTTTGACCTCTGATCACTTCGTTGTCCAGCTTCTCTTTTACATTTGGCACCAGCTGGACGAGATCATGAACACAACGCAACACTATGTTAGAAACTCACAGAATATGGTCCTGGAGTCGAGTGGACATCATCTCAGCAAAGAAGGACCGTAAAGATGTTTATTCCTTCCTCTGTAGGATGTTACATGGTTTTATATATATATATATATATATATATATATATATATATATATATTAGGGATGTCAATCAATATAAATATTTAATCGCGATTAATCACAACATTGTCATGAGTTAACTCGCAATTAATTGCAAATTTTTATCAGTTCAAAATGCACCTTAAATTAATATTTTTCACCTTCCTGTCTCTAAGGTCCCTTCAGTGTCCCAGCTCTCTGTCCGTCCACTGCAGACAGGAGCTGCTGGGACACTTTCACTACAGGGACACAGATTCAGGCTGAAAATGATCTGCTGAGCAGGATTGATCTGACAGTATATTTCTGCTGACATGTTATTTTTTAATATTATCAGAAGAGAATCTCAGCTGTGCTAAATTTAACTGACTGACGTCTCCTGACCAATCAGCTTGCCTCGCACCACTTCAGACTGTCACCTGATTGGACAAACGCTGGTTACAGATATAATCACTGCACCCACCTGTCCTTAACAGCACGTCTCACTGTCTGTTTCTCTGGTAGACTTTTTGGATAATTTATAGAGGACATTATTTTCTGAAGGAACTGAGACTCAGTGCATAACATTTGGGTGGATTTACGAAGAACTAATACATCCTGAGGTGTTGTTCTTTCATATTGTGGCTGTGATGAACACTGCGGCCTGTAGGGGGCATTATACCTTCATATTGCTCAGAAGGCAGTTGCTGACTCTTTATGTGCCTTTGCAGATAACATCTGGACAGACCAGAACCTGCTGCTGGATCCGGACCTTCCCTCTGGCTGGAGAACCATCAAAGACTCAACAGGAACCTACTACTGGCACGTTCCCACCGGCGCCACCCAGTGGCAACACCCCCGGCTCAGCGGGACGCCACAGCTGCTCGACACCCAGGTTAGACACAATTTACCTAATCCGGTTAGTCCAAACTAACCCGATTAGTCCACACTGACCCGGTTTGTCCAGTGTAGCCAAGTTAGCTCTTATTAGCTCAGGTTTTCTGATGCAGAAGCAGAACTGGAGTTTTTCTTCTTCTGTGGTTTTGTATCTCAGCAGGAGGAGGCTGGACAGCAGAGCTCCAACCGAGAGACAGACGGACCACCTGAGGCCAGGTAACAAGCAAACACACACACACACACAGCGTCCGTACAGGTTATATGAACTTTGTTTTGTCTCTCAGGTCTTCGTGGCATGAAGATTACCTCACCAACCACGACCCCAACTCCAAGGTAGGACCACCACCACCACATCAATAATCATATATAAACATCTGTCCTTTAGGGTCCTGTTTGAGTGAGATGGTACCAGAAGTTTCCAAGTAATTAGATCTATCTGTAACACATTCCTTAATCCCCCTAATCTAGCATCTCTAAACTGTATATAAATGAAAACTTTTAAAAGTCATATTTATTATATTTAATCAGAATCAGAAATACTTTATTAACCCCTAGTGATGCTAATCTTCTTTGTATCGATTCCAATTTATCATATGTGCTGCCTGAGCAAACACATAATGTTAGACGTTGTAAATAATTCACTAAATGTAAATGTGTTGATATGTGTAAATATGTATAATAAATATGTTTCATCTGACCTCCGGCCGTTTGTCTTGGACACTCGGGTGAAGAGAGGGGCGGAGCTGTCAACTGATCACCACCTGGTGGTGAGTTGGATCCGATGGCGGGGGAGGAAGTTGGACAGACTTGGCAGACCCAAACGTACTGTGAGGGTCTGCTGGGAACGTTTGGCAGAGTCTCCAGTCGGAGAGATCTTCAACTCCCACCTCCGGCAGAGCTTCAACCAGATTCCGAGGGAGGTTGGAGACATTGAGTCCGAATGGACCATGTTCTCCACCTCTATTGTCGACGCGCCCGCTTGGAGCTGTGGCCGTAAGGTCTCCGGTGCCTGTCTTGGCGGCAATCCCTGAACCCGGTGGTGGACTCCGGAAGTAAGGGATGCCGTCAAGCTGAAGAAGGAGTCCTATTGAGCCTGGTTGGCTTAAGGGACTCCGGAGGCAGCTGATAGGTACCGGAAGGCCAAGCGAACTTCAGCCCGGGTGGTTACGGAGGAAAAAACCTGGGTCTGGGAAGAGTTCAGTGAGGCCATGGAGAAGGACTATCAGTCGGCCTCGAAGAAATTCTGGCAAACCATCTGGCACCTCAGGAAGGGGATGCAGTGCCCTGCACACACTGTTTACAGTGGGAGTGGGAATCTGCTGACTGCTGACGGTGGAAGGAGTACTTCGAGGATCTCCTCAACCCCACCACGTCTTCCACTGAGGAAGCTGAGGCCGAGGGCTCAGTTGTGGACTCGTCGATCCCCCAAGCTGAGGTCACCAAGGTAGTTGAGAAGCTCCTCAGTGGCAAGGCAGTGGATGAGATCCGCCCTAAGTACCTCAAGTCTCTGGATGTTGTGGGGCTGTCTTGGTTGACACGCCTCTGCAACATCGCGTGGCAGCTGGAAACAGGGCCTCTGGACTGGCAGACTGGGGTGGTGGTCGAACTGTTTAAGAAGGGGGACCAGAGGGTGTCTTCCAACTACAGGGGGATCACACTCCCCAGCCTCCCCGGAAAAGTCTATGCCAGGTTGTGGAACATTGGACCATTTCTATACCCTCACCAGGTTGCTGGAGGGTTTATGGGAGTTTGACCAACCAGCCCACATGTTCTTTGTGGATCTGGAGAAGGCATTCAACTGCATCCCTCGCGGCGACCTGTGGGGGGTACGCTGGTAATATGGGGTCCGGGGCCCTCTGCTAAGGGCTGTCCGGTCCCTATTTGACCGGAGCAGGAGTTTGGTTCGCATTGCCGGCAGTAAGTCAGATTTGTTACCGATGCATGTTGGACTCCTGCAGGGCTGCCCTTTGTCACCGGTCCTGTTCATAATTTATATGGAAAGGATTTCTAGGTGTAGTTTTGAGCTGGAGGGAGTCTGGTTTGGGGACCACAGGAGCCCGTCTCTGCTTTTTGCAGATGATGATGTCCCGTTGGCTTCATCAAACCAAAACCTTCAGCGTGCACTTGGACGGTTTGCAACCAAGTGTGAAGCGGCTGGGATGAGAATCAGCACCTTCAAGTCCGAGGCCATGGTTCTCAGCCAGAAAAGGGTGCCTTGTCCCCTTCAGGTTGGTGGAGAGCTGCTGCCTGAGGTGGAGGACTTTAGGTATCTTGGGGTCTTGTTCACAAGTGAGGGAAGGATGGAGCGGGAGATCAACAGGTGGATCGGTGCATCCTCTGCAGTGATGCGGTCGATGTACCGGTCTGTTGTGGTAAAGAAGGAGCTGAGCTGCAAGGCAAAGCTCTCTATTTACTGGTCGATCTCCGTTCCTACTCTCACCTATGGTCATGAGCTTTGGGTCATGACCGAAAGGACAAGATCCCGGATACAGGCGGCCGAAATGAGTTTCCTCCGCAGGGTGGCTGGGCGCTCCCTTAAAGATAGGGTGAGGAGCTCGGTCACTCGGGAGGAGCTCAGAGTAGAGCCGCTGCTCCTCCACATCGAGAGAAGTCAGCTGAGGGGGCTCGGGCATCTGTCCCGGACGCCTCCCTGGGGAGGTGTTCCGGGCATGTCCAACCGGGAGGAGGCCCCGGGGAAGACCTAGGACACGCTGGAGGGACTGTGTCTCTCGGCTAGCCTGGGGACGCCTCGGTATTCCCCCAAAGAGCTGGAGGAAGCGTCTGGGGAGAGGGAAGTCTGTGCGTCTCTGCTCAGACTGCTGCCCCCGCGACCCGGCCCCGGATAAGAGGAAGAAGATGGATGGATGGACACCAAACCTGTCTTCCAAGAGTTATTATCTCACTTATTAAAACTCTACAGATCTCCACAGGATGATGACCATGCACTCTGACTGAAAGCTCATGTCAGACTTTATTTGGATGAATTGGCCACATATTTAAAATCTCAAATTTCTCACCTGAAAAAATATCCAACCGTAATAAAGTGACTTCAAAACAGCAGTAGGATGGAAACCCTAACAGCTTTGAGTCTGACTCAAAGGCTCCACCATAGCTGCTGGTTGACATGAAAAGAACTATGGGATACCTGACTACCTCCAGTTCATAAAGGCCTAAAATATCCTGATAAACCAGGTGGAGTGAGACCTCCTCAGGTCATCTGGACTGAACTGGTCTGAAGAAGTTAAAGATGACATCACAACTGTAACTTCTAATAATATAATATAATATAATATAATATAATGCAATGTAATATAATAAAGTTGAAGCAGAGATCCTCCTGTTAGTCCACCTTGTTCTGGTGGTCTAATCCCTTCTAATCTCTCGCCTCGTTTCTACCACAGTTTTATACAGCAGTAATCTGATTTAATCTGTCTGTCTCTCTGTCTGTCTCTCTGTGTCCTGGTTTTTCTGTTTGTCACCCAACAACTCACTGAGCGCCTAATCTCGCCCTCTATCTTCCTGTCTGACTTCCTGTCTGTCTACCTGTCTGTCTGTCAGTGTTTTGCGGTGCGGTCTCTGGGCTGGCTGGAGGTGGAGGAAGAGGACCTGTCTCCCGGTCGCAGCAGTCTCGCTGTCAGTAACGTCATCCAGCAGCTGTCTCACTGCAGCAGCCCCGAGCAGAGAGACAGGCCAGGGGCCTGGGGGGAGGTGAGACACCTACCGAACCTGAAACTGCCTTCTTAGACCTGTTTAGACTATCAGTTTCTGGTTTAAACCAGTAGCCTATCAGGATGTAGAGTTTTTGTCTACTCTACCTGCCTGTCTGTCTGCAGGGTCGGGAGATGATGCTGGTTCTGAAGAAAGACACTCTAACCCTGTTGGACCCTTTAGACCACACCCCATTGCACTGTCAGCCAATCATCAACATCCGTGTCTGGGGGGTGGGCTGCAACAACGGCAGGTGAGCCAATCAGAGACCAGCTGGCTGGGTCTCAGACTGATCTGTGATTGGTCCTGCAGCCAGAGGAACCATCTTGGACAGGGGGGCATCAGATCGTTTAGCTGCCATTAATCATTAAAAAAATATTAGAAATATATTAGAATGATTTCCACTGAATTGTTGGATGGAGTTCAGAAAAATTGATTAATTAGCCCATTTGAATGTTGTGAATGCTGCACCTGTTCATCACGATCTGTCTGCAAGACTCTAAAATAGAGTCTGTTTCATATTTATTCTAATTATTTTCTAAGTGATTTTATTGCTGAAACAGTTGCAGTGATGTCTGTGATGTCACAGTACAGCTTTGTGATGTCACTGTGCGGCTCTAATCACATCTCACAAAGCCAAACAAACCAAGTCATTTACTCATCAAGCTGAAACAAGCATGCTATGCAGCGTCTGTGCAGTTAAGAGGGTTTGAGGCTCCGTGTCTCATTTTGGATGTTTTCTCTTATGAAGGAGCTAGGCTAGCAGTTTCCCCCTGCTTGTAGTCTTTGTGCTAAGCTAGGCTAAACTCTGACAACATCAACTTGGATGCTTCCACATGCTAAGATTTTAAAATCAAACTCACCTTTCAGTTAGTTTCCCTGTGTGTTTGTGTGCACTAACACTGCCACTCTCTCTGTTTCTTTTAACACGCCCCCCCCCCCCCCCCCCCCCCCCCCCCGCCCGCCCCGGTCCAACCCCCGCCTCCTCTCCCCCCCCCCCCCTCGCT
>WNGW01000031.1:469391-481403 GCA_011952105.1 Coreoperca whiteheadi
CGTCCTCTGTGTCCTCACGTCCTCACTTCCTCGCTGGCCCCCCATCCGCGGTGTCGCCCCCCCACCCCCCCGCCACCCCCCCCCCCCCCCCCCCCACCCCTCCACCTGGGCAGGGACAGGTAAAACACTCTACCTTTACCTTTTCACAGACTCTCATCTTCACCTCCTCGTATATGTTAGGGTCATTTATTGATTTCACATCACCATCGGCCCATCAGGTGCTCGGCCACAACAACGTGACCAATCCACTGTGTGCATGTGTGTGTTGCGTTCAGGGACTTTGCCTTCGTGGCGGGCGATAAGGACAGCTGTGTGCTGAAGTGTCACGTGTTTCGCTGCGACGCTCCGGCCAAAGCCATCGCCACGGCGCTGCATGAGATGTGCTCCAAGGTCAGTGAGTCTACGGCTCGGGCCTGAAAATAACCTTATACTCTAATGGTCACCATCTAACCCTTAGTCTGTGTCAGCATGGGTCAAGGCCAACTGGATCCTACATTTCCCATATTGCAACTTGATAGTGTATCCCTTGTTAGACCGTCCCTGTCCCCTAAACAACCACATCTTTCAAGCGCCGCACCACCAGTTCATAATGAGGCATTCTCACAAGACGACCTCGATGACATCACAATGTCAGAGTGATGTCACTGCGCCCAGAGTGGCCACTAGATGGCAGTGCGAGACCAACATATTGTTCCAAAATGAGAAATGTTCCCAGCGGCTGAACTGCATTAGTGCGTGGACCCTCACACACCCGATGTATGACAGGAAGCCACGGACAGGAAGTCCGACAGTATTGAGGGACGCACGCTTGTTGCTGGTCTGAGTGTGAACATGAAGGACTTGCTGACAGTAAGAAAGAGAGAATAACTGCAGCCTGTGTGTCTGTAGATGATGTCCGAGAAGACGTCGATGAGGCCGTCCCGCTCTCTGACGATGGACAGCATCTCACCTGAAGACCTGCCCCGACAAGGTGCCTCACCTGTTCTCTGACGTCACCTGCTGCTCTCTGGTTGGTACTCTGCTGACTGCTCGCCGTTTGCTGTGTTTCAGTGGAGTTTCTGGAGGCGATGCGGCAGCAGGTCCAGAAGTTCGAGGTCCAGTACATCGGTAACCTGCCGGTGTCCAGAGCGATGGGTATGACGGAAACACACCTGTTCCACCTGAACATTCACTTCCTCCCTGTCAACAAACCCATGGTTTAAACTTTAGTTAATCTTTTGGCAACACTTTAGGTTAATGAGTCTTAGTTTCTGAAACACACCCGCTGTTACCACGGAAACCACCAGGTGTCACCAAGTCACGCAGCGCTGAAATGTAAAGCATGATAAGTGAACATGTGTAAAGTGTCGGTGTTGGAGTGAAGGTGTGCTTGTGCAGGTATGGAGGTGTTGAACCGAGCGATAGAAAGCATCATGAACTCGACGGACAGAGACGAGTGGGAGGCGGCCGTCATCCACGTCACCGACAACGTCCTGTCTCTGTGGAAGGGGGAGGTACCGCCATCACTCAGGGCCGAACTCTGTTAGTCCACCAGGTCAGAGCTCGTCGCCACTCACTCTGTTTCTTCTGTCTGATTGGATCCCGACAGGACGGGGAGGAGCCCTTCTGGGAGTGTCAGGTACGTTTCCTCACCTTTCTGGGCGTCGGCCACGACAGCCACACCTTCGCCGTGATCGTGGATGGCGGCACGCAGCAATTCGAGTGTCACGTGTTCTGGTGCGAACCGGACGCAGGAATCCTGTCGGAGGCCGTCCAGGCTGCATGTATGGTGAGTGACAACACCTGAACGTTACAGGTACCTTCAAATCAATCAGTGCAGGTGCAGGTTCGGGGCTTTCCGCCACATTTGGGGTTAATTGTTGGATAAATGAATGAATGACACGCTGCTGTGTCGCCCTCTGCTCGTCAGGTTCAGTATCAGAAGTGTCTGGTGGCTCAGACTCCTCCTCCGAGGACCAAGTCGTGGCGTGCGACCCCGTCAAAGATCAAACGGGCCAACTCCATGGACAGCGCCGCCTTCCCTCCTCTCACATCCCGTCACCATGGCAGCAGCAGCAGCGGCACCATGATGATGCCGAGGATAACCAAGGGCAACGGCAGCAGCGGCAACGTGAGGAAGGGGATGATGGCGTTCTTCGAAACTTTCCGGAACAAACAGGCCGCCACCTCCTAATGAGGGGGGCGGGACCATCAGAGACCGCCGATCCTCCTGGACTCAAGCGTGTTCGCCAAGACCATGATGGTGTCTCCAGACCAACATCTGACTGGCTGAACTCGTGTGCGCGTGGCTCTGGTGGTCCGGCCGGCTGATTCTGCCGCCTTCACGTCACCAGCGACGCCCCAGAGACCACAGTCACCTCGCCTCCCGTTTATTGGACCAGAAATACCGGTTTGGACTCGATGTTCGTCTCACCTGTTGCTGAAGCTGCTAGACCATTGGCTAGCTTAGCGCCGGCGTTGCTGGCTACCTGACTGCAGGTTCAGCAACACGGATGGACTGAACGGACTGAACGACCAGACGAGGAACAATGACCAACCACTGGACTGCAAACAAGTCGCACATGAGTGAATCCAAGAAGACCGACCGGGGACACATCCACAACGCCTCCTCACCACCAACAGAGCTATGGAGGATCATTGACCCAAAACTAAAGGAGCAAACTGAAACATTAACGAGAACCTTTCAGTAAACTACTGCTATACTGACCTGCTCAGGGTAATCGGCTCACAATTAAATGTTAAAAGAAAAAGAAGATATTGAAATGGCGAAATGAGATTGTGAAATGGTCAGTTGAGTTCATTATTTGAGGATAGCCGACTTAACTTTAATTAGCAAATAATAATAATTCTAATAATAGTAATAAATAATCAGCCCTTTAACATCTTCCCAACCCTCCACTGTGCTGTGACGATGATGATTCAGGAGGATTGAACCCTGATTTCCCCTAAAATGTCTCCCTAAGACGACGTAGAGATACGGTAGAGAAGAAACGCGCCTTTCCCCACCGGACGTCGGCGTCAGATACGTTTCCTGTATGTATTCGCTTCAAGCTTCATGTTTACTGAAATATTAAAGTCAGATTTTAAAGCTGCAGTACGTCATTCTGGCCACCAGAGGGCAGAAATATGAACACACGGAGATGAGGAACTAAAACAGTGATGTGACTGACGTACCCGTTTCTTCCATGTTCACGTCACACGGGGTGGCAGGTCGCAAAGGCAATGGTTGCCATGGTTACGGCTGTTCTGCATGCTCCATTACAACTCAACAGAGTTTCTAATAAGGAACTAACAGGCCGAATCAGTTCTCGAAGACTTAACACGTTTATTTCAACGCGTTCTCATTCCCAGGGCGTCAAACACCGACGGGCTGCCAGCCCCTCGGCGCCTCAGACGCACAAGGTCAGTCCTGGGGTCGGCTGACCCGAGCAGCCACCCCAGCTCCTCCTCAGGGGGACGTTACATTACGTCACCTGATTTCAGAAAGGCTCTCTGGCAGCCTGAGCGTCTCATTCAGACGCCAAAGGGCACGTTGTGCGTCGGTGGGAATGAGGACGGGCTGTTGATTCATACAGAACAGTTTCTACACAAAAGTCCAACCAGGCATCAGGGTGGGAAAGCATACCTGAGGTGAAAATCTCAACAAAAGTCAGCAGATTTTGACAAAAAGAACTTTTTCAGTGGCCTGAAACGTTTTTCTGGTAAAATTATGAGTTTTTTTCTAGAAATGACTAGAAGTGATTTAGAAAAAATACATCAAATAACACAAAGGAAAAAATAAAAGACACATTTAAAAGGATAAAAAAGATAAAGGAACAGCAGCGATCAGCGGATCCAGACAGCATGAAAGGAAACAGATCTACATTTATTTCTGTCTTATTTTAGCAGGTATTGCAGTTTGCATGTCAGGCACAAATGACAGCATGGAAGGTCATTGAAAATATCCTGGAAAATTATTTCTTGAAGAACTCTGACCATCAGACAAAACACGTCTGGTAGCTTTATGTGACTGAATGTACCGTCGAGGACACGCTCCCAGATATACAACTTACTAGAACGGATAGTCCAGCTGCCTCCTGATTGGCTGAAACGCCTGTAGATAGAAGCGTTAGTGTGTTTAATGTCAGTGAGAGGTCTGAGTGTGTTGTCCCAGAATCCTTAGAGAAACAGCAGGATGTGATGGAAACAGCAATAACACGTGTTCTCTCCAATGATGTCATGTATAAAGGAACCAAAAATGTAGAATAAACAAATGAACAAGTGGTCTGCTGTCGTTGTTGTCAGCTGATCAAAGAGAACTCAACGATGGGATGGGAAGTTTAGCTAACGCTACAGTGGCTGCATGTCCTCTGTTCCTGTCTGGGGGGCTGGTTTTAATCCCCCCGTCTCTCTGTGACCTGCTGGAATTTAAATCCCGTCCTCGTATTATAAAGTGGATCTCTGAGGTTTTTCCCTTCCGCTGCATTTTACCAGCTCAGCGTCACATTCGACTTTTTGTGTGAAAGTCAAACATGCTGCTGCTAACCTGACAGATGCTAACATGCTAACAGCAACACCTCTGAACCAGCGGCAGGACGGATGGCTGAGACCTGAGAGACAGGCAGGTTCTGCAGCGGCGGTTCCCTCTGGAGCTTTGTTCTGACGGGCCTCAGAGCCACTGACGTCCTCTGGAAGGGTGAGAGACCAGGGGAGGTTTCCTCCCCCGCGGAGGTTCATCCTGACTGAATGAAGTTTTACTAAGAAACGTCGAGCCGTTACTTTCACGTTTGTGTCGTTGTCTCTTACCAGAGTGCAGTTTGTGGGGCAGAGATCCTGCAGAGTGAACGCTGGGAGGCAGACTGCACAAACAGACCAAAGAAACAGATTATTCATGTCACCTGGCACAAAGAGCGGACATCCGTTGGCCGTGTGGCGTTTCCACGAGCCCTCGTTGGAGATATGTGGAAGCATATTGTATATATATATATACACACTGTATATAACAGTGCTCAGTGGCAGTGAGCTGTGTGCGGGGAGAGACCCTGACCCAGACACTTCTTCTTCTTCTTCTTCTTCGGGTTTGAACGGCAGCTTGCTTCCCTGACGTTGCATTACTGCCGTCTTCCGGTTATTTCCCGTAAACTTTGGTCATCGCGTTCTTGCCGTTAGTCCTGCTGCAGCCTTGTTCTCTTCTCCTGCAGTCCGTTCTACTCCATGTCTGTTGTCCTGTCTGTTCTCTGTAGTTCATATTTGAACACTTAATAAGCATCACAGACCCCAGCAGGTGTTTCCCCGTTAGATGAAGAGTGCTCTTTAAGATATTCTGCCCTGTTCTTACTCTGGTTATAGGCTCTTCTCCCACATGTGCTGGGACCCTTATACCTGACCCAGAGACAGCCACACGCAGACTAAATACAGGTGGGAGGGGGAGCCAACGAGACACAGGTGCAAACAATCAGAAAATCAGGAAGGGAAGCAACACTGGCGGACGAGGGAGGGAGCCGACCTCAACCATAAACCCAGACCACAGAGACAATTTCAAAAGAAAACAAGAACTCAAAACCGGGACAGAAACCCACAAAAGTGCTATGTGTCATTTAAAAAGACGCTCAGGTTCCAGGTTTTACCAGACTCACCTGGAGATGTCACAACTCTACACCTTCACCTTCTCCTTCTCCATGAAAAGAGATGAGAGCGTCCACGCTGCTCACCTCCAGGTCACGGACACGGGGAGAAAGACCGCGGCAGCATGTGAGACTGAGGCAGTCCACTAACAATCTGCTTCACGTTTGATTTGGACTGAAACGGTGTGACACTCAACAAGGAACACCTGTCAACAACTTAGAGAGTTACACCAAACCTACGTGTGAATAGATTCACCTCCCGGGCACATGAGGGTTTTACAGGGAGTGAAATCCTCCTCCTCACCTACAAAGCTCTTAATGGTCAGGCACCGTCGTATCTTACAGAGCTCATAGTGCCTTATTACCCCACTAGAACACTGCGCTCTCAGAATGCAGGGTTACTTGTGGTTCCTAGAGTCTCCAACAGTAGAACGGGAGCCAGAGCCTTTAGCTATCAAGCTCCTCTCCTGTGGAATCAGATCCCAGTTCGGGTTCAGGAGGCAGACACCATCTCCTCATTTAAGAATAGGCTAAAGACTTTTCTCTTTGATAAAGCTTATAGTTAGGGCTGGCTCAGGTGAACCTGAACCATCCCTTAGTTATGCTGCTATAGGCCTAGACTGTCGGGGGACTTCCCAGGATGCACATGGAATTTGAATCTGACTTGCACCTGAGACGTTTTCCAGCCGCAGTCTGTGAACGCAGCGTTACTTCAGTTGGCTTGTGTCGTTGAACTCAGTCTGTGATGATTGTTCAGGTCAGGAGATCAGTAAAAGCAGCTCCTCACAACTCTTCATCTCGTCTCTGAGAGCAAACTGTGTGAATCCACATCTGATACAAATCCAATAAATACATTTACACTTGTGTAATCCATCAGATCTGTAGTTGTAAATGCTAATTAACAGTGGTGGGATGTAACTAAGTACAATTACACAATCACTGTGCTTAAATTACTGCACAACATTTATATCACGTTCAGATTATTAACACGAAACATAACCAACCGTGAAGATCGGCTGATATACACATGAATGTCTCAACAATCATAATCCAATAATATCACAGATACTTCAGTAGTTTGAATGCACTTTTACTTGTTACTGAGTATTTGCTGAAGTAAAAGATCTTATAACTGATCAATAAAGCTTTTTATGACTCATTAGTCATTAATAAAGTCTTCAGTTACACTAAACGTGGCCTGAGTATAACCTGATGTGTTTCCACTGCTGCTTTACTTCAAACCGGTTTCACTCCAAAACCTGCAGGCTGCTTGATTTGTTCACCAGGAGACAGAAAAACTCCTGGAGGCTTCAGGTGGTTCGGGGGGGGGTCCTCGGATCCGACCCGGAGGACCGTTACCATGGTTACAGTGTTACTGTGGAGGCTGCAGAAAAGCTTTACACGATCACTAACTTTGCAAGAACGAAACAGCCTAATGGCAGCTAATCAATCGATCTGTCTTTAAGTGAAGGGGGGGGGCAGCAGGTCCCTCCCCCTGTCCCTGTCCTCGTGCCGCTGCCAGCTGTTTCCTCGCGCTCAGTCCATCCAGCGATCAACCGGTCAACCACCCGGAGAGAGAGACAGAGAACTCTGACATTTTGAATTCCACCTTGAACGAGAAGGTAAGTTCTGAGCGTGTCTCACACTCCAGACTCCACTGAAAAAACGACCGTTTAAGATTCCTCCATCTGCAGTGACGCGGGGTATCTGTGTCAGATGATGTTGTTCCGTTTCCCCGCCAACATTAAAGTGCTGCACTTCTGAACGGAGTCCGGCATTAACATCACTTTCTGTGCAAACTATGCACTTGGTTTCACTTTTGTGTCTAATGGTTAAAATTACTCTAAATAAGAATTGCTATCTTCTGTAGCACTAGTTAACCCGTAATTATGGATATAATATAATGTGGAATTATCATGGAACCAGTAACTTTACAGCTGAATTTGATCCTAAATGTTGTTTACGGTTTCAACATTTTCATTCAAGGTTTATATCCTGCAATTCAAGGGAAAGTGGGGCCTGAAATGAGGACATTTAAAGGAGTTAAACCTGAGTTTTAGTTACTTTGGTGTGTTTAATAGACGTGTATGTGGTCAAGCTGTCACACATTCCAAACTCCATTGCAAAAACTAACGTTTTAAACATTAGTTATAAGAATAACTTATTGATTAAAGCACTGTGAAGCTTTTTAATGGATGTTAATGATAATGTTTGGTATTTGATCACGAACACATGACGTCATTCCTTCAGTATAAATCCAGCTGTGATTCTGCTTTAACGTGTTGGTTGCAACTTGTTGGGTCCAGTGTTTTTTGTCAAACAATGAAAATGTGTGAAGTTTTTCCTTCGTTGACCCGTGACCTGTGGCCGGCTGCAGACTGGTTAAACTGGAAACATGTTTACTGGATTCTTCTCTCAAACAAAACGTCTGTTTAACAGAAGAAGTCGAGTCAACAATACAATAAGGAGAGGGGGCTGTGGTTGCCATGGAAACCGGTAGATTAGATTACAGCCGGTATGAAGGCAGCTGAGCAGACATTAGTCGGATCCCTGAGAGGAGATTATTCAGAAACTGCAGAGTTCACATGATGGAGAACCCTTTCTTATTTACTCTGAAATCGTTTGTGACTCTGGAACTAAACTTCATCATTCTATATATCTGCTGACCGTCGACAGCTGAAGGAGCAGCTCGTTTGTTCTGCTCGACCAAAGGTCCAGATTAGGTTGAGATGAAGTTGGGATTCTGAGAAATGAAACTGGAATAAACAATAAAGCTGATCAAAATCCACTAATTATTTCAGCTCTACTTATTAAAGTATCCGCTTACTTTATTTGAGGTCATTTTATGACAAAATCATTTGTCACAACTTGCCAAACAAATATTAACATGTGTCTGTTTGACCTTTATTTATAACGTAGTCCAGTGAAGCTTGCAGAAGTCCCACGTTTCTGCGTGTAGATCTGCTGAGTCGCAGTTTTAAAGACGGTCATCGTGTGTGATGCAAACCCGTGTCAGCTGCTTAGTGACGGAGAGCAGTGATGTATTACTAACAGTGACGCCGCGCTCCTCTGATCCCACCCCGTTTCTTTCCTTTTCCTTCATAAGAACGTAAAGTCTCGTGCTCAGCTGAGGACAGTTCATATGTAATAACACACATCAGCAGCGACGGAGGGAGGGAGGAGGGAGAGGCGTTTTCCAGCTGGAACACAGACGCTGGGTTGAGTCTGGGTTTCAGCTGAAGAGGGTGAGACAAAGAGTCATCCAGCTACAGAAACACTGCGTCACAGTGAAAGCAGGGTTAGGAGTCCCAGCAGAGAGCGGGAGCCCCCCCCCACCCAAACAGCAACAGCTGGACTTCAGTAACAACGTATTTATTCAGGAGATAGTTTTTAAGTTCAAGTTAAAATGTTTGGAGAAACAGCGTCGACGTTACTGTTCAAAACGCTCTTCCAATAAAGTGAGTGTTGGGAGGGGGGGGTTACTTTTTAAAGGAGTAACTGTGGCAACACTGATGATTAACCAGTACAAACACAATGATGGGGGGGGTCACCCTGTCCTCGTGCCGCTGCCAATCAATCAGAGCGGGACAGAGAAGTTCAGAGTCTGCCTCACACTCCAGACTCCACTGAAGAAACGACCGTTTAAAGGTTCTTACGCACGCTGAACTCTGAATATTGAGTGGAAGCTTTCTGGCAGCGGTACGTCTGAGCAGTGCAGAGAAACAAACTGCGACGATGGTCTCTGACTTCCAGAGTCCAGCAGGAGCAGCGGCGGGAACCGAAAACCCCTGAAGACGTAGAGACTCCTCCGTCACAGCGGCACTATAGCACAGGGATGACGTCACGTTGCGTGTAATCCTTCACACGTCCTCACAAGCGGTGGAAACACAGCCGTGTGTGTGTGTGTGTTTGTCCTTATTGGGACATTTGTTGTGTGAAAGTGCAGCGTTTGTCCTGCTGGCGGCGCTACAGGAAACATCCGGTGAGCTGGCGTTGTCCTGGCGGCTACGGTCGCAATATTTTGTAGAAGAAGTTGTAATATTTGGATAATAAAGGTTTTTACAAAAAGCAAGTAGAATTTTCCAGAAAGCGTGAGTGTTACACGTTGAATCCGTCCCCAAAGGTAAACGGTTCCCCTCTGTCCCCCGCCAGCTCCGCCCAGATGAGCGAGCAGGATCCTCCGGGCCTCCCCCTCCTTGCCGGCGGCCCCCCGGCGCCACGCCTTCCGTCAGGTCTGTTGATGATGTTCATGATAACAGGGGAGAGTTTGGTGACATCATGTGGGAAACACTTGGGCTGTTACCGTGGAAACGGTCAGGTTCAGTCACTTTGGCCTGATCATGTGACCTCTTGTCTCCGCAGCGTGCAGCTCTCAGCCTGCAGCCTTCCCCGGCCCGCCGTACCAGGTACCCAGCATGCACTGCTGCAGCCGCCGCAGCTCAAACGCGTCTGAGAGTTTATTTTTAGATGATGATGATGATGAAGCACAAAGCTGCTGCCGAACAGTCCGCCATGTTTAGAACAAATATTTGCTTTGAAACTTCGAAGACCACGTCCCCCCGTCCTCCGTGTCCCCCCATCCTCCGTGTCCCCCCGTCCTCGGTGTCCTCACGTCCTCCCTGTCCCCCCGTCCTCCGTGTCCATCCGTCCTCGGTGTCCCCCCCGTCCTCCCTGTCCCCCCAGTCCTCGGTGTCCTCGATGTCCTCATCTTCTCACATCCTCTGTGTTCCTCAGTCTCCTCACGTCCTCGTGTCCCCACATCCTCGCTGTCCCCCCGTCCTCGGTGTCCTCACGTCCTCGCTGTCCCCCCGTCCTTCGGTGTCCCCCCGTCCTCAGTGTCCCCCAATCCTCTGTGTCCCCCCGTCCTCAGTCTCCTCACGTCCTCGTGTCCCCCCATCCTCTGTGTCCTTACATCCTCGCTGTCCCCTCGTCCTCGGTGTCCTCACTTCCTCACTGTCCCCCCGTCCTCGTGTCCTCACGTCCTCTGTGTGTCCCCGTCCTCTGTGTCCTCACGTCCTCACTTCCTCGCTGTCCCCCCATCCTCGGTGTCCCCCCCCGTTCTCGGTGTCCCCCCGTCCTCGGTGTCCTTACGTCCCCGCTGTCCCCCGTCCTCTGTGTCCTCACGTGCTCCCTGTCCCCCCGTCCTCTGTGTCCCCCCATCCTTGGTGTCCTTACGTCCTCGCTGTCCCCCCGTCCTCTGTGTCCTCACGTCCCCACTGTCCCCCTGCCCTCGGTGTCCTCACGTCCTCACTGTCCCCTCATCCCTCGGTGTCCCCCCATCCTCCTTGTCCCCCTGTCCTCGGTGTCCCCTTGTCCTCTGTGTCCTCACGTCCTCAAGTCCTCGCTGTCCCCCCAGTCCTCGGTGTCCTCGATGTCCTCATCTCCTCACATCCTCTGTGTGCCCTCGTCCTCGGTCTCCTCACGTCCTTGTGTCCCCCCGTCCTTGGTGTCCTCACGTCTTCTGTGTCCCCCCGTCCTCACGTCCTCACTTCCTCGCTGTCCCCCCATCCTGGGTGTCCTCACGTCTTCTGTGTCACCCCGTCCTCATCTCCTCACATCCTGTGTGTTCCCCCGTCCTCGGTCTCCTCACGTCTTCTGTGTCCCCCCGTCCTCGGTGTCCTCACTTCCTCGCTGTCCCCCCCGTCGTCGGTGTCCTCGATGTCCTCATCTCCTCACGTCCTCTGTGTCCCCCCGTCGTCAATGTCCTCACATCCTCGTGCCCTCACGTCCTTGTGTCCCTCCGTCCTCGCTGTTCCACCGTCCTCGGTGTCCTCATCTTCTCACGTCTTCTGTGTCCTCACGTCCTCTGTCCCCCCCCGGTGTTTGTTAATTGAAGCTTGAAGTTAATGACCTTTCAAACCTGTGTCACATGACCATCAGTGTTACTGTGACAACCACATCTGTCTCCTCTCCAGACCTACTACCAGGGGCCACTGTGGCCACCGGGGCCACCGGGGTCGCCGGGACCCGCAGGGCCCTTCCTGGCTCAGCCCGGGTACCTGGGATATCAGAGCGGGCCCCCCAGGACCTCCCACCCCTGGGACGGCCCGAAGAAGTACGGAGAGCCGCCAAAAAACACAGGTAGGTCAATGGTCAAAGAGTCCAGACACACACAGGAAGCCAGCTGAGGCGTTATCAGGTCACATGACCTCCTGACTTTTAACACGTTTACTGGAGCCAGCATTTCCATTTCCATGGAGTCATCTAGCAGACGCTTTGATCCAAAGAGACGTGAGTCTCAATGGAAGCAGTTCCAACAACACGAGGTACCAAGAAGCCTCAGAGCAGCAGGAACTGGTCTGTCAGAGTCCAGCACAGGATCCAGAGCTGAGGAGAGGAAGGGGTTAATGAGCAGAGGTAGAGAGGAAGAAGAAGTCAGTGATGGTCAGTCAGGTGTTGGTGGAAGAGC
>WNGW01000031.1:483245-497589 GCA_011952105.1 Coreoperca whiteheadi
TTCTACACATATACATACATACATACATACACACACATATACATATGCATATAAATACATACATACATATATTCATAGATATATACATATGTATATAAGTACATACATACATACACACATACATACATACATACATACACACATACATACATACATATACAAAAATGCTTACATACGTACACATTAATATGTATATAAATACATACATACATACATACATACATATGTATATGAACATATACATAAGTAAATACATACATACATATACAAACATGCATGCATAAACATACACACATACATATACATATACAAACATACATATGTATAAAAATACATACATATATACATAGATATATACATATGTATATAAGTACATACAAACATACATACATACATACACAACTAACATACATACATACATATACAAACATACATGTGTATACAAATACATACATATATACATAGATATATACATATGTATATAAGCACATACATACATATGTAATTACCATTGTACGTACATACATACGTATATATGTCTATACATACATACAGACAGATAGACATACATATACACACATACATATGTATATAAATACATACATACATAGTTATATACATATGTATATATAAATACATACATACATACATACATATATAAACATACATATGTATATAAATACATACATACATACATACATACACACATACATACATACATATGTATATAAATACATACATACATACATAGATGTACAAACATGCATACATACATACATGCATGCATGCATACATACATACAAACGTACATACGTACATACACACATAAATACATACATACATACTTCTACACATATACATACAAACATGCATACATACATACATACATACATACATACATACATACATAAAGACAAATGTATATGAACACATACATAAGTGCATACATAAATACAAACGTACATACATACATACATACATACATACATACACAAACAAACAAATGTATATAAATAGATACATGTATACATAGATATATACATATGTATGTACATACATACACACATAAATACATACATACATACTTCTACACATATACATACAAACATGCATACATACATACGTACAACATACATACATACATAGAGACATATGTATATGAACACATACATAAGTGCATAGATAAATACAAACGTACATACGTACATACATACATAAATACATACATACATACCTCTACACATATACATACAAACATGCATACATACATACATACAAAGATACATACGAACATACACACTTAAATACATACATACATACTTCTACACATATACATACATATGTATATGAACACATTCATAAGTAAATACAAACATACATACGTACACACACATAAATATGTATATAAATAAATACACACATACATATGTATATAAATACATACATACATACACACATACATACTCAAACACATACATACGTATATAAATACATACATACACACACACATACATACACACACACATACATAAAGACATATGTATATGAACACATACATAAGTGCATAGATAAATACAAACGTACATACATACATACTTCTACACATATATATACAAACATACATACGAACATACGTACATACTTAAAGACATATGTATATGAACACATTCATAAGTAAATACATACATACATAAATACAAACATACATACGTACACACACATAAATATGTATATAAATACATACATACATGCATACATACATACATATATACATACATAGATATATACATATGTATATACATACATGCAAATATATAGATATATACATATTTATATAAGTACATACAAACATACACACATACATACATGTACAAACATGCAAACATGCATGCATACATACATACATACATACAGACATATGTATATGAACACATACATAAGTAAATACATACATACATATACAAACATGCATACATACGTATGTAATTACCATTGTACCTACATACATACAAATATATGTTTATACATACATACAGATAGAAATAAAGAGAGACAGACAGACATACATATACACACATACATACATAGTTATATACATATGTATATAAATACCTACATACATACGTCTATACATACATACATACACACATACATACACAAACACATACATATGTATATAAATAAATACATACATGCATACACACACACATACATAAAGACATATGTATATGAACACATACATAAGCAAATACATACATACATATACAAACATGCATACATACGTACACACATAAAGCTCTTTGATAAAGCTTATAGTTAGGGCTGGCTCAGGAGAGTCCTGAACCATCCCTTAGTTATGCTGCTATAGGCCTAGACTGTCGGGGGACTTCCCATGATGCACCTCTCTCTCTTCACCTCTGTCCTCCTCTCCATCCGTATGCATTCTCATCCCATAAATGCATGTCACTAACTTGACTTCTTCCCTCTCCCGGAGTTTTGTGCTTTGTCGTCCGTCTCTTCTTTCTTACTGTCACTTTCAGCAGGTATCTCATCTCAGGTCTTTGGACTGTTGGTCGGACAAAACAAGATACTTACAGACGTAAACTTGTCCTTCACGAAACTGGAAACGATTAATTGAGAAAATAATCGCCAGCTGCAGCCTTCGTTACTTTCGTTGTTTGGTCTATAAAATGTCAGAAAAAGATATTCAACTCATCGTCGCGCTGGAGAAGCTGAAAATAGGTCAACTTTGGCATTTTGCTTTTAAGAACTACTCAATTATTAAAATAGTTACAAATTAATTTTATGTTGAGCAACAATCATACCGAATCAGTTTGCCATCATGGCTGTATATGTTATAGTTTTGATGCTATAAATCTATTCTGTACTTACGACATCTATTGCATGTCTGTCCGTCCTGGGAGAGGGATCCCTCCTCTGCTGCTCTTCCTGAGGTTTCTATCGTTTTTTTTCCCCTGTTAAAAGGGTTTTTTTGGGTAGTTTTTCCTTAATCGAATCGAGGGTCTAAGGACAGAGGGTGTCGTATGTTACAGATTGTGAAGCCCTTTGAGGCAAATGTGATTTGTGATACTGGGCTATATAAATAAAATTGAATTGAATTGAATTGAACAAATTGATTCAACACACCATCCAAACAAGGCAACAACACACGTAAACTGCTTGGTTTGGTTTTATTATTTAACATAATCAAAATGGTGTTTTTACATCACTCACAGCCACTGGTTGATAAAAGCATCGGGAACGCTGACAGCTTAAAGGAGAAGCCGGGTGATTTTCTACATTTGTCTTCTTGTCATTAAATCTCGTGTTCAGACTCAGAGCAGCAGGGAGTGTATCCTCCAGCAGGTCCTGAGTGAGAATCACAGCCTGGTGGATCTGCCTCCTCTGGGCCTCAGAGCTCCACCTCGGGGAGCCTCACAGCTGCTCCTCCGTCTCCACGAACACACACACTGTAGTTTATCCTGACCCCGTCCCACACACACACCGTCCTGCTGCCCCAAACACTCACTGCAGCACCACACGTGGATTCATCCGCCGCCGGAAATAGTCCCCGACAAACGCTCCGTTTCCTCCTGTTTGTCTGATGGAAACTACAGCGAGCAGCTGTTTGAGGAAACTACGATTCTATAAATCATTTGTGAGGTGTTTTTGAAGATTCACGTCGTCAGCAGGAACCAACGGGCTCGGAGCGGAGAGCCGCGGACAGGAAGTGAGACGGTGCTGAGGGACGGACCGCCGTGTCGTTGGTTTGAGTCTGAACACGAGTTTTGATGACGACAAGAGAAATATAGAATAAGACCAGTTACACTTTGAAGTCCGGTCGGGCTCAGGGGGAAACTTCCACTTAGTTATTCGTCTGTTCAGTGAACTTATTCCCTCGTCTAATAATTTGTTGGGACTGAGCTTCACTCCGTCTGTGCAACACATTGCGTTTCTTTTACATTCGAGTCACGGCTTTTCCCGAACCAAACGAACACGTGGTGATATCTGAAAACGCTTGCTGCTGTTCCGAAGAGGTTCCCAGAATCCTCCTCCAACCGTCTGGATGAAAGAATACTGAGTTTCCTGCAAAATATTTGATATTTTCATATAGAATACCTAATATCTAGCTTGTGTTTCCCACAGTACGTTAATATAGGGTTCTATATATATTTTATAATATTGTTATCTTTCGGTTTCCTGTAAAGCGTGCCGACACTACCTGGATCAGGACGTACTGCTGCAACTTGAGAATCGGGTTGAAACATGTTTTGTCGGTTCGAAGCGTCTTTGAGGATTCTGGAAATATCTTCAGAACAGCAGGAAGCTGTTTTGGTCTTTTTAAACATCAGTGGGAAGCTGAGACTCGGATGTAAAGGCGGTAACACACGAGAGGATCACACGTGCCCAGTAATTAAATGAATAATTAAGCCATTCCCCCCGACGCCCGCGCTTCTTCTTCATGTGAAAGCGTCTCTGCAGGTTCACACACGGTGAGCTTAGCATCAGCACTGATCTGTAGCTCGACATGATTCTTCATGAGACGTTAGCGTGTTATCGGAGACAGATTTCTACAACTCAGAAAGAAGACCTGAAAACCAAAAAGTCTCGGATGAAAACATAATTCTGCCACACGAAAAGCGACAAACCGAAACCTGAAGTTCATCTGTCGAGAACAAGTCACCTGCTGTGTTTTAGAAACATGGAAATCACTTGGATGACAAGAGCTACTTCTCGTCCCTTCTCCACCGTCTTCCACTGAGCGTGTTCGTGTGTTCACCCCGTGACCTCGACGGGAGCCCGTGGACGACAGACGGACGTCAGGAAGCCCGAGAGGAACCGCAGCGGAGCCTTCGTACAAAAATAAAAAGAAGTAGACGCGCTGGAGAGGCAGCGCGGCGTGATGCGTCCGGGTGTTTCTGCGGCCCTCGGCGTCAGCTGAGAGGTCAAAGGTCAGCGGGACAGGAGGGGGAGGTCACTGGAGTTCATGATGAGGCTGGAGTCCAGGTTCAGGCTCTCTGAGGAAACGGTGAGACGGCACGTCGTGAGTTTGGCTTCAACACAAAGACAAAAACCCTAAAACTGAACCCTGACTCTCCACTAAGTTCCTGCACAACATAAAGACACAATACAGAATTGATTTATTGCGTCTCCATCATATCGTGAGCGATATGATCACGGCGGCAGGATTAAATCGTATGAAAAGGTCGTTCACAGTCTTGGCTGTGACGTGGTGAACCCGCAGAAACCCTGATGATTTCTGATTTCAGATCTTTTACAATTGTGTCTTCAGCGGAGATTAACGGCTTCGCTCTGGTTCACGGGGACGGACGACCTCATTAGGAACGAGACAGTTCCACATGACGGACTGAACTCTGCGGCTGCCACAATTAGTCGAATTTCCTGGTTCCTGCTTCTCGAATGGAACAATTTGCTGCTTTTCTTTGTCTTGACTGAGAGTCAAAGAATCGTCTTTGGGTGTTGGACTGTCAGTCCGTTTAAACAGCTCAGATTACAAGGGGCTTTTTTTAACGTTTTATAGACAAAATGATTAATCGAGAAAAGAGTCGGCAGACTCCTGGATAATGAAAATGAAATAAAACCACTAGATCATAAATGACGTGAAACACAATATAACACCACTAATAACCTGCAAGTAACCCATGAAATCTGTAGTAAATATGAACAACCGCCAGTATCACGCTGCTGCCTGTCGGCTGTACGTCCACCTACGTTATAATGTGCTATGATCCATTTCTAGTAAGTGTCCCTGTCCAGAGGTTTTCCAGTGTACTGTAAAGCGCCTCACATGAGTTTGGAGCAGAGCGGTCGTCTTACGGCAGCAACAGTCTGAGGGAGCAGCGCAATCAAACGCCCTTTTTACCAGTTCAGTGCGGACTTTGGGGAGAGTCAGCAGAAACACGTCCTGGGAGACAATAACTCCCATTCTTCTTTTTAGGACGCAGGTCTGTAACCACCTTTACAAACAAACAAGCGTGAATTCGCCGCAACCGCGTACACGAATGCATCCACGCAAGGATACGACGGTTATGAAAGGGGGCGTGACGAAATTATAGGGACGGGGCGGGGCAGAGCGACCGCACAACCGGGCGGCAGGACGACAGGGAGACAGGGTGGCAGGACGACCGGGCGGCAGGACGACCGGGCGACAGGGCGACCAGGCGACAGGACGACCGGGCGACCATCGACAGGGCGACAGGACGACCGGGCGACAGGACGACCGGGCGACAGGACGACCGGGCGACCATCGACAGGGCGACCGGGCGACAGGACGACCGGGTGAACATCGACAGGGCGACCGGGCGACCAAGCGAACATCGACAGGGCGACCAGGCGACAGGACGACCGGGCGACAGGGCGGAAGGACGACCGGGCGACAGGGAGACAGGACGACCATCGACAGGGCGACCATCGACAGGGCGGCAGGACGACCAGGCGACCGGGCGACAGGGCAGCGAGCTACAGAGCTGCTGGTCACCGTGTTCTGAGGTCTGTGTATGATGTGGTGGTTCAGTAAACTTTACCTTGGTCAAAGTTGAGTTTCTTGTTGGAGGAGCCATCGCCGAGTCCTTCGATATCCACCAGGTCGCTGTTCACGTCCGAGTCATTCAGGGCGCTGAGCGTCACGTCTGCGGGGGAGGAGGGGTTGAGGAGGTGTGTCATCATCACGCCTGAATCTGATTTGACAGAAGTTACTTCCTGTCGTTTCTCACCTGCCGTCTTCTGTTTCTTGATGGGCGGAGCCAGAGAGGGACTGCTCTGCATGCCGGTCGCCACGACAACCTGCGAGGTCGGCACGGCGATCATGGCGGGGGCGGCGGCAGCCGGCGTCATGGCGACGGCGGTTTTCTTGACGGTCTTCTTCGGGGACTCGGAGGAAATAGGGACTCTGCTGTCCTCGTACAGCTTCCTCTTCACCGTGCTCTTTATCTGAGCTCTGCAGAAGAAGAAAAACACACCCACCTGTTTACTCGTTGTTCACCGACAACCAATCAGCAGCCCATCCTGCAGTCAGCTGATCAGACCGGACAAACCCCACAGTGACCTGGAACATGGTCAGGGGTCTGTCATGGCATTTAGTGCAGCATTATGTCACGTTACTTCTTTACATTACTACTAGATGTCGGGCTGATACGAGCTTTTTTTTCCTATATTACCTGTTTTCTATATTTAATACTTGGTCAGTTATTGATTTGTTTGGTTAATCTTGGATAAACATTTTAATATCGTGCGGTGCACAAAATGTGTTCAATAACTGAAGTTAAGATTAGAAATGTTGTGCATCCACTTATTATAAGTGTGACATTTCAGCTGATGAAGGGGAGAAATTCAAGACATCGGCCCTAAAAATCGGCTTCGGCTGTAGAAAAACCCACATCGCTCGACCTCTAATTACTACCATACTTATGCTGCACTGGCTCCACCTGCCTTCTCACTGTTTACAACCTGTTTACACCACAGTATATATATTTATGTGCATACCACCTCCCACAGTGTTAGATTTTATTTTTATATTCCTATATTTTAGGCGCTTCACAATTTTGTCTTCATTCTTACTAGGTTTTTTGGGGTTTTTTATGTGACATCTTTTTAAAACATACTGTTGGAGGGAGCCTGAGACCTACGACCGCTTCACTGTAATTGGACGTGACGACAAAGAACCTGAACATTACGGCAGCTGGTTAGCCTAGCTTAGCATAAAGACTGGAAACAGAGGGAAACAGCATCCACCTGTCAGCACCTCTGAAGCGCACTGATTAGTAAAGGAGGTGTGTACGGACTGTTGTGCACTGATTGGAGAAAGACTTTTTAAAAAATACACCAATTATCACGAACAGCAGCCCTGAAGTTTCAGTTCGGAGTAATGAACTTCAAAGTGAGGGTGCAGGTAAATGTTACAAACTGAACCCAGATGTGGATCCTGATACCTTAAGGATTTTTAACGGTGTTCCTGTGCAAATTAACATGTTACGGGTTAAAAACCACCTGAGGTTTAGCCAACAGAACCAGAGGCCTCCATGCATTTTCACCTGAACAGAAAAAAAGGGTTAAATGTGCAGAGAAGCACAATGACATCATCACGACATCATGAACAGAGGAGCTTACACGGTGCGCTCCTTGATCACAGTGCTGATGCTGTTGAGGTCGTCTCCAAAGCGACGCACGGCCAAACGCAGCATCTCGATCTCCGTCTCCGTCCACTTGGCTCTGAGGACGAAGGCACAGTCACTTTACACTTATATGGACAAATAAATGCGTTTGTAAGATCCAAAGAGCCCCATGTGGATACTGGTTTCAGGCGTTAATGTGTGCAGACAGAAACACTCTGATAACGTCCAGAAGGGCAGCGAACTCTCGGAGGATCATCCAGCAACATTCGCTTCCATTAATGTGCGTCCAGCGGCTGTTTCTCTCTGCAAGGAACACGGGACTGAAACAAGCAGCGCGTGCGTGCTTTACTAATGTTGTGGGGACATAAATCTGTTTACACGGTCACATTGTGAGGACTTGCCTTCCTTATGGGGACAAAATGCAAGTCCCCACAACGTAAATCGTTACATCTTAGGGTGAAAACTTGGTTCGAGGTTTGGTTTTGGTTAAGGCGAGTAGTGGTTAGGGAGAGTCAATGTAATGTCCCCGAAAGGAGTGTGTGTGTGTGTGTGAGAGAGAGTGAGAGTGAGAGAGAGAGAGAGAGGGAGAGAGAGAGAGGGAGGGAGGGAGAGAGAGAGAGAGGGTGTGTGTGTGTGTGTGTCTCTCACCCTGCAGGGCTGGAGTCGGACACCGGGTGCAGCTGCATGGTCAGCTCTCCCAGCTTGGTGAAGGCAGCTCCTGCCGCTGAGAAGATCTCCCCCACCTGCGGCGAAGAGGACCAGGTGTGGGTTCGGTTCACGGCAACATTAAAGGGTAAAAAAGATGGCAGTGAACAGACTTTTCTGTGCAAGAAACAAACACGTGCTGTCCCTGTGATGTCCGCGGGAATCCTCTGATGCCGCGATGCTAATCAGCAGGGAGACCCTTTATAAATCATGAGGGTCTGCGCAAAACCCGACCCATCAAGCAGCACTTTAACACAACTTATTATAATTAGGAGGGCTCGCACCACGGCTGGCTAATCCAGCAAGTATTCAGTAAATTCTGGATTTCTATTTTAAGATTACATGTTTGGTGCATTAACTATATGCCGAATCTACTGATAGATTGTATTAAATTAGGAGAAAAAAGTTAGAGTATTTTCCACCAAGTCTATATTTGTGCTACGAGCAAAGGTGTAAAACAACAGATTTCTGAGTGGAGTTTTGTGCACAGCTGTGTGACCGGCTCTCCTCAACGGTTAAGATTCGGTTTAATCTACCGTCTCCGTGCTCTTGTAACCGGATGAGAACTCACCTTTGCAGAGGCAGACGTCATGTCGGCGAAGGAGTCGAAGCTTCTTTCTTTAAACTTGTTCTTCAATCAGAACAATAACACGAGAACGCACAGCTAGCTGCTAGCTAAAGTTAGCTCCCGCAACGTTAGCTAGCCCGCTATCGTTAGCGGGCTTCCATAGAGACCGTGGCGAGTTTTCTAAAAAACGAAGCTTCGGGAGATCCGTATCCGATTAGAAGCCGTAAATCAATTTGAATCATTTATATTTTCCATATTCAGAAGAAAAAAATAGAAATATCGCGCAACAAAGGTAGACGGGATAAAGGGAATGTTGCGCGACTTTGGAGGTCGAACGCCATTGGTCAGTCTCGGAGGAAGAGGCGGGGCGTGTGACATTGGGCGTTTGCATTGGTCGCTGCGCTGCGGGTCACGATGGTTATCGAACTGTGCCGAGTGGAGCCGAGTGGTGAGGATCAGCTGACAGTGACGCGCTGTCGGCGGAGCGTTTCTCGTTTCGGGGAGTCAAAGAGAAAAGCAGCTTCCTGATCGATTAGCGCGAACACAGACATGCCGTCGCTTCTGTTCTGCGGGCCGAAGATGGCCGCGTGCGGGATAGTGATCAGCATCTGGGGGGTCATTAGTGCTGTAAGCCATTGGGGGCGTTGGGGGGGCGGGGGGGGGGGGGGGGGCGACTATTTCCTGGAATGGCGGTGGTTAGCCAGCGAGCTGACGTTTTCATCTAAAGTAAATGTCGGATCTCTTCAGTGCAGCGACGTTATTTTAATGATTTGTTGGAGTTCGTGAAACAGTCAAAACTGATGACACATTAACGGTCTAGTAAGTAGCAAGTAGTCCTTGAACCCAAGTCATCCTCCGGCGCATAGACGGAGCCCGAGTAGGCCAAGACGAGTGCGCGTTAGATAACATTACTGCACCCGTGATCGATGCAGGAGTGATTACAATGATCAGGGAGTTTGTCTGCGCCTGTATAATTAACGGTCTGGATGCGGCTAAAGTCTGGGTTTTAGCCAGGTGAACGGTCACCAGCTCCACTGACGTCACGGTTATTGATCAGCTGATGACCCAGACGTTAAAGTGGCTACATCTGATTGTAATAAGACACGTTGTTATCGAAGGGTTTTGATTCGGGAACTCGACGGTTCCGTTTTTAAATGAGTCACGTGACCTCTTAGTTCTTGCCCTCGTGACGTGTCAGAGCAGGAAGTCAGCTCTTCCACTGGCAGACTGGGCCAGAAGGGATAAACCACCGTGGTTGGAGGCAGACGCGCTTTCAGAGCACACACGAAGGAGCTTTTAGTTCCAGCTTAAAACCCACGTCCTGCTTGGCCCGAGCAGCAGACGGACGGACGGCCTTCGTGTGTCAGCGGCTCCTCTCAGAACCGGACAGAAGGCGAGATCACTTCAACATAACCAGCCGCTCTGCTGCCACAGGGCACATGGACGCAGCGGGAGCAGGAAAGAACCCTGAATGTAAAGTTTAAAAAGGGTGCAAACACGATTGCTTTAAGATGAGAAGAGACGCACTGAGCAAGAATAATTAACAGCCCGATATCTGCAACACCAACCAAGTATTTGCTTTAACAGCAGCGACGGACTGTTTCAGTGCAGTTGAGTCCAGAGACCGCGGGACACTGCTACACGGTCCCAGAACAACACTGGTTTCATCCGTCTAACCATCAGGTAAATAGGAACGATGCAAAACTAATATGTAATAATACACAAGTTGGACAGTCGCGTCCTTTTCAAACTCTGCAGCTTCTGAAACGTCTCCAGCAAACTGAACCAAACAGAACATGTGGCCGGTTTCCTGACGGAGCCGCTGCCCGTGGGTGTGACGGGTAGTCATCTGTCCCCCCTCGTTCACACACCTCGCTCAGCCTTTCAAGGGTCTTCTTAGTTTGGAGACGAACAGACTTTACGAGGTAATAAAACATCTTTTCTCTGAGATCTAAATAAACCGATCGGAGCCTTTTTGGGCGGCGGGGACGGGATTGATGACGTTGCGGTCGCCAGTAGAGCTCCAGCTGCTAACTGCTTGATTTATTGGTGCCATTAGAAATGTTTTGGTTCCCCCAGATGTTTGTGTTTTTTCACCTTTGAGGAATATGAGACACGTTACCGACCAGAGCGAGTCAAAGCAGTCACGTGTTGAACGTACAGACTCAAGCAGGAGGTTTGTCTGAATACAACCTGCTGAGGTTTGACACCAACTCACCCCGCGGCCTCCGCTGCGTGCTCGAGCCTCACGTTGAGCCCCTCTTGTTCTTGCAGGCGATGCTGGGAATCTTCTTCAGCGCGAAGTCGGCCGTGCTGATCGAGGACGTCCCGTTCACCGAGGACGACATTCGGAACGAGTGAGTCGCCGTGAGCTAACCAGTGGATCGGTGTTGTGTTCCAAACAGTTCTTCAGGGGGAACGCACGTGTTGGGGTCCCCGGAACAGATCCGGAGGCAGGCGGACCTCCAGGCTACATCGAGATCCTTCCCTCGTCTCATTGGTTTCCCAACGATTAGTCGATCAGCAAACGAACGTGCGGCTCTTTTCACGGTCAAATTAAATGCTTTTCTCTGTCTCCCGTGACGGTGAGCTGACAAAACGAGACGTTTGAAGGTGTGTGAGATTATAACGGGGCGTGTTCCGCTGTTTTCCGACATTTTATAGACCAAACAATAACTGGAGAAACGGACAGGCGGCTTCTTCGACAGTTCAAATCATCAGACCGAACAAAAGAAGTGAAGCCGATGAGGAAGTTCCTCAAACAGGCAGAAACAGTCTTTCTGGCCGCCAGCAGGGGGCGCCGCCAGCAGGGGGCGCCGCCTCTGGCTGCCAGCAGGGGGCGCCGCCAGCAGGGGGCGCCGCCTCTGGCTGCCAGCAGGGGGCGCCGCCAGCAGGGGGCGCTGCCAGCAGGGGGCGCCGCCTCTGGCTGCAACGAGAAGTCCGATTGTGAGAAAATGACCCCCAAGCAGACGTGTGCCGGTGAATACGCAGGACGTTATTATGTGGGGCTCCTCAACACACCGTGAGAGAAACCGCTTCCTGTCCTCGGCTCTGTATCCTGGGCTGGGCTCCGACAGACCAGCTCCTGCTGTGGCGTTCCAACTGCTTCCATTGTCGTCCTCACGCGAGTCTCTTTGGGTCCGAGCGTCTGCTGGATGACTCCATGCAGGTCTGCAGAAGGCGCCGCAGCTTCTTTCCCATCATCCTCTTAACAAACGCCCGTATTCTCTGCGCAGAGCGCTCCGATGGAAACGATCCTCGCCCTGCTCAGGGGGAGCGCCGCCCGTTTGTCCCCGTCTAAACGGGCGCAGTCCGAGGTTTATTTCTACCTATTTAAGTGTTTGAGGGACTTTTTGTTCTTAAAGTTACTGAGTGGACGACGCTGACGCTCGTTTATCTATTTCACCCGTTTCTCTCGTGCCGTTCAAACACCGCGACAACACGGTCGTAATAAACGCTCGGCCACCTCATCGCAGCAGGACCAACATGTCAGACGCCTACTCCTCATCAATCAAACAACCTTTGTTTGTGCGGCAGCTTTCGCACAGGCGGCTGCCGTTTGAAGAGCTTCACACGTGATGCGACCGTAACAGTGCGGTGAATGAATGTATAACATAATAAACTGGATACAGTATTTTAAAGAGGCAGCAACAGAGAAAATCAACCGTAATTACAAAACCACGTCTCCAAACCAGGAGCCAGCAAACCGGATTTAAAAGCGCGGCTGGCGAGGCAGCGCACCGGTTACCGCGGGAGACGGTTTCAAGGCTCCTTCGGCGCAGCAGGGTGCTCACTCGGTGCGTTACGGCCCCGTTCAGAGGGAAATGCACAGGTACGAGCAGGTGTGTGCCTCAGGGCGGGGCTACCGGCTACAGGGTCGAGGCGACGCGTTCCCACTGCGCGTGTTTTACACAGCCGTGAAACTTGTGTCTTCGGCGTTTTCACATCTCGTCCAAATATGGTCGCTCACGCCGTTACGAGAGGGGCGTGGCGTGGCGTGCTGGCAGAGGTGGAGTCCGAGGTGCAGCAGACGTAGAGACGCAGTAACCCGTCTGTTCTTCTCTCCGCAGTAAAAATCCTCCGCAGAACATCTACAGTCTGTACAACCAGGTCGGCATCAACTGCTTCATCGCCGCCGGCGTCTACGTGGCGGTGGGCGCCGTGTCGCTCTGCCAGGTCCGACTCAACAAGCGGCAGGAGTACATGGTCACATAAAGAGCTGCGGCCGTGACCTCTGACCCCTGGCGCCCCGAGGACCTGACATCAGCTGGAGCTTATTTTCCCTCCATAGAGTTCACTTTAAAGTGTCACACAGCTTCCTGTTTCTAGCGGACCAATCAGCAGCTGACGTCACCGGAGAGCCAGTAGAGTCTCACTTTTTCGGGCGATCTGGTTGGTCAAGATTAATGTAGTTTGGGGGGGGGGTATTATTTATTTGAAGTTCAACCCTTCCAGGTGTTTGTTGTCCGCTGTGACGTCGTCGCCGTTGTTGGATCATTCCTTTGAACGTATCTCCTGCATGTCACGCTTCTACGTAAAGAAATTATAAATGCTAACGTGTTTTCTGTCCGCTGCTTCGAAGACCTGAAAGAAATGAACTCCTTACTCATCATCTCAGAGGTTTCCCATCGAGGCGTTCGTGTGTTCAGGCTGCCGTGGATCAAAAGGTGTTTCATGGGACGAACACGTTACGGCGGATAATCCTTTGCAATAAAGTGTGTGTGTCTAAAAACTAAAAGGTCATTGCCTTCAGTTTTTTGTAATTTTAGAAATTGGTCTTTATTTGCATGGAGATTGGTCTGAAGTCTCTCGCGAGGCACATTTAAGTGAATCATTGCAGCTGCTGTGTGCGGACAGGAGGCGGTTTCAGGTGGAAGACAGCTGCTTTAACAAGTTTACAGTAACAAGACACCTAATTATTAGTCAATTAACTGAGAGG
>WNGW01000031.1:506268-532049 GCA_011952105.1 Coreoperca whiteheadi
CCAGCACGTTTACCCTTTTACTGGATAGAAAGCTGGAGCTGATGCTTCTACAGAAGTCTGTTTAAACCCTGGAGTCTGAGGAGCCAACGGGAACCCTTCGGACGCCTCTGCTCGACACGTTGGCTCATTTAGAAGTTTGGTGTTGCGCGTGAATGACACATTTTTCATAACCGTGGGTAAGTTAGAAAACGAAGTCCGTAACAATGTTGAGTGTTAATCAAAACTATGTTTATATCTACAGACTGGAAACGCGGGAAGCACAAGCACTGGACCAAATAAAATACAGACGTTGGTTGAAACTCCAAACGTTCTCTTCGAGGCAGAGCGAAGAATAAACGATAGATCTGATCTGATGAAGGCGTCCGTGTTCCCGCTGTGCTGGTTCTGTCGTCATCAACCCTTCAGGGTTCCGTCTTTACTACAAACCCTGTGTCTCTGTGCGTTACAGATGTCACTGAAGCGTTTAGAGACAAAGTGGAAAACAAACCTGACCTGCATCCTGGAGGAGCTGAGCGAGGCACAGTTCAGGAAGCTGCTGTTCAACCTGGCCAAAATCCCCCAAGGTGTGAAGGACGGCAAGGTCAGAGAAGAGATCCCTCAAATGATCCTCCAGCACTACGGGACAGAAGGGTCCATCGCTGTGATCGAGAAAGAGATGAAGCAGATGCCGAGAAGGGACGCTGCAGTCCAGGACCTGCTGCGTCCCTTTGTGGACAAACTGAAGGAACAACGCAAGAAAAGCAAAGGTGGGTTTATACACGGAGGTCCAGAGGGGCTGCCCTTAGACCCACCTGGGTTCTGCAGCGAGACGCAGACGTCTGCGGTGTCTGCACCGGACAGGTTCTGCAGCGACTCTTGACCTTTCCAATAAAAGCCCAGTAGAGCGGCTGTGTGGCGTCTATGAAAAGACCTTTTAACGCAGCATCTCATCAACGAGACTTCTGAGGGCGTCGGGTTTGTTAGTTTTAAATTTGTGTGCGTTTTAAGTTTTCAAAACGTTTCTTTCAGCGGCGACGGGCAAACGTGCAGCTGACTCCGGGTCAGTGGCCAAGAAGCAGGAGTCTGCAGCCGGTAGGTCAACACGCACACACACACACACACACACACACACACACATATGGATCAGAGACTGACTGGAAAAGGTTACATGGCCACCCAGCTTTAACTGGTCACACCTGCACAGGTACACAGCCGCAGGTAGTACAACCGTCAGTCACGGCAGTTAACTCCCGTTTCCATAAATTCACTTATGCATCGTATTAAGTATTTCCAACACTGTTACTAAGAAAAAGGCTGATTTAGAAGCAGCTGAAAGCTCTCTTTTTAACCACTTCTCCCTCTTAAAGCGGGAGTGTGGGACCTTTCCATACGTATGAACGTCCGTTAGGTTCAAGCCCTTTGCCAAACGAGTTCACTCAATGCTGACTAAGCCCATCGCCACCTTCTGGGTGGAAATGTTTAAATGAGCCGCTTAAGAAATCCAACAGTGCAGCGAACACAGAATATTAGTGTGTCTGGAGGCTGATGACAGGAAGCCAACTGTAATCCTCAGTTTAGCTGATTTAATGCAATTGGGGTATCAAAATAAAAGCACGTACATGGACTCCCTTTTGTTCAGAAAACCGCAGTTATCGGTTGCCAACGTCCCAGAAGAAGAGGGACTAGCTTGCCACCGTACAGAGTCGTGTATGTGAGTTTACTGCTGTCTAATCGGTCGAAAAAGCCGGGGAAGAAGCCGAGGATTTAAACTGAGCTCTGGTTCACAGCATGGCGACGTCATAACGTCTGTCAATCTGCGTCTACGAAGAACACCTCTCTACAGACACCAGGCGCCAGTCAGACAGGCCGAGCTATTTCTGTTTTCAATGTATGCGTTTTAAGTTTCTTACATTTCTTTTTCAGAGGCGACGAGCAAACGTGCAACTGACTCGGGGTCAGTGGCCAAGAAGCAAGAACCTGCAGCTGGTAGGTCAACACTGCGACGTGCGAATGTTAGCGCGTGAGGAGGCTGACGGGTTACGTTACTGTAGTTCTACCTGTAAAAACACTGTTTCTTTCTCCTTTCAAGGTCGACAGAGGAGCTGCCAGCCTGCCGAGGTAATCACCAAGACTGATCCACACAGTCCGCTCCCGCAAACAGACTCGGGAGTCTCTTCCTCCACCCTCAGTAATGTGAAGGGCAGCAGCCAGAGCTGCGAAGGAGTCCCATGTCTCGTAGAGAGTCAACAGATCTTTTAGTTTTACAGGAAGTAGAGGTGGAATCACACTTGTGTAACCTGAAACGTGAAAGCCATCAAACAAAACCACAGCAGCTCTGAAAAGTAAGATGAAAGAATCCGGCGCAGCTGAGCGGAGCCACAAAACGCTGCCCTCCTGACATTATCTGTCATTGAACCCGTGACAGCGAATTATTAAAGAGGCGTTTCTTCCCAATCACGTCGTGCTGCTGGTGTTTCAGGCTGATCCTGTCGGACCTGCGAAGCTCAAACAGAAGACGGCAGATTTGCCCCCGAAACCGACCGGATCCGCCAAAGTCTCCCAGGTACCTGCGGCGACGCCAACATCTGTTGCACACGTGACCCCCTGTGCAGTCAGACGTGTTGGTTTATTAGTAGAACTCAAGGTTTGTTGGAAATTACAAAGCACCCGCCCTCATCAACAAACGCCCAAACACCTGAAATAAAACCACGTTAAGAACATAAAACGAATAGAGCGTTCAAAAGGCGCCGACAGTCAGACGTTACAGCCGAGTCTCTACATTGTGCGTTTCACACTTTATAAACCACAACATCCCCTTCCTGTTTGTCTTCACGGCACCCTCCAGGCCCATTTGACAGTTTTACCCCGCAGGCGAGGCGCTCGGCCGTGGGTCGGCTAACGCCCCCTCCACTCCTCTGTCCCGGCCGATTTCCGTTCTTTTGGTCGGAGCCGAGATGGATGACGGGAACTTGTTCGATCACGCCACCAATCGTGGCTGCAGCGTCACTGCATATATGACAACACGCTTATTGCTGATTTCTTCTGTGTGAAGACGGACAACAGAAATGTTGCCCTGAAGCTGCGCAGGAAAAGATCCGGCCGGTTCTTCCACTTTAGAAGGCCGCGAACTTTTCAGCGGCTTTAAACCGGAGTGATTGTTTTGTCCCAAAGCTTCACCGGGAATGTGGCTGTGTCTTTGTGCAGGTTCAGAGCGCTGCGGTGCAGACCGGGAAAATGAAAATAGTGGGAATCAAAGACGTCAATAAGAAGTACACTCACCTGGAGGCGGAGTTCAACGACGAGCCGCGTGCGTTTTTTGTGACGTCTCGACTTCTGGCAGACGCGTGTGGCTTCAAACTGGAGGGCGACTTTAGAGAAACTCTCCTCGGGGAAACGCCGCTCTCAGTAGAAGTTGAAGTTCAAGGAAAGAAAATTACAGACATTAAAAAGATGTAAAAACAACACTTGTTGAAGGCTGGTTTACTTTGAGTACTTCCGACCTCTCCGCTGTGCAGGCCTTTATGTCGGAACTCGTGCTAATTTCAGCTACTTTCGGCGGCATATTTAGCCATTTTTGACCAAAACGTTCCGGGAATTATAGGCTGCGTTCACACCTGCAGTTGGGCTCATCCGGTCCCAACGAGGCCGAACGGTTACACATCGCGGCGTTTTTCAGCTTTCTTGGTTCCTTTTCTCGCCGCGCTGAGCGCTTTGGTCCGAACCAGTTTGAAACGAACCAACATGCAGTCACGTGACAACATCCGCGTCGCTCGTTGGCCGCGGCGCGTTTCCTACACTGCTTTTCCATTGGTCAGAATTTACGTGCGGGAAGATTCCAACAGAAGAGGAAAAGCCAGCAGACAACAACAGGGAGACACCAGGACTGTGGAGAGACGCCTGCTTCTGTCCCGGCGTTTGCGTCCATGACAACAGGCTGACAAGACGTCTCCAGAATGAAGAACTACGTTCTGATGCAGACGGCGAGCGGCTGGTTGAGTCCAAAAGCGATCAGTACTTGTTGCAGTTGGGCCTGTTCGAGGTCGGATCACGTTCTCGCCACAAACGAGCCGCTCCAGAGTCCGTCTGAAAGAGAGACCGCCTCTTCCAGGAGGCCTCGGCCCGCCTGTTCGGTCCCTGTTGGTGCGACTGCTGCTTCCACAGCTGAGCGGACGCACCAAAGGGGGAAACGGACTCGAGCCCGACTCAGCAGGACGACAGGAGGCGGCTGTGACCGCAGCCTGAATCTGGGCGTGTTCCTGCCGCATCTGAAGAACCACGTCAGAAACTAAATCCTGAGATCCAGAAATAACAAGCAACTGTTTATTTCCACTTGCCTTTATTATAAAATATCATCAGGAAACTCATCAGGAAACATGCACACACACTTACACAGTATCCATCCATGTAAGCTACACACACACACACACACACACACAGTTTAACAGGAGAGAAAACACACGGGAGCGTCCTGTTTGTTGGGAAACAACTGAACTCATTTTACTGTGAAAGAAAACTAAACTAAACTAAACACTGTTGGCAAGCTGACCGTTAATCTGCAACAAAGAAAAATTAAAAGATCAGTCTATAAGTGAAGGGTTTCATTCCAAAACTCTTTGCATCCAATTGAATAATAATTAAAGGTGGAGGATAAAAATGACCTGATATTCCCTGTTTCGGTTTCCAAAAATATACAATATTTATATAATTACATGCAGTGAAATCTCTGGTTGGCAGCTCTTTTTTGGAGGGAAACTCTTCACTTTAGAACAAAAGAAAACACTAGTTTGCTGTTTAGCTCTGGCTTACACACACACACACACACACCGAACAGAAAAACAAGTCACCTACAAAAATAGACCATTAGGCATTTTAGACTTTGCATGTTGAGCGTTCCTCGGAGTCGTCTCCAAAAAAAAAAAAGAAGCAACGTTGAACCCGGTTGCACGACATCGCCGCCCGTCTTTAACATTAAGGTAATCGTCCATATTCACATATTGACAGATGAACAGAGGCTTCTGCCGCACTACGCTAAGCTAACAGCGGTTTGTATTCACTTATATTAAACCAGATCCTTGAATGAAAACAACGAGCAGTCAGAGCGCCCCCCCCCCACACACACACGGTCAGAGCTAATCAATGACGCAGAGCTGTCTCTGAGTCGGATCAATTACACGCCGACGTGCACAGCGCAGTCAGAGACGCCATTCAAACAAACGGAGAAAGAAACTGCAGAAGAGGGAAGTGCGTCTGTTTTGGGGGGCTTTTCAAAATAATAACCAACAGTAAGAGAACTTGGAAGGGAGTGCGAGTCTGACTTCAATCCGACCTCTTCAGGTTCCCGAACACCTCCAGCTCAGGTAAAGTCATGAACCCATCACTTAAATTAAAACAAGGTTTCAGCTCCAGACTAATGACGCACACGTTTTCTCTGCTGCCCAGAGAAGGAAAATCTATTAGCAGACTGTTCAAACGTCCTTGACTTCCGTCACAATCTGGATTATAAAGCATGTAAAAGCTGAAACGCCGCAGGTGACCTGAACGTGTTCAGACGTCCCACTGTGCGGTCTTACAGGCACACGGCTGATCCTGAAACGCAGCGTTGGTAGTGAGCGGACCGCACCGTGAAAGCTCATTTCTGTCATCATCTTTACGTGATGCAGACGTGACGACAAGGACTAGTTTCAGCCTGCGGAGTGATGTTCAGACTAAGCAGAAACGAACCGGTCGATGTCTGGCAGCAGCAGAAAAGAAAATGCTCCCCCCCCCCCCCCATCACTGGTTGCATCAGTTCTACCAACGAGGGATTCCTTGGTTTTATTTCAACCTGCGTTTGAGGTAAAATAATCCCGTAGAAGAAAGTCTGAGAAAAGAAAGGCGATCTGATTGTTCTGTCCGTCACCTCGGGGCCCCCACAGGCTTGTCTAGTGACCCTTTTTGGGGTGCAGACCCCCACGCTGGGGAGCACAACTCTAAAGTGAGAGACTTGTAGTAAAGGACAGAAGCTCACCGGCCCGGTGTTTCCGATCAGGAGTCGCTTCGTGTTTCGCTTACGGTTGGTTCACACACACGCACACGCACACACACGCACACACACACACACACACACACACACACACTGAGGAATGACATGTCGGGTCTGTTTTCTGCTGGAAAAACAGAACCCAGAAGCTCCAGAAACTCCTCCTCGGCTGAAGACTCTCGGGAAAGAGACGAGTCGACTTTAGCTCGTCTTCGTTTTGTCTTCAAGACGATCAAAGTGTTTTTTTGGAAAACGTTCTGCATCAGAAGGCCGCGATGTTCGGGCAGCCGAAGAGTCACCACGTCTGCCCTGCCCGCTCCCGCTCCGCGCTCTCATTGGCTGACGATGAGCTGCCGCAGGTACGACTGCGTGAGGCCTCGCAGCTCCTCCAGCGTGTAGTCCTCCGGCATCGGCAGGCGCGTGATGTGCGGCGCCAGCTGCGTGAGCGGGATGCTGAGCGAATCGGACGCCGCGTCGCCCTGCTGCAGGCTCAGCACCACGCGCAGGATGTTCGCCACACGCTTCGCCATTTCTGCATGGAGGTGTGGGGGGGAGGGGCTTGGTTAAGTCAGTGCGGAGGTTTTGACCAAACGTCTGCAGGTTTTCATTCTCACCAAACAACAACAGCTGACTTCGCCCACCTACCTGAGCTCCCTCGTCGTCTACGAGCTGCGAACGAACGGCGACTAGTTCCGCCGTCACGGTGAGGCAGGAAGCCAGGATCCAAACCCGCCTCCCTCAGCGCCGTGACGAGCGACTCAACTCTACGCAGTCTGCAGAATCCTTCCCTGCCTCGCTCCTCTGGGAGCAGCTGCTCTCGTAACCTGACGTCCCTCTCTCATAAATACGCCGATCTTACGCACTTGTGTGCTGCTTCGCATCTCCTGAGTCGTGGCGCTTATTTCAGAGGATTTCTCCTCGCTCTGCTGTGTCAAGGCGACACTGGCAGAGAACATGAAAACAGCTGATGCTAATGGATTTTGTCTCTCCTAATACTCTTTGTCTTAATTGTTAGTGGGGGATAAGCGAGCTCCAAGTTTCAGAACTACAGTTTTCGGGGGATGTAAACAGGAAGTATTACGTGGAGTCAGCTGTGAGCTCACTGTTTCCAGCCTGTATGTGTTTCCATGAGGTGAAAGTGTCCCAGCAGCCGCTGTCTGCAGGGGACGGACAGACCGCTGTCTCTGGGACCCTGAAGGGACCTGAGAGACAGGCAGGTTCTGCAGCGGCGGTTCCCTCCGGAGCTTTGTTCTGACGGACCTCAGAGCCACTGATGAAGGCTGAGTCTCCCTGAAGGATCCAACATGATCCAACGCCTCCGCGGACAAACTGATCAGAACAGGTGACGCTGACAGAATCTGGCTCTGTAAAGATTTCTCCCTCTAGTTCTCGCTCTCCGTCTACCTTCAGCCTTAAATCTGATCCTCAGCTGCCTTCGTGTGTCGTGTTAGCGAATGCAGCTGCTGCTGCTGCTGCTGCTGTTGTTGTTTTCAGGTGGAGGGAAAAGCTGCAGCCGCTTCAGGACGGTTAAACTCGATAACTGTGAAGCAGCCGCGCTCTTACCTGATTGGGCGAGCCGGTCTCTGGCGGTGCTGCAGGGCAGAAGCTCGATTCTGCTGCACAGAGACGTCACGGCGGCGTAGAGACGCTCCAGCTCGTAGCCAGCGTTCTCCATCTGGAACGCAAACATCAAAGGTCAGCAGGCCACGCATCGCTTCTCCATGGTGAAGGGAACATTTACTCTCTACTCCGCTTGTCCGACAGCTGTAGTTACTTCACAGATTGAGAGTTTACATACAAAACATAAGATCACTTTATAAAGCACGGTGCGTCGTTATAGGTCTAAAAAGGATATAGAGCAGATAGAGAGAGAGACACCTTGACCGACTACAACATGACACGCAGCAATAATAATAATGACCCAGTTATGTATCAGAACACTGACTGAGCACTTTGAAATGCCTCCAGTTCATTCATAGCTATTCTAACCTGACTTAAACAAGGTAGGTTAATGAAAACATGGAACAGCCTGACCAACCAGAACCACCCACAGCGACTTCCTGCATGTACTTCACAATAAAAGCCATGTAAATTGGCTCTCTCTGCGTGTTGACTTTGCACTGTGGCGAGCCACTGCAGTCGGACCAAACCGCCGACACTCGAGCACTTTGGGTTCTGCGCTCTCTCTTGGTGACATAACTGCTTTTAGAATAAGTTTGGAGGTATTAAGAAGGACACAGGGACAGAGTGGGTACCTGCTGGATGTCCTGCAGGGTCTTGATGACTCTGATGTAGTCCAGGTAAACCCTCCCTGCGGTGTCCCAGTCCTGGATGGTGGCGCTGTGTTCAGGGACCGCCAGCCCCTCCAGGAACTCCAGCAGGTAGTCGTGGTTGTCGTTGATGATGCAGTCTACGGGAGGGACAAAGTACAGCTTTACAGGGTTTAGAAGCTCGACAAAAACTAACTTTAGAGTCCATGGCTTCCCCCATAAGACCTGACTCCCTCCCTCCGAACTCTTCACAGCCCACGGAAACAGAACTGGCGTGGACCCGGTCCAGCACGGAGGGGGGGGGGCAGAACAACCATGGCCATTGTCCCGGTGACGCTCATTTTTATTTTTTTCCAACATCAGGGACATTTTCCGCACAATTAAACAATAACTGAATAAGTTTGCGTAGTATGTCTGTATGTTCATTTGCACATGAAAAGGTAAAGTACGCCTGATGTACGACTACGTAGCTGATGATCGGTCAGCCTCTCATTCATTTAATGGGTCTTTAATTTCATCTACCATTTTATTAACTCTATGTAGTCCGCCTGTTGGAGGATTAGTGTCATTTACATTAATTGACATTTGATTAATTAACTGATTAATTAGATTAGGAAGAAAAAACAAAAACTTTTTCACAAACAGTAACTTATTTGTGTTTTCTTGTCACGCTGCATCACTAGAAGTACTTTCGGAGGCGTCCTTGACAAATGTGTCTTCTGGCAGTTGGAAACAACACAACTGTAATCGCTGAGGACCTTTAAACTGAAAACCAGTTGAACGTGATCGGTTTTCCAGTGCAGGCGATTGAGAACCGGGTGCACAGGGTCCCGCAGAGAGTCCTGACCTGGGGCCAGGTGTTGGATCAGCAGCCGGTGACACTGGCTCCAGTACCCGGCCCGGTACAGGTGCAGGGCCTCCTGGTGTCTGTCAGCGTCTCGCCGGGCTCGGGTGGCCTTGGCCTCGTGGATCCACTGCTCGGGGATCAGCAGCCTCTCGGTCAGGAAGCGCTCCCTGCGGGCCGACTCGCCGGTCTCCTGCAGGGGGCAGTGGAGGGTCAGCAGCTCCCTCACCGCTCGCTCCCGCTGACTGAAGGACGACAAGAGACGATGAAACAAGTGACCAAAGACTGAGAGACAGAGAAAGAGATGCGAAGAAGGGGAGCAAAAGGGGAAGAGAAACTTCAGAAACCCTTCATCCTGAGGAGTGCGAGTTCGTCTCTGCGCACCGTGACACCGAGTGATCAATACGCTCTATCAGTAGTAGATGGATCCAGTATTTTGTGCAAATTACAATTTCCTAAATGTCACAGACGGATAAATCTTCTGTAACTGGGGACGCAATTATACCGTATATGCAGTTACGTGAGATATAGATACAGGATGTGTGGCCTTTTTTGGAAAATGTATTGATAAACTGTTGATAGATAAATTAATCAGACAGCAATTTTTTTTTTTTGGTTGGCTCATTTATCCAAATACTGACGAGTACCTCATCAACAGGCCGGCTAATTGATCTGCAGCACTGCCCACAATGGACTAACATGCAGAGATGTTAAAGGGACCTTATTCACATTACCAATTAACCTACTGATACTTTCAGATGAACCAACCAGTCATTCAGTTCAGAGTAACATGAAGAGAGACACCAAAGTAACAAACTGTATCTTTGATCAGCGACCGTCTCCACAGTGTTCATTTCCTGAGAAGCAAACTGTGTTGACAGCTACGAAGCTGAAGCCTGCAACTGTTTAGTATTTCGTCATCATGGGACGTATTGAACGTTTGATTACCAAAATGATGGTAACTTTCTTGCATAAACTAATTGATTAGTTGTGAGAGAAACATGTGACCGCTGCTCCCACGTGTTTCCACTCACACTGAAAGCAGACGTTTCTGCTGTTGCTCTTCTGGAGGATGAAAGACTTCTGATGCAGAAAACATCTTCATTCTCTTATTCTGCGCCTGATTACGGTTTCATTTGACATTTAATTTAACGTTCCTGCAACGCAGCTAACAAACTGCACTGGTTGTATCCCATTTGAGCTGAACGTACGGGTGGTCGGGGATGTGCAGCAGGATGAAGACGGCCATGTGCCAGAGGCCGGCGCTCTCCAGCTGTGCGGCGTAGCTGGCGTGGAGGAGTCCCTGCCGCGAGGCGCCCAGGTGGCTGTAGTGCAGCGCCTGCAGGACGCCCCACAGGTGCCAGCTCAGGCGGTAATCCAGACGCTCCCAGGTGACCGTCAGGGGGTCCAGCAGCTGCTGCAGGCTGTAGTGTCTGCAGGAGGACACGCAGGGACACAGCTGAAGCATCAAAGGAGCATTACGCTGATTCTGACAAAGACTGAGCTGCATTAGCATACTGTGGAATGTAGGAGCTAGAGATGCAACTCCTTTTCATTATCGATTAATCTGAAGATTATTTTCTTGATTCATCGATTAATTGTTGGGTCTATAAAATGTCAGGAAATCGTGCCAAACGCCATCACAAGCTGCCACAGCCCGGCACCATGTCTTCCAATGTTGGACGAACAGGCCCAAACCAAAAGATATTCTGTTTTCTGTCGAATCATTTTTGCATGAAAAATCACTTTTCAATTAATGACAAAATTAATTGACTACCAGAAGTGCTGACCAATCAGTTAATTGACTAGTTGTTTCAGTTCTAATAGGTTTATTTGGTTTACTTTGAGCCCTATTAGGGACTAAATGTGGATGTCTCAGCCTCTGCTGCACAGATTTCTTCTTTTAATCCATCTCATAATATAGAAGTGAAATCCTAAATCACCTGACTATTAATTTCTAATGTAACTGCCCTTATTCACTGAGCTGAGGGGAGGAAAACCCCTGTGCAGCTACTTCAGCTGGACACAACCCGAATGTCTGCCAGAGCGGCTGTTTGATGTTCGGTTTGAGGTCACGACATCTGATTGGTTCCCTGAATGATCAACGATCGGGCGACCGGATGGTTTTCTGGTGGGACAGAAATATCTGCAGATCTGAGATCAGATGTTCCACGTGGCAGCTGTCAAAAGAGCCGTTATAAACTGTAGTAAATGCCTGTAGTATTTGGCATCGTAGGGCTGAGTGATACAGCTGAAATCTGTATATTATTACACACACTCGGGCTGCATCAGACGGACCTAATAAACTAACATTCATGCAGGTTCCCGTTAGCATGTAGGACCACCGCTCTACAGGCTCCTGCTGCACACAGCTGAGGGATGTGGCTGCTTCACCTGTCGCTGTAGAGTTTGAGCAGGTGGAAGCAGAGGTCGTACAGCGGCCGTTTGGACTCCTCCCCCTCGTCCTCCATGTCCGGCTGCTCCTCCTCCAGGTACGGAGGAAGGGGGGCGCAGGCGTACCTCCCCCCCTCACATGAGCCCTGCAGGACACAAACAACCACAACCTCACTAGACTCTCTGCGTTGGAATTTTAGCTACGAGTGACTCTGGGCACGCAACTGCAAAAGCCAAAAGAATTCATTGAAATACCTCGAAGTATAAAGATCACGTGACCACAGAAAAACGGCAGCAGCTCACCTGGAAGGCGGCTTCGTATTTGGCGAGGGCGTCGGCCACGGAGGCGGTGGGGGGCAACATGAACCAGAGGTGGACGGCCACGCAGCGCTTCCAGTCCAGCTCGGAGCACACGTTCACCACAGAGCCAGACGACTGCCACACCTGCAGGGACGGACAGGAGACACCGTGGGCATCAAACCACAGACTCGGAGCAATATGGAGACGCACATTAACGCCGTCCACTGGACAAAGACTCGTGTTAGTCGAGTGTCGAAGCGTTGAGCCTAACCCACCCAACAACAAAACGTTCTACGTTAAAAAGGAACTAGTTAGACTTCTGATTATTATAAACATGTCCGCAGTAGGGTCTGCGTTTCCTTTCTCCATCAAACTCAGGCAGTAAGTCAAACGGCTCGTACAGGTTTCCCGGCGAGCAGCGTGAAGATGCGCAGTCGCTCCTCGGGCAGGTAGCAGTCGGTCTGCATGCGGTTCCAGTCGGCCAGCTGAAGGGCCAGCAGGTCCCGGCAGTACTGAGAGCCCACGGCCTGGGACAGCAGCAGGGACAGACGGTGGTCTCCTGGGGACAGACAGCTGCATGTTAGCAGTGCTGGGAGTTTTAGTACGGACACATTTAACGTAACCTTTGTCGGTCCATCCGCCTCACATCTGTCTGACGGAACAAATAAGTTCAAGCAACACAGCGGTCTGTCGTCTATGCAGCGGCTCCAGCTGCTGCTTTACGGGGCCAAGTGCTACAAAGCTGAACACAATCTTGTGACTGCTTTTACAAGTGTCCACTGTAAACAGGGTGGAAACATTAGTTCATTTAAGCCGTCTAATCAGAGTCCAGCGGGACGTTTTCTCTACTTCGGCAGCAGAATCAAACGGGCTAAAGAGGCTTGAAAAAGTGACAGTCTGAAATCTGTTTGGCTGCTCTGCACAATAAACCGACTCCCGTCTTTCTGTCTGCAGCGTTTCCATTTTTAAAATCTCCCCGCTCCTCACCTTCCTTCTGTGCGAGTCGACACGCCTCACTGATGCGGTTGCCCGTCAGGTAGCTGAAGATGGCGTCTGTGTGGCGACCCTTCCCCGCCAGCGCCACCTCCTCCTCCACCCTGCAGGTGGCCCCGCGGGACAGCCAGGCCGAGAAGGCCCGCCGCCTCTCCAGCTGCTGCTCATACTCGCTGGGCGGCTCGACGTCTGGCTCCTGATCCGAGGGGCCCAGCCGGCCCCACAAGGCCTCGCACAGGGTCCAGACCTCGGCCCAGTAAGCCAGGACGGCTGGAGGACGGAGAGAGAGAGACATTGTGTGTCTTGTAGGGTTAAATGGTGGGAATTGAGATCCCAGGAATTCAAAATCTGCTTCAGTTTCCCAAACTTGTATATCTGTTACGCCTCGCCTCCTGAACGCTGCGTCACTTACGGTCTGCGTCACCCTGCTTGAGGTTCAGTTCGGTGATCCACTCTGCGTACTCGTGCAGCGCCGCCACGCCGGCCTGCGGTCGAACCAGAGGGCAGGCGGAGGCATCTGTGGTGCTGACAGTGCTGTGCTTCAGACAGATCTTCAGGGGGCGCTGCAGCACCGCCTGGCCCTCCTCCTCCTCCTCGCTGGTCTTCAGTGCCGGAGGCTCCAGACCCACCAGCTGCTCCAACACCACCTTATAGGGGCTGTCCATCAGTCTGCAGGGGAGGACGGCTCAGCTCAGAACCAGCAAACACACCACAGTCCAGTTCCCTTTGGTGAGTCCGATTTGTGTTTTTTGTAAAGACTCGTAAAAAGTTCTGTTCACATTTCAGAAAAACAACATTCATAACATTTTGCTACTCACTTTGTGATTATTTGTGTCTCAATACACTTTGTAGTTATTTATTTGGAGCATAAAGAACTTTTTATTTCTGTTTTTCATGCCTCATATTGAACACAGCGGACTCCCATAATAACTGTAGGATTCCAGTAGTTGTAAGGACTTTTCACATCAGATTAGAACCACCTGAATGTGTGGATTATACATCTCTGATCTGTGGTTTTTCCTGTCTGTTTCAGGTTTTTGATTTAACTCTGCAGTGAAGTGGTAGAAACATCTGCTACAGCTGACAAAAATCCAGTTTTACCACTTTCATACATTTCCACGAGGGACATTATTGGGCACTTCTATCATGTGACGCCTATGAGGGATTATTGAGAAGGTACAACAAAAAAAAGCTGTTTTCCCCCTAATAAGACTGAAAAATCCCAGCGTGACTCCAATCCGTGATTATATAGACCTGCAGGTGTGTGCGCCTTACGATTTGCTCCTGGCAGGATTTGGCAGGAAGCTGAAGTCGGTTTTGGCCATCAGTTCTTGGTGGTCGAGCTGTTTGGCCGGCGGTGAGCTCAGCAGGTGGCCGCAGTGTGCCAGCGTCCAGCCGGGACCCCACCCCACCCGAAAGGAACGACCCGCAAACAGCCCGGCGTCCATCAGCAAACTCCCCTGCAAACCAACGACAGCACAAAACCTAAGTCCTCGCTTTGGAGAAACGTTTCATTCCTCGTGACCGTCACCACTGAAGGAAACAGCAAAGCGGCGAGTGAAGCAGGTCAGAAAGAAACCAGCATTTACAGATCTGAAACTCATTTTGGTCAGCCTCTTTCAATGTTTGTGAATCCGAAATGTCCGCAAAATAAAATGAATATGTTCATGTTGACAGAAACGTGCACAACCAATATGGTGGTTCCCACATGGAGGTGCTCATTAAGGCGATGCAGAAAGGCGCAGGAATCCGCTGCTTTTCACAGAGGAACGTCGTGCTCCCTGTGACCCTGCTGCCGGCCACAGGGACTGACACACAGCGAGCGTACGGCGGCCTCATGGCACTTACCTGGTGTGACTCCAGTTATATCTGTCTGCGTTGTTGCTAACGTGGCTCTGTGAAGCCCCTTCAGGCATCAGGTGTATATGAAACTAATAGAGTACCAACCTTCCCCCGGGTCACCGACTCTTTGAAGGGGACGGGGCCCCCCAGCCGTCGGACGCCAACCGTCCTCACCGAAGGCTCTGGAGTTCGGGGGGGGAGCAGGAAGGATGAGGGGCCCGGCCCCGGCCAGCGCGTCGGCCGGGAGGGTTCGACGGCTGCTGGAGACGCCCGGGACAGAGGAGGAGGGCGGGGAGGATCTGACAGCTGAGGGCGGAGGCCGGAGGTGAAACGAGCCTGAAGGAGGCCCCCCACTGCAGACAGAGACAGAGATTCAGTGTCAAAGCCCGGCTTCTCTTTCACTGCCTAATCTACCGTTCAAGGCGGTTATCGATGAAACTGAATCTCTTTGGACTGCTGCTCGGACAAAATGAGACATTTTAAAGACGTCACCTTGGACTCTGGAAACTGAGCTGCACTTTTCACTGTTTGACATTTTATAAACCAAACAATTAAGAAAAATCAAAGAACCCAGATTAATCAATAGTGAAAATCATCACTAGCTGCAGCCCTAAAACAAAGGAATCAAACAATCCCTACGCTAACATCGTCCAGTCCAAGTGAAAAACACCAGCAACTGAACTACAGAGGAAAAGGGAATAAATTCAATACTGAGTGACAGAGACATCAAGAATCAAGACGATCAATGAGCAGTGATTCTTGAACATTTTGTGCAGAAAAGAGAAGTTTCACGCCCCCGACCCCATCGTACACATTTTTATCATCAATTAACAACACTGGGCAAATTAGAAATGTCATTAAAATAACTTGTAATGTTACTCAAGATGAAGCTGCTCAGGTTCTCTCCAGCTTCACGAGTGTCTTCTTCTTATATTCTTCAGTCAGGTTTATAGTAACATGTTGGCTGGATAATAATCAAGTTCTTCTTTTGGTCCAAGTCAAAAACACGTTCATCTTGATTACTTTAGATGTTTTGTTTAGCTGGATAAATCTCCCTAAAAGGGTTCTGTGTACGAGACTCTGAACATTAACGCAGCAGCAAACAGCTATTTGCTCTGTAAAGACACAGTGGAGCGATGATGTCACTCCCTCCGTGTGCGCTGTGATGTCATCCGAGCCTCGGCGTGGTAGCCGGTCCGGCTGCGAGCGCGCGTTAGTGCGCGAGTCCCTCCCTGTGAAGCGGTCGGCTGTGAGCAGAGCGATATGACGGCTGGTTCCTTTCTCGTCTGACGCCACGAATTAAAGGTTTATTTCAACCGAACTGGAGCCAGAGACTGTTGGAACAGCGGGACGACTAACAGACGGCTCACGGTGAGTTCTATTTTGTTTCTGTCCGCTTTGAATGAAGTGAGTTTTATGACGATCGGTGAAGTAAAATTACAGTTTTTCTAAATGGAGTCTGGTGCACCGCAGCGCCCGTTTGTTTTGGTCCGAGAAGCTGGTGCGACAGTTTGTGGCAGAGAATGTCACTAAACCCAGATTCTGATATTCCACTATTGTTTGAGTGTAGTTTCAGTAGAAGATTCGTGGTGCAAGTCTTAGCCAACTGCAAGAAATGTTGAGAATCATCAGGACAAACAACAAACTCAAGCACTGAATTATAGCTGAATCTATTGGTCATCAATATTTTTGAGGATTGATTATTTAAGTCATTGGGAAGCAAAGACAAACATGCTCTCTTATCTTTGGGTTTCCTGATTGACTGTTGGGAAACTTAATGTTAGTTGATTAATCACAAAGGATGAACAGTCAGATTAATAAATAATGACAATAAACGAGTTCAGTCAAAGTGTTGAGTACGAGTTGTCTGTGAACGCAGCATTAAAGCAGCATAAAGTGGACTTCCCGCTCCCTTATTACCACCACTGAGGTGCCCTTGAGCATCGCACTCAACCCCCAACTGCCCCTCTCAGTGACACCTCCCTGCATAAATAGGCTCCAAAGGGGTCGTGTCTCCTACCTGAGTGTCGGCCCTGAGCTCCCGGCACGACGAGGCGAGGGGATGAGACGTTGGTGGCGACCTTCATCGCTCCCGGATCCTGGAACATGTCGCTCTCCTCCTCCTCCTCAGCGAACAGAGACGCCTTCATGATCTGCCGACAGAACAGGAGATTGACGGTTTTATTGTGGCGGCGGTCTGGTGAAGTGATGCACCTCCCGTGTGCAGACAGTAGCTCTACCTGGAGGGTGTGCGGGTTGATCCCCAGCGAGGACGCTATGTGGCCGGAGGCAGAGACGCCGTCGTGCTCTGCGGGGATCAAACCTCCGAGCTTCCCGCCCATCGTGTCCATCTCCCCCGCCAGCGGGTCGCTGTCCTCCTCTCCTCCCAGCATGCTCTCTGTCGGGAAGCTCTGGGTGATGTCGGCCATGTCGCTGTCTAACTCCGCCACGCCACCCGGAAGATCCACGACAACAACGGACTGAAGACACACACACACACACACACAGAACAAGAGTGAGCGACGGAAGAAGGGGCTTCGTAACGGCGGTCAGGCAGGCCAACGTAAGCCCGGGTAGGTTGCTGAACGTCAATGATCGATCATCTCCTTTAACGGAACAATCACATTTGTAGAATTTATAGAACCACACATTTCATTCATTTTTGCTCACTCCAGCTCCTTTGACCGTTTCTATGGCTACAGGAGCCTGACAGGCGATAAACCCTCCACTGATCTCCGTGTCGGGGAATCGCCGCCTATTTGGATCCTGATCCAGGTTAAAAACTCAACACTCTCCATTATTAAAACAGACATTTAAATACTTCCGTTTGTGTGCCGACATTAAACATTAAAAACTAAAATTAGAAAGTGTAGCTCTGCTCAGCGAGACACTGAATGATCATGAAGTGATCATGTCGCCAGTGAAAACGTATGTACAGAAACACGCCGCGGGACTCGGGACAGGCGCCACAGTCCCACACGCAACAAACGTTTGTTTAATCACTAAAATCCTCCAACCAGCACAGCTTTTAATGTCATTTATCACCACAAAAAGAAGCTGTTCACACAAACGTCACAGACCAAAGACTAAATGTCATCTTCATTAACTTTATTAATTGCATAAGATGAAAATTAGTACAATTTGTGTCACACATCTTAAAGCAGGTAAGAGTCTAACATGTTTACCCGCTAAGGAAGTTTGACTGTTGAGTTTTACATGATAGAAACTTTAAGTATAGTTGCTGTTTATCAGAAAACACAAGAAGCTCATTATTATATACTAACATAACAGCAGCAGCACCCACATTCTTTGTATGAACTCCTGAAGAACACAAACCTGAAAATTACTTTCTTTTCTGGACTCAGCATTAAGACATTTCCTACTAAGTAATAATGTAAGATCATTTCCCAACAGATACATACTGCGTGTTAAAACAGTCAGAGCCGCTGGATATTCAGGAAAAAAAGAAAAGAAAAAAAACCCTGAAACTATTTTAATCTAAAAGATGAAAAACAAACTGAACAGAAGTTTCCATACTTTCGATATTTAGGTTTCGCTTTGTGTCCAAAGAGCAATTTCAGCTCTTTGAGAGAACAACTGGCACCAACACGAGCTCTGGATGTGGAAGTGAGACTCTAACCAGCGCTGTCACTTTATACCGCCGTCCTCTCCTCGGTCTGCGCCACAGGCCCAACGCGTCGCGTGTTCCCTCTCACCGACAGACAGCATCACCGCCGCCTCAACACGCTCAGATCGGCTTCAACTGCAGACGCCGAAACCGAGGTCCGGTTCCAACTAGAGCTGAAACTACTGGTCACATGTAAACTAAATGTACTGCGTCCAGCAGGTTAGGTGTGAGGATTTGCTTTTCATGACCGTAACCTGATTGTCTTTGGGTTCTGAGGTCAGCTTTAGTTCTGGGTAATCGTGGTGGATATTTTCCAGTACATTTCCACTGGATAGTAAAAGAATCGTTCGCTGCAGCCCTGTGTCAACCGGAGGGATACTTTCACCAAAACCATTTGTTTTAAAAGCCATCGGGCTACTGGAGACTCAGTGTTTCCTGTGGAGATCTGTTTTTGTTCTGCAGCTTTGGAATGATCGAATGCTGCCCAGATACGTGTGTTGAAGTTGGGATTTGTTCCTGTCACTGCGGAGGTGAACTCAAGGTTTCCGGCTTCGAGTACAGACGTCACACCACCAGGAAAAGCAGAACAACCCCTTTCTGACCCCGCTGGGTCTCTACGGTCTCAGTTTATTCTGGAAACGCTGATGTTTCACTTTAAAGCCACTGCACTTGGGCTGAAAACACATCAGGATGGAACCAGACACCTGTGCCAACGCACGCTTACATTGCCTTTCATGACGTGGAACTGAAAACATGACCCCGCCCTGCGAACGTACAGCTCTCGCACCGTTCGGTCTGCTGACGACATTCGGACGCTGATCAGCGGTTATAAACTGAACTCATCTGAACATTACGTACTTCAGGCTCGTTGACTAATCGATACAAAGCCGATCATTATTGGGCTGGTGCTCGTTAAAAAAAAAAAAAAAAAAAGCTCCTTCAGAGGAATAAACAGCGCAGAGGCTTTCTGAAAAGTATCAAACTTGCGTGGAACAGTCTTGCTTGCTCTGCGATTAGCATAGTGCACGAAAACAATAAAATATCTAAAAGGATAGAAAGCGACATCACTGCAGATGAAACGCGTTCATGTTTCTGCAGGTGAATCAAGTTAAAAATGCCCTCCTGCCACCAAACCGTGGATACAAGCAGCAGCGCCTTTAAAGTGGTCTAAGGTGTGTCAGTGAGGATGGTGATGAGTGTTGGTGGGCGCAGGCTGCTCTACCTGAGCCTGTGGCGCCACCTGCTGCTGGGAGGGAGGAAGAGCCTGCTGCAGCCTGGGGGCAGGAAGTGACGTCATCGTCTTCAGCTTCTTGGGGTCGGTTTTGGGCGGGACGTCTTCCTCCTCGTCAGAGTCCTGGAGGCCATATTTGGAGAAATGGGCCACCTGAGAGAGAGAAAGAGAGAGAGAGAGAGAGGAGCCAGTTACACCTGAGAGAGGGAGGGAGGGAGGGAGGAGCCAGCAGCTACACCTGAGAGAGGGAGGGAGGGAGCGAGGAGTCAGTTACACCTGAGAGAGGGAGGGAGGGAGCGAGGAGTCAGTTACACCTGAGAGAGGGAGGGAGGGAGCGAGGAGTCAGTTACACCTGAGCAGCATGGCTTCCTCCTGCCCTTGATTTTGTCTTCCAGGTTTGACAGTGAACAGTGTAGCTCACAAAGGGGAAGCTCTGACTTCCATGTTGGAGGTCCCTTGTGAAGGCTTGTTTTCAGCAGCGAGAATGGCTGACAAACATAAAACCCATAATTAAAGGCGCTCGATATTCACTGTGACCGATGAACAAATTCGTTATTCAAGTGGATTTTCACAGTGTTGTGAAATGAACTGAAACCAACAAAGAGACAAGCTCACTAAAGCCTGACGATGTGCTCTGGAAGATGTTCAGCAGTGATGTTCACCTTACATCACTACGGTTAACTAACTTTATATAACTCCACCGATGCGGATACCAATGGAAGTAATTCCGATAAATCAGTTGCTAGTATTTGGTTTTACATAAAACATGTAAACAAACAACATTACTGATAAAAAAAGTCCCTTAGATTTGTTTTTCTTAAGATTTGTGACCAGGACACATACTGAGCAGGACACTGTGCTCTCTGCTGGACAAACAATGTACTGGTGACACTGCTGCAAGCCTGAAGTTGCAATTTTGTATTACTTATTGGCCACCATACACACGGACCGATGTACCTGCAGGAAGCAGATATATGGGACCAGCTCCAAACACCGAAAGGGTTCTCAGTCAGTCAGAGGAAAAACAACTTTAGGCGACACAGACTTATCCGATGTAAAATTGCCAGAGCTTCATTTTCCTAACCCCGTGCGAGCCGCAGTAACTGACCTCGAACACCCAGGATCCGGTTTCAGGTCTGTACTCCAGGAAACGGGCTCCCTGTTTGCGCGAGGCTTTCTCCAGCCGACCCTCGTAGTTCATCTCCGTCAGACGCTCGGGGCTCCTGATCTGAGTGCAGGTCGTCTTGTCGTTTGGCCAAACGCCGTCCAGAGTCACCTCTGCTCGCCTACGACCACACGCAGCAAGAACAGGATCGGATTAGGAATCTCTACATATACCTGGGCAGCTCCAGGCAAAACCATTTCTCCAACAGACCACCCAGGGACCGGTCGACTATTACAAAACATTTCCTCACGACTGATTTTAGAATGTCCTCGCTTTCCTTGGTCTCCTGTCACTCACCTGTTAAGCCCCTCCCCCTCTGCCGGCTTGTTTTTGTCGTCCGGGTACACGATGACCTCTTTGCGTCTGAAGTGGACGATCTCGTCGAGGTTCAGTCCCGTAACGTTCACCTCGCCGGGGAAGAAGATGGAGCCGTAGCCTGCGAGGGCCAATCAGAGGACATGTATGAAACACCGCACCCGTCCCGTTGGTGGACATTAACGAGCTGCGGCGTTTGTCTCTGCGAGTAAAGCGCTGCTCATAAAAGTCGCCAGGCGTCAGTTTCAAAACAGAGTAAATATCAGCAAAGTTTGATTTGAGGAGGTAACGCAGCGACTGTAAGAGGACGTTACCTTTCCTGCCAACAGTGAAGTTTTCCACCACGCACTCTCCGTTTGCGTCCACCATCTCAGCCAGATCCTCCATGGAGGGGATGGTGTAATACCCAACACGGCTCAGAACGATGCCTGAAAAACAGGAAGCGTTTATCTTTTTTAAAAAAGACCTTGATTGTTCTTGATGGGCCGTGGAATAAATATAATTTCTGACTGGATGTTTTGCCGCCTATTTTGTCCTCCTAATGTTATTGCTCCAGCAAAGGAAATCTTAAGACGTCTTTTTCCACTATAGAAACTTAACAGGCCCTAACTTAAGGTGTCGTCGTCGTCTCGGCTTTGGTTTCCACTGTTCTCCCCCTGCTTAGGAGCACCGAGCTACTCTCAGGGGATGAAAATGCAACGGCTGGTTTGCAAACCGGCACAGGACACGTGTTTAGATAATCACCGCAAGGGTTGTTTCACATTCTGGATATCAGATTACATTTCCCACCAACGTCCGGGCACGCCGTCTGTCCATGAGTTACCGGGACCAAACGCTACATCGCCACGTTTTATTGTGAAGAGAAAAAAAGCTCAGGAATGACTTCGCTGCATCCCTGCAGTCTGTTTCCCACCAGATTCTTCATGGTCACCTCCCCGACTTCGTATTCAGGAGAATCGAGCAGTGTGCTGTTTTTAACGGTGGGGAGCCGAGAGAGAGCGCGGCACCAGCAGCAGCCGGCTCTGGAAAGCTGCGATACGGACGTTTACAACTCATCACATGTAAAAATAAATAAATAAATAAAATAAAATAGCAGAACATTACAATTAATCGCAATATTATCAAAACCGCAATAACCAAATCGCAGAAGCTGCAATATTTTGATAAAAAAGTAAGGTGTGACAGAACAACATCATGAAGTCCTACAGATCTGGTTCTCCAGATGAAAGAAAACAAAGCCCAACAGGTCACATCAGGATTTTAAAAAATGATCCTTCCCACTAACCGTGGCTCATGTCGTAATCGCCGTCAGAATAAACGCAATATGATATTTTTAACCTTATCGTGCCTCCCTAATTACAATGACGATGTTTGTCCAGGTGTCGTAAACACCTGTGGTGGCCAGCGCCGTCTTCTATGGCGCCACGTGCCGGGGACTCGACACGCGGCAGCATAAAAGCTCAACCAGCTAGTCAGTGATTGCAGGAGCCTCCACGACATGACGGGTGAGATAAGCCCAATGTGTTCCACCGAGCGGCGGGGGAGATCGTTCTGCTGTGACACGGGCGTCTGCATGTATCCCGGGGACAAAGTACGGGAGCGAGCAGGTCAACCAGGCAGTCGACAGCTTCTCCAACCATCAGGGAGCTGACGGACAGCGATATTACAGGATAGAGGATCCCACAGAGGTTGAACACAGCGTCAAAGTGTTTGTACCCGACCTGCTGGGTGAGGAGACTGTTGGGACTCCTGCTGCTCCTCCTCCCTGTCCTCCTGCAGAGACTCCTCCCCCAGAGACACCGACACGTCCTCGCTGCTCAGCTGGGGACAAAACACAAGTCAGGTAAAAATCAGCCGGAACATTAAGACATAATCTGACAATACATACACCGTGGACCAGGGTCGGGCTACGTTCTACCGAATGGGCCTCTGATGATGTCCACAGTGAAACGTGGACAATGACATCACTGCTTTTGTTTTTATCCCGTTGTTAGGGGGCTCAGGGGACGATGGCATCGTCATCGGCCCCAACCCCCCCGTGAACACACGCTCCTTCTGCTTCCCTGACTTGTGATGTAAGCTCACATTCTGAATCGTTTGGTTCAATCATACAAACTTTTAACGGATTTCAACGGACGTCCGGTTCCTTCACTTACAGGGACGTTCGGACCTTCTGGACGCGTCCTGCTGCGTGTTCATTTTTTACGTTTTTGACTCCACACAAACCATCTGCGGTGTGTGAAGGCGTGACGACAGCACAGCTGCAGGTTTTCTAAGCCGACGATACAAACTCATCAGAATACTTTAACATCTCCACTCTGACCACAATGTTCACAGACGTCAGCGCTCCGTTGTCGTCTCGCTGTACGCCAGGCAAATGCCGCCTCCGTTTATCAAACGGCCTTTTGGGAACCAACATTGTAACCAACACAAACACAGGTCCAGATCGGGTTTGAGGCTGCTGACCTCCAGTCCGTTCCTGGCCGGTTTGTGCATGTTCAGGTCGCTGATGGTGTCCTGCAGGCTGGTCTGGGAGCGCCCCTGTGGGATCGGCTTGGCGATGGGGTTGACGTAGAACTGGGTGACCTCCGGGTCGTCGTCTGCCTGGCTGCTGGGGCCCGGCCCCTCCCTCAGCTCCTCCTCCTCCATATGACTGCAGACAGGAATCCAAGTTAGCATACAACTTATCAACACATACACTTGACAATTAAGAAAAATACTGATTTGAATTTGAAAGGAAATCCTCAAAATGTAGGGCTGCAACTAACGATTATTTAAATAATTGATTAATCTTTTAGTTTGCGGTCATGTGACTGCATCGCTACGCCTGGTTGGTGAAACGGAGTCATGTGGTAGCTGCACTGACGGCGTCTCTCTGGCAGAAATAAAGCCCAGAACACGTAGAAGAAGTGTAAAACGTAAAGTGTGGCCGAGGGAGAGCAGCGCTTCTTCTTCACTAATCTACTCAGGCGCCAGTAACAAGTCCGGAGCAGTAAAACTGCTCTGAGAAGGTTACGCAGGTGGGAGCCGTTACCTCGGAGACACTCGCTCCCTGTCCCTTCTGCATATCTGTCCACTAACACAGGGCGTGATAATCGCGCGACAACGAAACGATAATGAAATCTGCTGCCAACTCTTTAAATAATCGGATTTTATCGATTTGTTGTCGCGGCCCTAACGAAATGTTTGACCTGGAGGAGGAATATAATAAATATCATAAAATATGAAACATAATAAAAAAGGGTCAATGCACAAGGAAGTTCTCAAGGAAGTTAAAATGAAAGTGAGCCCTGCCAGAGATTTTCTATGTGGACACAAGCCCTAGCAGGGGCTGAAGCGGCACTACTGTTGCTATGGTTACCTGCAGTTTAAAGTGACCTGAGCACTGATGGAGAACCGTTTGACGTGAACACGTATGATTTTAACAGACACCTGACAGCCAATCAGAGAGCAGAGATCTGCAGGTGTGTGTGGGTGCCGACCTGTGTCCGTTCTGTGGATACTCTGAAGGCGAGGCGAGGTCGTCTGTCTCTTTGCTGATTGGACTGCTGTACTGACTGCTGTTCAGGTTCTTCAGCACGAGCTTCTTGATGCTCTTCCTGAGGACGGAACAAACACTGCTGTCACGCTAGTTGCGAAGGGTTTATATTTGATTGAAAAAACTACTGCACTTCAGTTTGGCACCTGCTGCAGGTGAACATGTTAAGATTAATCTCACAAAGCGCTTTCATGCTCAGACACTGTTGCCATGGCGATCAGATGGGTAACCTGGGTATGAAGGCTCCGTTGGTGAGCGAGGGCTCGTCATCGTCCAGGCCGTCGAACAGCTGCGACTTGGAGGCCCCCGATGACGTCAGCGCTTTGGGGCGGACTCTGGTCGCAGGTCGAGGGGTCAGCTTGTAGTGGGTGGGAGTGGTCAGAGCCTTCTGGGCCGTCGGATTGGTTGGTTTCAGACGCTGTCAGAACACAGAAGTTGTGACTGGACACTCAAAACGTTTTGCTGCTTTGGCCACAAAATCAGCAGAACTTTGCATTTTAAACCTTTGTATGTTTAAGAAATGTTGCTGTTTATGTTTTTGCTCCTTTCAGAATCAGGTTTATGGCCAAGCAGGTTCACACATACGAGGAGTTTGCTTTGGTGTTTTCAGGGCAGACAACAAACAGAACGGGAATATAAAGAAGCATACAGACACATAAGTACTGCATGTGAAGAATCGTGACTATAGAGCCTTTATTCAGCTTTCTGTGGTTGTTGGTTTGAGTAATTATTCTACCATTTCACCACAAATGATGTCTAGAATAGAAGAGCAGCTGTCTGAAGACAGAATACACCATGAAGAGTAAACCAGCAGACTGCAGTTGAGTCACCGCTCACCTCCTCTTTCTTCTTGGGGTCCGACAGCTGGTTTCTGAACAGTGGCGAGTCGCCGTACGGCGAGTACGCCAGGCCGCTGAGCTGCTGCTGAAGCATGGCCTGCTGAGCGGCCGCCGCACTCGGATCTGTGAGCGCTTGGAGGAGAAAAATGACAAATCAAAAACTTAACGTGACCGCTCCTCCGCCACCTGGGGGAGAGAGGTCAAACACTGATGGCTACAGTCGAGACGAAACAGGGGCGGTTTTAAAATATGGGCTAGTTTTATTGGCTGGAGTCTAAATTCACTTTTCCAGGAAGGAGAAGGAGTAGTTTTCACAATGCAACCGCAGGGGGGCACAAGCCAGTGTCTTCATGTGCCAGTCCCAAGTCTGGATAAATGCAGAGGGTTGTGTCAGGAAGGGCATCCGACGTAAAACACATGCCAA
>WNGW01000031.1:532684-610857 GCA_011952105.1 Coreoperca whiteheadi
TGTGGGGAGGGAAAGGGGAAAAAGATTGGAGGGGGGGGGGGAGAGGGGGAGGAGGGGGGGGGTGGAGGGGGGGGGGATAGGGGCTGGGGGGCAAACCAAAAGGAAAAAAAAAAAAAAAAAAAAAAAAAAAAAAAAAAAAAAAAGAAGGAGTAGTTTTCACATAAAGACCTGGAGACATTTTAATGTCTAACTGTCTTACGGGTGTGTGGTGCGATGGCTGGGCTGAGCTAAAGAAGGTCAAATCACTTCAGTTCACTGCGACATTAGAAGCTGCTGTTGCTTTGTTCAGAGTAAAAACATGTTTTTAGTGAAAAGTTACGATTGTCTGAGAAATTCCTGATAAACGACATGCAAACACGGAACAAGATACATGACAAGCGCTCTCCGTTCTCCTCCGGCTGCTCACCGACAGGTTGCTGCGGAGCTCCGAAGCCCAGCGTGCTGGTTCCGCTGTTGAATCCGGTCGCCCCGAACGTTCCCATCGTTCCCAGCGTGGCGCCCAGTTTGTTCTGGTTATTCCCAAACAGGGACATCTGTCCTGTGCCCACTGCTGAACACAACCACAGTTTTGCATTAATGTATTTATGAGGGTTGTCTCTCAGTGCGTCACCACGGTCACTCAGCAGCCTGCAACCTGCACTTTGTTTTGGAGGCCAAAAGACCAAAGAATTATCATGAAATCCATCTTCAGTAGAAGCTAAAAGGAAACCCAGGGTTTTCTCCAGGAAACCTGTTGCACAGTTGTAACTGAACCGGCCGTCTGACTCCGTCCAGTGTTTCTACATGGACTCCGTCGTTATGGTAACTGACAGAGCGAGGGGCGGACTTTGAAGTCGGTGCGACTGCATACAAAGTCAATGGAAAGACCTGATTGTACACGTTTGAGTTGCAGTTAATGACTCTATAAACATCCAGAGAGGAAAAAGAAGAGACTGAACGTCTGTGCAGATGGGGCAGGGGTTTCATTTTCTTCTTCATCGTATTTCAGATTACCGTGTGTTTTGTTTTACATGTGTAACCGTGTACCTCCTTGAGTGGCCACTGAAGTAAAGCAAAGCCTAAACAAGTCTGTGAAAGTAGTGAAATTATCGATTAGTCTATGAAATGTCAGAAAATAGTGACAAATGTCGATCCCGACCTCCCGAAGCCCAGGTTGATGTATTCACACTGCTTGTTATGGCCAACCAAAAGGTCCAAAGACCATAGGGGTCGTAAGAAAACCAGCACACATTTACAACTGAGAAGCTGGAACCAGAGGATGTCTGATATTTTTGCTCAATAAATGACTGAAACGATCCTAGTGTTGGCCCTGTGTCATTATTTAATCCTTCACGACGTCCCGGTGCCCCGTACCTGTTCCGAAGCTGGTGCCCAGTCCGGTCCCCAATCCTCCAGTGGCCGGCTTGTTCCCAAACAGACTCCCTGTAGCAGGGTTTGCACCAAAGCCTGAAACACCACAACACTCGTCCATAATAATGAAAGTTGAACGGTAACGTAGCCTGAAGCGTCGCGGATTACCGTGAGCGCCGACGGACAACAGTGGCTCTTTGCTGCGGTGTAAACCATCCATCGCCGCTCTGAACGCCGGCAGACTTACCGAAGGTGGAGGTGTTGGTTCCGGTCCCCAGAGCGAGGGTGGGCTTGTTGCCAAACAGCCCGGTGCCGGTGCCAAAGGACGGGGCGCTGGTGGTGGTGGCGCCGAACCCGGCTGTCTTATTACCGAATAAACTCTGCTGAAATAGACAACAGGCACACGCAACAACACTCAGTCAGCGACTCGTCGCAGTAGGCGGCGGAGAAGATGGAAAAATTGACTAATCAGCCCTGCAAACTGAAGCATGAACAAACACAGGAGCGTAACACGGAGTCAGACTAGTATTAATATTAGAACGAGGGACGGACACTTATTGAGGTTTGTTTCAGGCTTCCCGACGAGCTTGCTGAGAGCGAGCGGCGGCGAGAGAACAAAGCGAAAAAAATAAATAAAGAACACTTAATTTGCTGACAGCTGAGCGGGTTACGTTCTGCAGCAAGTAACCATGAAGCAGCAGCAGGTAGTCGCTCTGGACTGTCATTACAGTCTCAAACACGTCCGTTCGGAACGACAAAAGGAAAACAGGATCACTACGTTGCGGTTTGCGTTTGAAATACTGCCGTCGTTTCTTCGCTCTAATTCATCTGATCTTCATGGCTCTTCAGATGGAAACTCAAACAGGAATGTGAAAAGGGGACGTTAAGTTTCTAGCTGAGTTCCTTTGCTTCCGTAGCCCCTGGAAAAAAAAAACTAATTACAATAGGGCCATATGAGCCCATCTACTCTATTTGATGAAGGTGGGTGTTTTTCTGTGAGAACGGGTAAGAAAACCACAGGGAGCCTCACGGATGTTGCAGCTAGTCCCTCTGGTCAAAATGAGGTCACAAGTTGTAAAATGCTGGTTTAAAATACCAACAGCAAAGTATTCTAACTGCACACTGACACTGTATGCACATCAACACCACGTTGGGAAAACATTCATGATCTTCTACTGCAGCATTACTGACCACCTGTTAGTGGACGAGTCAATCTAGTTGGGTTTTTACTGTATTGTATCTGACCAACGATCATTTGGCTGACAGTGATAGCAGCTTTGTATTGAACAGCATCAGCGCCATGTGTGACGTTTCCAGCAGTGGAACTGGGACTGAAGGGTTTTAATTAACTAACTATACAAATATTGCTGTAGTGGCACCTGTCTTGATATATTACTACGCATGATGAAGCACCTGCACACTCTGAAGGGGAGATGCTCAGATTACTGACAGAAACACGGAACATGAACTGGGAGAATCCTTGCAGAACGCTGACCGTCTTCTCAGCTGACAACTTCCAGAAATGCAGATTGACTGTAATTACTAGTTATTACGACCTAATAAAGTGTTTGCACAGATCTGTGTGCTGTATAACTTACTGATGCTGTCCCCTACATTTGTCCCATTTCAAATCGCGCCTGGTTCGTACCTGTGGGGCGACGTTTCCAAATCCAGTGTTGGTTTGGCCGAACAACCCAGTGGCCGTCCCAAAGCCAGTGGCGGCGCTCGTCTGAGCGGCGCCGAACAACCCGCCTGCCGGCTGAGCCGCCGCCGTGTTCCCAAACAAACCCTGAATCACAGGAGAGGGCGGGTGTGATAAAACATCCTCAGGACTCAGACTGAGGAGTCCGTGAGCTTTAAAAACAGCTAGGAAGTGACAACATGCAGGTTTAACACTGAAGATTGCTGATGTAAAGAAAACATGCCATCTTGTTTTCTACTCCTGAGGAGTCAAACTCATGAACGCATTGTTTTGCGTGCAGCTTGAAACGGTGTCGAAGCTTATTACTGGGACAGATCCAGCGTTGAGGTTTAAATACTTTGTACTTGTTAGCACTCACACACTGTTCTGGAACATTTTCACATGTACAAATAAAATCCATTATCCAGCGAGGTTGGGGGGGGGGGGGTCGTATGAGGGCTTATGTGTCAATTAGTGAAATGCAGCAACAAGGCTAATCTCACGGTCTAACAGCGAGGCTCTGTTTGTGTCAAAGCTGGGATGGTGTTTGGGGACAGTCCCATTGTTGGAACTCATCTTTGCTTACACGTTCTCGGTACTCGTGTATTACTGTCACGTAAACAGGACGTCCATGAGCGCCTGACTGGCTTTATAGATAAACACTATCAGCTACCCAAGTGAAACTAAATGATTCTCACCATGCTGCTGGTGTTGGTCTGTCCCATAGTGTTGGTGTTGCCAAAGGAGAAGCCGGTGCTCTGGGTGGTGGTGGCCTGACCGAACGGCTTGAACAGGCTGCCGGCTTGTGCCGGGGGCGGCTGTCCGAACAGACCGCCTGCGGTCGTACCGAAACTGCCGGTAGCTGCCAGAGAGAGGGCAAACACACAGCACGTTGCTTTACCAGCTCCAACTGCCACTTCTCATTTTCGGGTGATCTGGTAAATGATTTGTACAACACGCTGGCGACTTAAACAGAACCGGAGAGGTTGAGTCGCCCTCGGATGTTTGAGCTGGTTCTGGATCAGGAGAACACTGTGGTGGCACGATGACCTCTGCCTGAGTAAGACAAGTAACCAGCTTCTGATTCATTTCCCCTTACCCGCTGGTCCAAAGGTGCTCTTGTTCTGTCCGAAGGAGAAGCTGGTGTTGGGGGCAGAGGAGCCGAACAGGCCGGTGGCGGCGCTGGATGTGGCCGTGGCCGCTCCAAACAGACTGCCCGTCCCCGCAGCCATGGGGTTGGTCGGGCCCTTCCTGCCCGCCTGGTAGTCCTCCAGCCTCAGCTCCTGCAGGACACGGCAGCGGAATGGAAAAACTGAGAGAACGCGACAAAACTCGGGGCAAAATCTGAAGAAGCTGATTAAGTGCAGCTTCAACAGACAGCTAGCTCTTCTTTCCCCCGACTGTGCTGCTCTCGGCGGCTGCAACAATAATCTTTATCTTTGGGGGAAAAACTAGGGCTAAGCCCAATGCGTCCAAGCTTCTACCGCTGCCACGGTGACGCTACGCAAACCTGATATTTCACTGGGGTCTTGTGCAGGGAGATGCAGTGACTTCGACCGACGGCGAGTAAGAAAATGTACAAATAATAATATAATATTTGTTAAGCTTTGAGCAGAGGAGAAGTGCACATAGGCGTTAGCTACTAATGGTGACTAGCGAAAACATTTGTTTTGTCTATGAACCTTGGCTATACTGCCCCCACCCCACTAAGGTTCAGTCAAGTCAAGCCGACTACCGCTCTTTCCAAAACGTGATACTGGACACATTTCCCAGAAGCTCCCCGCCCCTGAAAGCAGCAGCTGACACGTTGGTCTGCGTGTGGGCCGACGAGCTCACCTCCAGGGACTTGTTCTCGTACTCCTTCATGGCTGTGATGCACTGGTGCTTGGTGTTGATGCTCGTGGTCACGCCTGCTTTCACCATTGTGTCACTTCCGGTTGGAGGCTGAAGGGAGAAACAAAAAAAGAAAACGTGCTCGAGCGCCTCAGTTTGACTGTTACTTCCACGGTTTGTGGACCAGTTCAACTCCATACTACGTACTCACTGTGTACTAAGTGTTGTGTGCAGTAAGTAACACACTGTTCCATACAGACAGAAAACGATGCACCCGCTGTCACACGACAAACTGCCAACTGAACTTCAGAGATCCAGCTAAATGGTTCCCCTAAAGACTGGTAGGGTTTGTTTTCAGAGCAGTTTCACCACCACCCACAACTAGATCTAACGTTTTCCAGCTGTAAGCAGCGCCTCCATTTACTGAGAGCATTGCATTGTGGGGGAATAGGGGCGGCCGTGGCTCGGTGGCAGAGCGGTCGCCTGCCAATCGGAAGGTTAGCGGTTCGATCCCCCAGCCAGGCGTCGAAGTGTCCTTGAGCAAGATACTGAACCCTAAAATGCTCCCGAAGCTGCGCCTTCGGTTTGTGAACGTTCTCATGTGTAAGTCGCTTTGGATAAAAGCGTCTGCTGAATGACTAAATGTAAATGTAGTGTCCAGAACATATTTAGGATGTTTTGAATAAACGTTATCAGCTTTCCAGTGTAAAACAGTGCATGCTCATGGCCTGCTTATAGCGGAACTGGGACACGGCTACAGACAGCACTTCCCTTCACAGCATCCTGTCGTGTGTCCACTGCCCTGAAGTACTCACGTTGAATTTTACGGTTGTTCCCGGCTGCTGCGCGGCGGAGAACCCCGAGCCTCCAAACAGGGAGGCCGTCCCACCAAAAGGGTTGGCGGTGGCGTTGGCGGCCCCAAACAGCCCGCCACTGCTGGTGCTGGTCCCAAAGCCTGGAGGACACGGTGGGAGGGAGACTTCTTCAGGCCGTTCAGGCGTTTCATTAGATAAACAGATCAAAGTGACAGCTGGACTGAGCAGTTTGGACATTAAACTGGAACACTGGAGTACTGCTTCTTTCTTTGTAAGTACACTTATTAGAAAACAACCGCCATATTTCAAGCATGAAGATGCTGCATTTTGTGGTATTATTTCATACTTGTTGGTACTTTCTTTTTTGGGGTTTGTGATCTTCACCTCTGTTTGGGGCTATTGTGATGGACCAAAGTGTTTAAACTAACTTAATAACAGTCAGCTGTTTCTAAGGTCCCTACTGAACAAATTCAGATCAGAAGCAGGTTTTCATGACTGACCTCATACGATTGATTCATTATTTTCTGAATAAGAACACATTAAAGGTGTGAGCTATACACCAAAAACAGTGAAGTAAGGAGGGTTCTCACTTCCAAAAGAGGTGGGTTTGTTGGCACCGAAAGCATTGTTCTGCGCGGAGAAGAGTCCGCCGGTGGTGCCCGTTCCAGTGCTGCCAAACAGGCTGGTCGAAGTGCCGCTCGCTGCCCCAAACCCGAAGCCGGTGCTGGTGGAGGACGTTGCCGGCTGGCTGAATGTACTGGATCCAAACAGGCCACCTGCAGGAAAGAAACAGAAGCAGATTATCGCACAGTACTTATTTACAGCTTTTAAAGCTGTATCGATATGCATTTTTGTGCACGGATATAAGCGACCTGTCTGTTGAGTAGCAACTTGTTGAATAATAATCTAAAACCTCATTGCAGACTGGATTCAGACAACGTGCAGGCAGATGTCGTCCCAGCATGTGAAACCCTGTTTCGAGACAGGACGGGCTCACGACTGAGACGCTCAACTGCTAAACAACACAAACGTCTGATTGCTTTTTTGCTAAAAAGAGCGAATGACAGAAGAGCTGACAAACCAGGTTTAGTCTGTGTGGGACCAAACAGTCCTCCAGCGTTGCTGGTGGCCCCGAAGGCAGACGTTCCAAAGCCTCCCGTCGTCCCAAAACCTGTGTCTGCAGTTACAGAGTTCATGTGAGGAGAGGACGATATGACACACACGGATGCTTTAAAATCACCAGGAATAAAAAATAAACTAGATGAAGATAATCAGGATGTTTAGTTTGTTGTTCTTCTCATCAACCTGATCGTTGACCAGGGCTGAACGATAAAACCATACAGCTACATCATTATTGTTCACATTAACAATGAACAACAAATAAAAGAAGGATATTTCCTTTCGTGCTGGCTCACTTCCAATGTGTTTACACTGATTAATGACACTATGAACAGACTTCTGGACTGAACTGTTGTGAGGTTACTACGTCGTACTTCTGGTTGCCATTGGTTGTTGTCGGTGTTCACTGTATGACATGAAATATTAACCTCAACCTATGTGACATTTCACACAGCAAATGCCATACGTTTACTGAGCACGGCTTCTGTTCCGACCATCTTCTACTAAAGACGTGTCAGGACCTCTGATAGACGGTTTCCTGGAGGAAAACCTTCAATTACATATGATATTCAGAAAATGTATTTAACAAAAGATTCAAAATGTGTACATGTAGGTGCGTAAGAGAATAATAAAGTCAGTGATTCTCAAAATGTTGTTGTTGTGCAGCCCTGATCACAGTGTTGAAGATCTCCAGACTTCCTGTCATGAATTCAACATAACCGTTCACCGCTTTTCAATACTGCCACATGGTGAAAGTGGCAGTTTAAGTTTAGTCAGTTTGAACATTGTTGGCTTAGTTATAAAAAACTTTACATGGCCGGGAGTCAGAGAACGTACCTGACAGACAGACAGGAAGAAAGAAACTTTGTTGTTTCTATGCTCATCTGTAAGAATCAACTCGGCCTGGCACTGCTGTAGCTTTGAATCCCCAAACTTAAATATTACAAAAAAAAACACTTACTTTGCTGTCCAAAGGTCGATGAGGTGCCAAAGCCCCCCGTCCCTCCACCGAAGGGAGTACCAAATGACTTGTTGAACATCTTGCCCTGCTAGCAGGACCGCATAAGTCTTCTGTAAGGAGACAAACAAAACACTAGTCCATAAACTGTTTCAATGGCTACTTTCCCATAGAGGTGACTCCTCTCTTTATCTTCTGCAGAAGCTTTCCAAAACTGTGAGAAAATATCAACAGGAAGAATGTGACAGTGGGTTACGTTTAGCTAAACTGCCACTTCAGACACTACATAAAATCAGATCAGAAGCACTCCTGTTACAAAAGGCCATAATGGAAGACAGAATCTAAATCTTACAGATAGGGCTGCACAAATAATCGCGTTATTATCGAAACATGGCCAAGTGCGATGTCCAAGTCGCAGAAGCTGCAGTGTTCTGATTAAAGAAAAAAACAAACCGGTTAAATATGCGACCAACAGCAGTATAATGAAGTCCTGCAGAGACGCCCACAGATCTGCTTCTCCAGAGGGAGGAAAACACGTTTGTTTGGTACAGACCTCCACAAATTTCACATCATCAGGATTTTATTTGAATTTGAACTGTGACACAAATATGATCATGAATCATATCACACTCGTAACATCTGTCAGAATAACCCACTGTGGGATTTGGTTTTTTACCATATCGTGCAGCCCTACTTGCATATTAAATCCCCAAACAAAGAATTTAGGGTTCTCTTCACAACCTTAACGCCAATTAAAATAGTTCCTCGGTAAAAAAAAAACTTAATTCCATTCTGTTCAGTTACTGATTTGAAGCAACAAATGTTAATTACATTAGTTGATGTTTGCCAGCGTCGGTGCTCTGCAGTGCTGCGTAATATCATGTACAGATGTGTGTGTAGGCTAACTGACTCTGCAAATAGTACCATTTTAACACCAACTTCAGTCACCAACTTGTTTTGTTGCTGTGTTTGTATCGGTATTATCGTATCGGTTTTAGGTTTGTGTTTATGGAACCGGTGATCCGGTAGATGTAAGTGTCACCAGGTACTGACCCGAAAGGTAAATACTTCGTGTTACTATCTACAAACTTTAGGAACAAGAACAATCACGTTCCCTCAGCTTCAGGGACGTCTCTCCGGTGGACTACACCTCCGAAGTGCTGCTACGTGCTGAACACAAGAGAAGCCGAGTAAATCCTCCTGTCTCAGCAGATGCACATGGACGCTCCTCTGTCCACGGATATCACACAAAAACCACTGGACACTAGGGGTTGGACAATCAAATGTATATGCTGATTTATCACAATATTTCCGGCCGCGAGACGTTATCGGTTCTCTGGCACCAAGTATCGATATTTTTTTCATACATACAGAATATTTAAACAAATGTCTACATTGTGGCGGTTTACCACTTTGGCTTAGCTGGGGGCAGTACCCCCAGGCTTCTTGTGGTGGCGCTGCCCAGATTGCAGATGGCTGGATGAACAGAAATTGTAATTCACAGCAAAGAAGAAATACGAGCGTAATGGCGGCCAACAACAAATCACAAATGCACCCGCGTCTTTTAAATCAAAGGTTTGGGCCCATTTTGTATTTCGTAGGGACGATAGAAAAAAGCTCACTAAAGACTACGTGATCTGCAAGAACTGTCTCGGGAAATTCAAACGCAACACAACCAACATGCATTCCCACCTCGAGCGCCATCATCCCGACTCGTGTGAGACGACAACGGCTGCAGTGACTCACCCTCCGCTGGGTGACATTTGAAAGGCAACGCTTCCATTTTCGGGCAGTTTGCATTACAAATTCCTTTTTGACGTGTGTTTTTTTTAAATTTACTGAATGATATCGTGAGAGATTTTCTTGCAACATATCGTGTGTCACAGAGTCGCCGGTGTTGCGATATATCGTCATCGTGGGCAAAATATCGTGACAGCATGGCACCGTGAGTTGACCTGTGATTCCCACCCCTGCTGGACACGATTCCAAACACAAGGAAAGCACCCGAAGAACTCTGGAGGCACAAGGTGACGTTGGACACCCGCCGCTCCACGTGCGGCTGCCCGGGCCGTGGCGTCACTTAGAGCCGCTAATCCACAACACAACGGTCAGCCACCGCAGATCGGGGAAGGGGGGGGGGGGTGGTAGACCGGCTGGAGAACGAGCCCGTCGCGTAGCAAGTCCGAGCCGGACAAGACCAGTTAGAACCCGCAAACCAACTCACGCAGCGACGGCTAACGTCGACGTGCCCCTAGCATGATTTCCGCGTCAGCTAACGCCACGCTAGCTCTGTGAGTTAATCGCACAAACAACGCCGTCGACGGGCGGACTCCCCCTCGCTAATTGACTGGGGGAGCTTTTAAACATCGATATAAACGCACGCTACCATCCGACATTCAGCGTGGTGCGGACGGTTGCTAGTCAGAAGTTACGTGCGTCAGGCTGACGTTAGCCCGCTAGCTCCGCCGCTAACTACTTAGCTACGCAAGCGTTAGCAAAACAAAAGCAAACACGGACAAAGAACAAGTGGCTACTTTGGCAAACATTTACCATAAACAACGTATTTACGGATGTTCGGTTTCTTTATCGGCCTTCCTCCTGCGATGTTGAAGCCACAGAGTCCAGAATGCAGAACGATAAAAGAATCTTTAACTAAGCGTCGGCATAGCCGGATAGCTTAGTCAACGGCCGAGGAGGGAAAACTGTCGGCCAGCAGGCGTCATCACGCATTTTCAACGTCATGACGTAGCGCTGGAGCCTCCTGGTACTACAGTCTTTCTTGATTGCTTTGACCCTCAAACCTGTTTAATGAATTATTGGTTCATTTCTTTAAATTGCATTCCTGTTATTCAGGGTCAAATCATTTTAAACTTTATTAAACGCGGGCATTCATTCATATTCAGAAGAATACACAGAAGCAGTACAAACATAGATAAGTAAAACAATAAAGACAACTGACGAAAGGTGAAACGCCTCCAGCCGGCCCAGGGAGGGGTTTGACAGACAAATCAAAATCAAAAGATTCAAGATTTCTCAATATTCAGGATTCAAAGGTTTATTTGTCACATGCACAAGTAAAGTGTGTGGTGTGCTCCTACCTGTGTGAAAAATAAGAACTAGACGAAAAAAATATAAAGGATAAAACAATAAATATATATAAAAAATGTACATGCAGTACCAGCCAAACGTTTGGACACGCCTCCTCATGCAATGTTTTTTCTTTAAGACCTCAAAACTATGAAATAACACATGTGAAATTATGTAGTATTAAAAAAATGTTTCATGTTTTAGATTGTTCGAAGTAGCCGCAGATGACAGCTTTGCACACTCTTGGTATTATCTTAACCAGCTTCACGAGCCAGTCACCTGGAATGGTTTTCAGGCTTTCAGGTGTGTCGAAAGTTAATTAGTGGAATTTCTTGCCTTCTTAATGCATCTGAGGCCATCGGTTGGGTTGTGCCGAGGTATTGTTGGTGTACATTAAACGACAGTCCATCATTACTTAAAGACATGAAGGTCAGTCAGAACACTTCAAGGGCTTTGAATGTATCTTCAGGTGCAGTCGCAAAAACCATCAAAACGCTGTGATGAAACTGTAAATAATATGATGTTACACGATATATATCTCAATGTTTTTAAATCTCATCTAAAGCACTTCATAAATGCTCATTTAACCCTTTGATGGATACAATCCCACCGGTGTGATGAGAGTAGCCCCTGTAACATGTGTCTGCATTAAAACATTCTTTTTATATATTCATTAGTGGTTTCTATTGGAACAATTTTAAACTTGCATGCAAAAAGGGGGAAATCACAAGCAAGTTAAATTTGAACAAAACAGTATTTTTTTAAAACCAGGAAACTGCACACGTTGGCTTTTAACATCGGTTAAATGAAAATAAATAAGGGCGTGGTGTAGGCCTACACACTGCAGCCTAGCTCTATAGAGGTCAAGCTCAACAGGCCGCTAGCAAAAAGAGAGCTCAAAGCAGCAAAAAGGTGCATTCAACAAGAAACCCTGAGACAAATATTTTTCTGGGAATATATGCTTCATATATTTTTGATTAATTCAAAACACACATGCGTGCACACACACAGAGTTTTTAATTGCACGAAACAATTCTGAAGAGCTTTCTTAGTGTTATGTTTTTTCCAGTAGGGTGTTATAATATTGCTGATTATTTTCCCACTAGGGGAAGACACAGACTCACCAGTCGCAAGGTGCAGTCGTGTTCACTTATTCAGGCTCACAGCTTTGACTATGTTACTCCCGTTATGATCCATTCAAGTCACCTGACAAGACAGAATTAAATACGAGTGTAACAAGTAAATAAAAGTGTAACAGTAAATCAATACAATTAACAATAAATTCAATATTAAATGAAATTAATTAGGGTATATAGTCAAGTAGAACAAGGGACTGGTGAGAACAGATGATCAAAGTAAAAATGCCATTGTTATGGGTCTGTTAAGTTCCATGACATGAGAGCATCGTGCGATGATCTCGCCTGTATGATCCTCCGGGGAAGAGCTCGTTTGAAGGCACAAACTCTTCACCTTCCAATTGTCGATGTCACGTAAAGTGAAACTCAGATATGGCTCACACGTTCTGCTGTCACATTTGCTCGCTGGTGGGCCGACCTGTCTCTCACTGGAATGTGCGTCTCAGGTAGAGCTTTCTTTTGGGACCTGGCAAATCATATTTTGGATCAAGTGTCTTAATGAGTTTTTGGAATCGGGGCTCTTCTACTACACTAACTGGGGCCACGTCTTTGGTTACTGTGCCTGTGATTTCCTTCCATTTGGGACTTTTCTTGTCATGTTGGACTGCGTTGGGGAAACAAAGAAGCCAGAGTCATTTGCTTCTGGGCTGGTTCGGGTTGCGTTGGCAGCATTTTATTTGGTGCTCATATCAACGACGACGGCCTGTTACGGCCATAATAGAATATGTTGCTTCGAGTCACACATGCAAGTTTTAGTATTTCCTGGCAGTCTACAGTTATTTAGACTTGTACTGCAGGGTCTTTCCTCGTGTCGCTGTCTCTGCTTTGCCCGCTTATGACACCTTTGCTCTGTTGGGGACTGTCTCACTACTCCAGGATGCTTCCCACTGAAGCGGCCGTGAGCCGCACTTTATCGGAGGTGGCAAAGTTAACATTTGTGTGGAATTGTGGTGAGATTTATGCTTGAACAGAAGTGTTTTTGGTTACTTTTGGTTTTTCACCTCCGCTTCCCTAACTTTGTCTCATCCAGAACAGTCCCAAACGGGGTTCCGTGTCTGTCAGATGGTCTGAAGGGGATACTAGCACATAAGCAGAGCAATGACGTAGGCTAATGCACAGCAGAGCATAGGGAAGGTAGATTTTAATTACATTTTTAATATTATGAGTTAAGCAATACAGAATGCCTGAGAGCCTTACTACTGTATATTCCATTATATTTTTATAATTTGAATTGCCACCTGCCTCCTGAATTTTGTGTTTCCCTTTACATAAATAAAGACATTTCCACCATAAATTGATGCACAAATTGGTACAGAAAAAAAAATCACCAGAATGCAGGAATGCAGTGTTTATTGCTCAAAATGTTCTTGGAGGTGGACCACCGGCTTAACAGGTGTCCCCTGAAAATGTTGAAAAGAAACGTACGCCCTTAATTTCAAGCTGAGAACATGGAGTGCAGTGAACGCACACACACAGCAATGCTTGTAATTGAAAATAAGACAAGTTAAAAGAATAATTAATGCCTATGTGATGTTTTTGTAGTAGAACTAAACTGAGTTGTCCTATCCATACACACATACAATTATTCAGTACAAAACAGCATGAGTTCAACAACCATATAGACTTTTTAATTCATTCCATGTATCTTAGTTTAACCTTGGCTGGGACGAGCGGTTCAGTCGACAACATAGATGGTACACAAGGATGGGTCTTATTGTCTGGTCTCTGAGGCCATAGATGAGGGCACTTAGACACCTGGGAAGAATGAAAAAACACACATACAAAAGATTCTGTAAACGCACAATCACTACCCTTGTTAACAACTTTGAGATGGCTACAATAAAAGAGTTGTGTATAGTTGAGGAGAGACTGAGGCCGAGCTGCACCAGATGCAGCAGCAGTGTGTTACGAGCCTTACGGGCTGAAGCTCTGTCTGTGGAGGCCGACCTGGCTGCTACCATCACACCAATATAGGAGGAAGTGATTGCCACGCCAGCTGATACAAACAGAAAACAGGTGTAGGCTTTGTCATAATGATCCGATATTTTCCCAAGAAACATGAAAAGTGTCCCACAAAGGTCTTTCATCTGCAGGCTCTCCAGGTCTTCAAATGGAAAATCTAACAGTAAAAGAACTCGAGTGAGGACATTCAGTGAACAAAAGGCCCAGACCACTATGATGGCCACCCCTGTGTTTCTGATGGTGATGATGGCAGCGTGCCTCAGTGGGTAGCACACAGCTACATATCTCTCCAGAGACATCACCACCAGTGTGAGAGGGGAGATTTCGTTTGTGAGATTGGCGAGCATGACAAGAAGACCACAGACAGGATACGTCAACATTATTCTACACACAGACAGTATGTACAGTAACTGGCTGACTGCCATCTGCATAGTGTCTGCAAAAAGGAGGTTATACAGGAGAATGTAACGACAGGTCTCACAAAACACTGGTTTACTCCTCAAGGTGAATAACATGACAACATTAATGAAGAAGAATATGCAGGACGGTACTGCAGTGAGAGTGGAAAGCACCACCCTTTCCAGTAACCCCAATCCAACAGTTATGTTGGCCTGAGGTTGAGTTGTGTAGGACATCACAGATAGGCATTCAAGACATAAAAAATAGTAACCTGTTGATCTCAAAGCACAATAAATCTCTTCCTGATTGTACTCTGAGAACAATGAAATAAACTGAAAACGTCTTTTAAGCATAAATGCCTGTTGAGTCATATCCAAAACCACAGAGCATCCACATACATTTTCCCTGTGCAGATAATTAGCAGGTTAGAGTCTGTGCTTGTTTCCATGTAAGCAGAACTCATCTGCAGGATTTTTCTGCCCTCAAATATTGTATATCAGCTTTGTCCTACACCATGTTCACGTGACACCATCACATGTCAGCATTGTTAACACCTCAGTAATAGGTGATGTAATCTCCCTGCTATTATTACGCAACAGCACGCTCCACAGTGTAAACCTGGTAAGTAAATAAGTAAAGTTTATTTTAAAAGTGTCTGTCAAAACCAGAGTTAATTGTTGCGTGAATCGGTGAATGAGAGGCAAAACTGTAAGGTGCTTTGGATAAAAGCGCTATATAAATGCAGCCGTTATATTATATTATACAATATATTTATATCATACGAAAATAATTTGAGGGAATTGCCAAACATAGAGAAATCAAACTAAATAAAAAAGAACATAAAACCTATGGAGTAAAAAAAAATCTATACAGGTAGATTTTAAAAGTTTTAGATTTTTGATTTTTAAAATATGGCGCTGATCTGAAGGGGAGTTTTTCCACAGTGTTGGAGTTAAAACACTACAAGTATTTGTCTTAAGCCCCGACCTTGGAACTTTTAACAACATTTGGTTGTCAGCTCTAAGGAGGTCTTGGTCCAAAGTAAGGAGTTAAAAGATCAACAACTGTTTTGGCTACATGGACAATCCAAATCATTCTGATTAGAGATTCCAACTTAACTAAATAATGTTTTTAGATGAAATGTGATGTCCATGACTCATCCCCCAACTGGTATTTTCGACCAATTAGATAGCAGCAAAATCACATCCATCCATCCATCCATCCATCTTCTTCCTCTTATCCGGGGCCGGGTCGCGGGGGCAGCAGTCTGAGCAGAGACGCCCAGACTTCCCTCTCCCCAGACACTTCCTCCAGCTCTTCCGGGGGAATAACGAGGCGTTCCCAGGCCAGCCGAGAGACATCGTCCCTCTAGCATGTCCTAGGTCTTCCTAGGTACACATGTGCCTCCCAAGTGGACATGCCGGGAACACCTTTCCAGGGAGGCGTCAGAAGGCATCTGGAACAGATGCCCGAGCCACCTCAGCTGACTCCTCTCGATGTGGAGGAGCAGCGGCTCGTTTCTGAGCTCCCTCTCGAATGACAGAGCTCCTCACCCTGTCTCTAAGGGAGCACCAGGCCAGCCTATGGAGAAAACTAATTTTGGCCGCCTGTATCCGGGATCTTGTCCATTCGGTCAGGACCCAAAGCTCATGACCATAGCTGAGAGAAGGAACGTAGATTGACTGGTAATCTTCACCACGACAGACCGGTACATCGACCGCATCACTGCAGAGAATGCATCGATCCGCCTGTCAATCTCCCGTTCCATCCTTCCCACACTCGTGTACAAGACGCCAAAATACTTAAACTCCTCCACTTGAGGCAGGAGCTCTCCACTGACCTGAAGGGGACAAGCCACCCTTTTCCGGCTGAGAACCATGGCCTTGGACTTGGAGGTGCTGATTGTCATCCCTGCCGCTTCACACTCGGCTGCGAACCATCCCAGTGCATGCTGAAGCTCCTGGTTTGATGAAGCCAACAGGACAGCATCATCTGCAAAAAGCAGAGACAAGATCCTGTGGTCCCCAAACCGGACTCCTTCTGGTCCCTGGCTGCCCCTAGAAATCCTGTCCATAAACAAACAAAGAGGACTGGTGACAAAGGGCAGCCCTGCTGGAGTCCAACGTGCACCAGAAACAAGTCTGACTTACTGCTGCCGATGCAAACCAAACTCCTGCTCCGGTCATATAAGGACCGGACCCCATTCTTCCAGAGCAACCTCTACAGGGTTACGCGAGGGACACAGTCGAATGCCTTCTCCAGATCCACAAAGCACATGTGGACCAGTTAGGCAAAGTCCCATGAACCCTCTAGCAACCTAGCGAGGGTATAGAGATGGTCCAGTGTGCCACGACTGGGTCAAAAACCGCATTGTTCCTCCTGAATCCAAGGTTCGACTATTGGCCGAATTGTCCTCTCCTGTACCCCTGCATAGACTTTTCCGGGGAGGCTGAGGAGTGTGATCCACCTGTAGTTGGAATACACCCTCAGGTCCCCCTTCTTAAACAGGGGGACCATCACCCCGGTCTCCCAGTCCAGAGGCACTGTCCCCAGCCGCCACGCAATGTTGCAGAGGTGTGTCAACCAAGACAACCCCACAACATTCAAAGAATTAAGGTACTCAGGGCCGATCTCATCCACCCCTTCTCAGCTTCTCAACTACCTCAGTGACCTCAGCTTGGGGAGATCAACGAGTCCACAACTGAGCCTTCCTTAGCTTTCTCAGTGGAAGACGTGTCGGTGGGGTTGAGGAGATCCTCGAAGTACTTCTTCCACACCTTCTGAGGATGTCCCCAGTCAAAGTCAGCAGATTCCCATCCCCACTGTAAACAGTGTGTGCAGGGCACCGCTCCCTCCTCCTGAGGCGCTGGACGGTTTGCCAGAATTTCTTCTAGGCCGTCCTTTTCCATGGCCTCACCAAACCCGGGTTTTTGCCTCCGCAACCAGCCGGGCTGAAGCTTGCTTGGCCTTCCAGTACTTATCAGCTGCCTTACTTCCGGAGTCCACCACTGGATTCGGGGGTTGCCGTTGACCTTAAGGCCATAGTTGAAGATCTCTCTGACTGGAGACTCCAAACGACTGCCAAACGTTCCCAGCAGACCCTCACAGTACGTTTGGGTCAAGTCTGTCCAACTTCCTCCCTCGCCATCGGCTCCAACTCACCACCAGGTGGTGATCAGTAAATCACATATATGACTGTATAATGTTAAGGTAGTCACTCTCTTTTGGGACGTGGGTGGCAGATAACTGTTTTGCTGACTGCAATTTTCAGATCAAAAGTGATCCATGTACATGCTTTTGTTTTGTTACTCCAGTTGCATTAAATCAATTAAATTGAGGATTAAGTTTCAGTTTGTTTTATTGTCCTGCAAATAAAGAACGCGCTTACACTTAGCAACGTCACCTTAGCAAAATATCGTCATGTTGGACGGATGGGTCAAACACTGGATTTTCACCTTTGTGTCTCCCGTTTGAAACCAAAAGTCAACATTGACTTATTTTAAGTTACGTACTGTCAAATGTGTTGAGATCCTAGTACCCCTGTTTTGCTTAAAATGGGAGTAAGGGAGTAATAGATAGTAAATTACATCTAAAATCCTGATGTGAACTGCATAACACATGGGTTATGTTAAAATTGTAAGCTGCATTATTAACTAGAAGTGAAAATAATCAACATTAATCATAAGAACGGTTAGTAAGTATATTTTAAGTACTAGACAGAGGCGGACAGAGTACACAGCTTCATTACTTGAGTAAAAGTACAGATACCCCTTGCTAAATTTTACTCAAGTACAAGTAAAAGTACTACAGTCAGATGTCTACTTAAGTAAAAGTACTGAAGTACTTGTTTTTAAAAGTACTTGAGTATCAAGAGTACAAGAGTACATTTTCTAAATATTGCATTACTACTGCCACAGTGCTTACATTTATGTACAGAAATGTCCTACATGGAGTTATTAAAAATGTTAATGTTAAGCCTTACAGTTTAACAAACACTACTGTAATCCTGTCTAGGCCAGCTGAACTTATTTTTAAAAAAGCCAAATTACCCCCGTAGGGCTAGCTCTAGTTATTCGCTCTGGTGAAATAAGTGACCTGAAATGCCCTGCTTGCAACTAGCATAGCCTACGACTGAACTAATTAGCCTTTTACATTTTTTGTATGGTAAAAAAGAAGTTTCATACTCGAGCTCAGGCTAGAATAGATACGTTGTATGCTCTCTCTATTTGTCAGGGGCACGTCAAAACATGAATCTGAAAGGACTTCAGTTGATTATCTATGTTACACGATTAGTTTGCCTTGGCTTATGCTAACTATTGTCAGACCAAAGTTAGCCATCTGAATGGCTTCGACTACTCAAACGTAACCGAGAATGTAAAAAGCTGTATTATCGCAGCGAGCCAATCATTTAGTGCACTTTTCTGTAGCTAGAATCTAGCTTGGAAGAAATGTAAGGAAGTTTATTTCAATGTACGTAACTTGACACACTTCCGCAAGTTGGAGGCTGAATTTTTGTAGGCGGTGATGAAGTTCTGCAAACACTCGAAGCGAAAACTATCATTAACTTGTTCAGAAAATTTAAATAGTCTGGCGAGGTGGGGCCGCGGGTTGGCACCTGCATCTTCATCCATGGTTTCATGTCTTATCTAAATCTGACCATGGAGTTGACTTTGGCAGAAAGCTGAAGGTGATTGCTGATAGGCTGTCCCAATCAGTGGCGCCTGCACTATCCATTCACGTTTGAGAGAGGACACAACAAATTGAGGGTTTCCGAGATTTATTTTTTTTAGAAGTAACGGGTACTTATGTTTATGTATAGAAATGTTGCGGAGTAAAGATAATATTTGCCTCTCAAATGTACTTGACTAAAGTCATGAGTACTCCCCAAAAATGATACTTGAGTAAAGTACAGATCCCTCAAAATTGTACTTAAGTAGTGTACTCAAGTAAATGTATTCCGTTACTATCCGGCTCTGATACTAGATGAATTTATTTGATAGAGGTGAGATGGCTAACTGAAGCACTGTTAAAGGAATGTAGCAATGATAAGACCAAGTGAATGTTATGATTTAGAAAGCTGGACGCAGTCAGAACAAGAGAGGGTCAACAACTGCCAGAAATGAGTGTATGTGCTATGAGATGTCGAAAGTGTGTATAACATGAGTGTGTTCACATAAAGAGATATAAATTAGGGGTCTTTGGACGGAGCTGTGAATTGTTCTTTGGAGACTTGGTCTGACAAAAGGGATAGTGGAATCGCTCCGGCCAGAGAGACTCTGCTCTCTCCCTCATCCATACACAGATAACTATTGAAATTAAGACTGAGCTGTATATTTATTGTGTGATTTATATGAATGATTTTTTTGAAGGCAGAAATTTGAATAGAGCTGTTTTACTACTGCCTTTGCTAAAGCTTATTGCAATAAATAGTCAAACTATAGTTAAAGTTTAAATTGTGGACACTTTATCTACGAGTTCATCAATGGTAGTAAAAAGTTAGGTTGTTGTGTGTAACACCTTAACAGGTTCTTACAGGTTACTCTAGCCAATAAAATTAACAATCCTTTGGGCCTCACATCCGAACCACTAAAACCCATCCTAGCACCATAAAAAGAGCCCAGATTAATTAGAGCAGAGCTGCTGTTAAGATGTGCGGCTAGTATTGGTAACCGACACAAACGGGTTATTTGGTCGGTTGCTGAATCAGAGGAAGCAGGGTAGACGTTCGGACGTGGGCAGTTAGAAACTCGGCGTGTTTCCTCACTGCCAGCTTAAACAGTCCTTATTCAATGCTTTAGGGTAATACTCAGAGAGTCTATGGATCGGACCCTTTAAATGGAGAGCTGGTCCAGTACTTCCTGTATGGGGGTTTACCGGTATCTGAGAGTATGTAAATTAGGTTATGTACGTAACTTATGTAGCTTACTTTATCCAAAGCGACTTACATAAGAGGAAGACAATGGAAGCAATTATAACAACACAAGGTAACAAAATGCATAAGTGCATTAAAAAAAAACTATTCTGTTAAAGCCCAGCACAGTATACAAAGCTAAGGATTGTTACGGTTAAGGTATTTTGGGTTGGACCCAGAATACAAGGCGGGACACGACGTATGTGGTAGGAAAACAAGATTTATTGTAGCTTTTCCTGAGAGGTTGAGAGCTGGAACGGCTGGAAGCAAGGCAGAAGGGTAAGTGGAGGCAGAGAGTACCCCACACACTGGAGACGAAGGGTATCGGTTGACAGACTGAAAGTTCCAGGAGGAGTTGCAGGAGCGGAGAGGAACGAGGCAGGCAGGCAGGAGATGGTAGGAGGATCCACGGAGCGAGACAGGCAGTTGGATGAGGCAGACGGGAGGATTTCTGGACGTGGAGACAGAGGAAACAATAAGTTGCTGCGAAAACACACTCGACAAAATTCATACGTAGTCTTAGGAGAGAAGAGCCCGACGTAAGTACCACGATATGGATAGTACAATCTGGCGAAGACTGGAAGGTTGAGCCGGTGTTTAAATACTGCAGGAGGTGGTGATGAACCGGGATGAGCTGCAGGTGTGCAGGTAGGCGGGGCGCAGGTGAATGATTGCAGGTGTGGAGGGGAGAGAGACTGGTCTGCTCCGTGGAAGGCTCCAGACGAACAAAACAAACAAGACAGACAAGACACACAAGGCAGGGAAAACACTGGGAAACAGGAAGTTAAGGGAAGATATTCCCAAACCCTGACAAGGATAGTAAGTTTTTTATTTATTTATTTATTTTTAAAAAACAAATTTGTATGAAATCCTGTGGTCCCCAAACTGGACTCCCTCCGGCCCCCCGACTGCGCCTAGAAATCCTGTCCATATAAGCAATGAACAGGACCGGTGACAAAGGGCAGCCCTGCCGGAGTCCAACATGCACCGGGAACAAATCTGACTTACTGCCGGCAATGCGAACCAAACTCCTGCTCCGGTCATACAGGGACCGGACAGCCCTTAGCAGAGGGCCCCGGACCCCGTACTCCCAGAGAACCACCCACAGGTCGCCGCGAGGGACACAGTCGAATGCCTTCTCCAAATCCACAAAGCACATGTGGACTGGTTGGGCAAACTCCCATGAACCCTCCAGCAACCTGGAGAGGGTGTAGAGATGGTCCAGTGTTCCACGACCGGGACGAAAACCGCATTGTTCCTCCTGAATCCGAGGTTCGACTATCGGCCGAATTCTCCTCTCCAGTACCCTGGCATAGACTTTTCTGGGGAGGCTGAGGAGTGTGATCCCCCTGTAGTTGGAACACACCCTCTGGTCCCCCTTTTTAAACAGAGGGACCACCACCCCAGTCTGCCAGTCCAGAGGCACTGTCCCCAGCCGCCACGCGACGTTGCAGAGGCGCGTCAACCAAGACAGCCCCACAACATCCAAAGACTTGAGGTACTCAGGGCGGATCTCATCCACCCCCGGTGCCCTGCCACCGAGGACCTTCTCAACTACCTCAGTGACCTCAGCCCGGGAGATCGACGGGCCCGCAACCGAGACCCCAGCCTCTGCTTCCGCAATGGAAGACATGCCGGTGGGGTTGAGGAGATCCTCGAAGTACTCCTTCCACCGTCCAAGGATGTCCCCAGTCGAAGTCAGCAGATTCCCACCCCCACTGTAAACAGTGTGAGCAGGGCACTGCTTCCCCCTCCTGATGCGCCGGATGGTTTGCCAGAATCTCCTCGAGGCCGACCGATAGTCCTTCTCCATGGCCTCACCGAACTCCTCCCAGACCCGAGTTTTTGCCTCCGCAACCACCCGGGCCGAGGCCCGCTTGGCCCTCCGGTACCCATCAGCTGCCTCCGGAGTCCCCCGAGCCAACCAGGCTCGATAGGACTCTTTCTTCAGCTTGACGGCATCCCTTACTTCCGGGGTCCACCACCGGGTTCTGGGATTGCCGCCACGACAGGCACCGGAGACCCTGCGGCCACAGCTCCGAGCGGCCGCGTCGACAATGGAGGTGGAGAACATGGTCCACTCGGACTCCATGTCTCCAGCCTCCCTCGGGATGAGGTTGAAGCTCTGCCGGAGGTGGGAGTTGAAGATCTCTCTGACTGGAGACTCTGCCAAACGTTCCCAGCAGACCCTCACAGTACGTTTGGGTCTGCCAAGTCTGTCCAGCTTCCTCCCCCGCCATCGGATCCAACTCACCACCAGGTGGTGATCAGTTGACAGCTCCGCCCCTCTCTTCACCCGAGTGTCCAAGACATATGGCCGAAGGTCAGATGAAACAACCACAAAGTCGATCATCGACCTCCGACCTAGGGCGTCCTGGTGCCACGTGCACTGATGGACACCCTTATGCTTGAACATGGTGTTCGTTATGGACAAACCGTGACTAGCACAGAAGTCCAATAACAGAACACCACTCGGGTTCAGGTCGGGGGGGCCGTTCCTCCCAATCACGCCCCTCCAGGTATCACTGTCGCTGCCCACGTGAGCATTGAAGTCCCCCAGTAGAACCACGGAGTCCCCAGTCGGAGCACTTTCCAGCACCCCTCCCAGAGACGCCAAGAAGGTCGGGTACTCTACACTGCCATTCGGCCCGTAAGCACAAATAACAGTGAGAGACCTATCCCCAGCCCGAAGGCGAAGGGAAACTACCCTCTCGTTCACCGGGGTAAACTCCAACACATGGCGGCTGAGCTGGGGGGCTATAAGCAAGCCCACACCAGCCCGCCGCCTCTCACCGCGAGCAACTCCAGAGTAGTAGAGAGTCCAGCCTCTCTCAAGGAGTTGGGTTCCAGAGCCCAAGCCGTGCGTGGAGGCGAGCCCGACTATCTCTAGTCGGTATCTCTCAACCTCCCGCACCAGCTCAGGCTCCTTCCCCCCCAGCGAGGTGACATTCCATGTCCCTAGAGCCAGATTCCGTGTCCGGGGATTGGGTTGCCGAGGCCCCCGCCTTCGACTGCCACCCAATCCACAAAGCACCGGCCCCCTACGGTTCCTCCTGCAGGTGGTGGGCCCACGGGAGGTCGGCCCCACGTCGCTAGTTCGGGCTGAGCCCGGCCGGGCCCCATGGGGCAAGACCCGGCCACCAGGCGCTCGCGTTCGAGCCCCAACCCCGGGCCTGGCTCCAGGGTGGGGCCCCGGCTGCGCCGTACCGGGCGACGTCACGGACCTAGTTTTTATATTCACCATTAGGGGGGATTCGAACCGCTCTTTGTCTGGCCTGTCACCCAGGACCTGTTTGCCTTGGGAGACCCTACCAGGGGCAATAGCCCCAGACAACATAGCTCCTAGGTTCATTCAGGCACGCAAACCCCTCCACCACAGTAAGGTGGCGGTTCTAGGATTTCATCTCTGCTTTTTGCAGATGATGTTGTCCTGTTGGCTTCTTCAAATCAGGACCTTCAGCGTGCATTGGGACGGTTTGCAGCCGAGTGTGAAGCGGCGGGGATGAGAATCAGCACCTCCAAATCCGAGGCCATGGTTCTCAGTCGGAAAAGGGTGGCTTGTCCCCTTCAGGTTGGTGGAGAGCTCCTGGCCCAAGTGGAGGAGTTTCAGTATCTTGGGGTCTTGTTCACGAGTGAGGGAAGGACGGAGCGGGAGATTGACAGGCGGATCGGTGCATCCTCCGCAGTGATGCGGTCGATGTACCGGTCTGTCGTGGTGAAGAAGGAGCTGAGCTGCAAGGCAAAGCTCTCTATTTACCAGTCAATCTACGTTCCTACTCTCACCTATGGTCATGAGCTTTGGGTCATGACCGAAAGGACAAGATCCCGGATACAGGCGGCCGAAATGAGTTTCCTCCGCAGGGTGGCTGGGCGCTCCCTTAGAGATAGGGTGAGGAGCTCGGTCACTCGGGAGGAGCTCAGAGTAGAGCCGCTGCTCCTCCACATCGAGAGGAGTCAGCTGAGGTGGCTCGGGCATCTGTCCCGGATGCCTCCTGGACGCCTCCCTGGGGAGGTGTTCCGGGCATGTCCAACCGGGAGGAGGCCCCGGGGAAGACCTAGGTCACGCTGGAGGGACTACGTCTCTCGGCTGGCCTGGGAACGCCTCGGTATTCCCCCGGAAGAGCTGGAGGAAGTGTCGGGGGAGAGGGAAGTCTGGGCGTCTCTGCTTAGACTGCTGCCCCCGCGACCCGGCCCCGGATAAGCGGTAGAAAATGGATGGATGGATGGATGGAAATTTGTATGAAAAGATATAGATTAGGTGTTGACGGAAAAGATGCGTTTTCAGGTGCTTTTTACAGGTGGCTACAGAATCTGCTGATCTTGTAGGAGCAGGCAGATCATTCCACTGGAACGGATTCAGAGAAGGTGCGCGAGAGTGATTTTTTTCCTTTTTGGCATTGTATCACCAGACGTTGTTCATTTGCAGAGCGCAGGGATCTGGCAGGAACATAGGTCTGTAATAGCGAATGAAGATATGATGGTGCAGAACCAGTGGTGGTCTTGTAAGCCAAGAGCATCGCTTTGAACTTGATGCGGGCGACAACAGGGAGCCAGTGTAACCTAATGAAGAGAGGAGTTACGTGCGCTCTCTTCGGGTCATTAAAAACCACTCTTGCCACCGCGTTCTGGATCATCAGTTTTGGTTGTGCAAGGAGGGAGTCTGCTGTATAGGAAAAGCAATGCTTCTGAATGACCGACCCGAGGGATGTCATGTATATGGAGAAGAGTAGCGGTCCAAGCACTGAGCCCTGCAGCACCCCTGCTTTGAGATGTTGGGACTCAGAGACCTCATCTCTCCAGGATACTGTGAATGACCTACCCGAGAGGTACGATTTGAACCATTGCAATGCGATTCCAGGATGTTGCCTTTGCCAGTCTCAGGGCTTCGACAACTGCGGTCTCTGTGGAATGGCCGCTATTGAAACCACACTAGTTGTGGTGCAGAAAGGAGGAGAGCTGGTTAAACACAAGAGAGCTTTGGCAATGAAGGGAAGGAGGGAAACCAGTCTGTAGCTTTCTAATAGTGTCGGATTGAGAGTGGCTTTCTTCAGTAGTGGTGTGATGCAGGCTTCCTTGAAAGCTGTGGGGAATGACCCAGTGGTGAGGGAGGAGTTGATGATGTGGGTCAGAGCAGGAACAACAGATGGAGAGATGGCCTGTAGGAGATGGGTGGGGATGGGATCCAGCGGGCAGGTGGTAGGGTAGTTAGAATGAATGACCTTGGAAACGTCAGCTTCAGATAGAGGTGAGAAAGAGGGGAGCAGACACGTATCAGGGTGTGTACTAGGTCAACAGGTGGCGGCGCAGAGAACTGACTGCTGATGGCGGTTGTTTTCTTTACAAAGAAAGATGCAAAATCATCATCTGTTAAATCCGATGAAGGTGGGGGAGCAGGCGGAGAAAAAAGAGCAGAGAAGGTTTTAAAGTGAGTGCACGAGTCAGGTGAGTTGTTGATCTTTGAGCGGTATTAGTCAGTTTTTGCAGAGGAGAGACTGGTAGAGACAGAGGTCAGTGGGATCTGTTGACTTGCGCCTGACTGGAGGCTGGCGTGATGCTCGGGTAGAACATCAGATAACCAGGGGGAAGACGAGGATGTGTGGGCTGGTCTAGATGCGAGAGGGCAGAAGTTGTCATCTGAATGTATCTGTTATTTCCTATCTGCCCTTCCTATACTGTCTCATTCAGCAGTTATACTGTCCTAAATGCAGTTATAAAGCTGACAAAAAGAATGAGATGAAACAAAGCAGCACAGATTGGTGTGTGGGGAGGTCAATGTGAGGTTAGATAAAGGTTAGTTTTGGATGCAGTGAATGGAGTGAAAGGCTTGTCTACAAGTGATGAGGTTTCCCTGTGCTGGCCAAGCAGATGAGTGCGGCAGAGGCGTAAACTGCATTTTGTATGTCAAACCATCTAATAGCTATTTTAATAACCCATTACACTTGTGAACCATGTGATATTAAAAGATTTTATTATTATAAAACAAGCCCTGCAATGTATGTTCAAAATGAACACATGTAGTGGGGCGCAGTGATCCGTGATATTCTAGGGATTAAGGTGCCATCCATGAATGTTCCTAGTTTGTATCTGTCCGGGGGCGTTTGTTAAATGGATTTCCCTATGTCTTACTCTTTAGTTCTTGTCATCTCTACATACTGTTACCTATCCAATAAAGGCATGAAGTCCCCCTTCCCAAAGCATTATAATACGTGTGACACTAGGCTGACAACATTTTAGGATAGTGAAATGAAAACAACATCACAACAATTTGACATCCTTTTTAAATCTAACGCCTGTTTTAGGATTTGAGAATTATAATATTTTAACAAGATTCTTTCAGTGAATTTCAAGCATTACTGACATTCTTTCAAAATGATTAAACTTTGTTTTCAATTTCTTGCTCAATCACTACAGTCAAATATGGTGAATAATAAAGGCCTCCCCGAAAACTTGACAAATATTAACTTCTCAGCCTTGGCTGGGACGACTGAGGGTTTCAGTCGACAGCACAGATGGTACATGAGGACGGGTCTGATGGTCTGGTCTCTTATGCCATAAATCAGAGAACTCAGACATCTGGGGAAGATGAAAACACACACATAAAAAACATTCAGGACATACACAAGCACTAACCTTGTTACAATTCTTGAAAGACCAATGAGCAATGGGTTGTAAATGGTTGAGGAGAGACTGAGGCCGAGCTGCACCAGATGCAGCAGCAGTGTGTTACGAGCCTTACGGGCTGAAGCTCTGTCTGTGGAGGCCGACCTGGCTGCTACCATCACACCAATATAGGAGGAAGTGATTGCCACGCCAGCTGATACAAAGAGAAAACAAGTGTAGGCTTTGTCGTAATGATCAAATATTGGGCCAAGAAACATGGCTATGTCAGAGCAAAAGTCTTTCATCTGCAGGCTCTGCAATTCTTCATATGGAAATATTAAAAGCAAAAGAACTCGAGTGAGGACATTTACTGAACTAAAGGCCCAAACCACATTGATGGCCACCCCTGTGTTTCTGATGGTGATGATGGTAGCGTGCCTCAGTGGGTAGCACACAGCTACATATCTCTCCAGAGACATCACCACCAGTGTGAGAGGGGAGATTTCACTTGTGAGTTTGGAGAGCATGGTGAGAACACCGCACACAGGATATGTCAATTTTATTCTACTAGCAGTCAGAATGTACAGTAACTGGCTCAGTGCCAACATTGCAGTGTCTGCAAAAAGGAGGTTAAACAGAAGAATGTAACGGGAGGTCTCACGAAACACTGGTTTACTCCTCAGGGTGAATAACAAGGTCCCATTAATGAAGAGAAACACACAGCATACCACTGTAGTCATAGTGGAAACTAACACCTTTTCCAGAAACCCCAGATACTGCTGTCCAACAGTGATGTTGGTCTGAGACCAATTTGCATCTGACATCTTAGAACGACACTAAAGACAAGAAAAAATTCTTAATGTAATTGAGTAAAAGCACAATGAATCCTGCCCAGTTTGTATTCCAAAAACAGTGAACAGTTCTCTTTAGATCAAAACCCAGAATAATCCAAGTACATTATTTTCTGTGGAGAAAGCTAGCAGGTTAAATGCATACTTGTTACCGTGTGGGCAGAGCCGTTCTGCGAGGTTTCCCAAACCTCACATATGGGTTATAATCTCTGTCATCGTTCATATGACACCATCACGTGTCAGCAGATCAGTAATGAAAAACAACTGCCTCTTCCCAACTTTGAGGACCAATAAGGAAGCTGGTATTATTTATTTTTGTTTCCTTGCTATTTCCATCTTGTCAGCCTACTTCCTGGAGATGAAGAGAGGAAGTCCAAATTCTGTACTCGATTGAGAAAAAGAAAAATTTACCTCACAGAAAAAAAAAACAAATATTTGGGGCAGTCATTTCTACAGTACAACTTATTTTCATCACTCTCCCCAGCTAAGTCCTTCACCTCCTTCTGGGGGATCACAAGACCTTCCCAGGCCAGGTGGGATATATAATCCCCTCAGCAAATTTCTGACCTGCCCCGCATTTCCTCTTAGTTGGACATGCCAGGAATAACTCCATGGGGAAGAATCCAGGAGGCATGCAAATTTCATTCTGAACCACCTGAACTGGTTCCTTTCTACACAAAGAAGCAGTGAAAATATGTATGTTATATGTTAGTTTTAAAATGTAAAGAGTTTAAAATGAAGAGGATGGAATGTGCAAAATATTGACCAATCACAGTATAAAGAATATGTGCAATGTGCAAACATATTAATCCAAAATTTGTGTTAATTTAACAACTTCATGTTAATTCAACATTTAGTCTCCATGGGGTGGATGAGAGTCCATGTCAGTGAGGGTCCTGGGACTTGTTGAAGTGTCCGGCTGCAGTTGGAGGTTCTTGTGTTGTGAGGTTTTAATCCTGATCAGAGGTGTCAAAAGAATTCCCATTCATTACTCGGTAGAAGAATAGATACTAGGGTTTACAAAAACTTCTGAAGAAGTTGAAGTATCAACTCAAACTTTTTAGTAAAGTAAAGGTGTAAAACTACTGGTTCCAAAACTACTTAAAGTATAAAAGTAAAAGTAAGCTTAGCCTAGCTTAGCTAAACTGCCATGTAGGGAAACATTGTGGCAAGAGTCAAGCCTGGCTGACACACTGAGGTCTGAAATTAAACTGAGGCCTGACCGGGAACCAAATCAAGATCTCAGTTGAACCCAAACACACAGACTGTGATTGACTGTAAGGCGCAGGACAGCGCATGAAACCCCGCCGCACGACTAGGATGTCACCAAATCCACCATGTTCTTTCCCCCGGCAAACTTGTTTGCGACAGAAGGACACACACATCAAGTCTCTCTTGTCAGTTAACTTCACGTTACCTCAAGAGACGCTTTCAGTGAGCTTTAATTCTCCACTCGCTGGTCGAGCTAACAGACTGTCAGTGTTTGTTGATCCCCGGTCGTCTGTGCCACAACGACCTGTGCCTGCAGAAGAGCTAGACCAGAGCCCACCTTCCTCAGACGTCCGCTGCGAATCCCCCGTCCACCTGCCGAAGGAACCGCCAAATCACCGGACCGGCTGAGAGAAACCCCTCCCCGGTTAAAACGAACTGATTTACGATCACTTGGACAAAGCAATCTTAAAGTAAGAGGCTATATTGTGTCTGGGCAGAAATTGATTTTATAACTGTGTGTTATTTCATCCATCCATCCATCCATTTTCTACCGCTTATCCGGGGCCGGGTCGCGGGGGCAGCAGTCTAAGCAGAGACGCCCAGACTTCGCTCTCCCCAGACACTTCCTCCAGCTCTTCCGGGGGAATACCGAGGCGTTCCCAGGCCAGCCGAGAGACACAGTCCCTCCAGCGTGTCCTAGTTCTTCCCCGGGGCCTCCTCCCGGTTGGACGTGCCCGGAACACCTCCCCAGGGAGGCGTCCAGGAGGCGTCCGGGACAGATGCCCGAGCCACCTCAGCTGACTCCTCTCAGTGTGGAGTCAGCTCCTACTCTGAGCTCCTCCCGAGTGACCGAGCTCCTCACCCTCTCTCTAAGGGAGCGCCCAGCCGCCCTGCGGAGGAAACTCATTTCAATCCACATCATCCACATCTGACTTACTGCCGGCAATGCGAACCAAACTCCTGCTCTGGTCATATAGGGACCGGACAGCCCTTAGCAGAGGGCCCCGGACCCCATACTCCCAGAGGACCGCCCACAGGTCGCCGCGAGGGACACAGTCGAATGCCTTCTCCAGATCTACAAAGCATATGTGGACTGGTTGAGCAAACTCCCTTGAACCCTCCAGCAACCTGGAGAGGGTAACAGGACCGGGACGAAAACCGCATTGTTCCTCCTGAATCCGAGCTTCGACTATCGGCCAAATTCTCCTCTCCAGTACCCTGGCATAGACTTTTCTGGGGAGGCTGAGGAGTGTGATCCCCCTGTAGTTGGAACACACCCTCTGGTCCCCCTTTTTAAACAGAGGGACCACCACCCTAGTCTACCAGTCCAGAGGCACTGTCCCCAGCCGCCACACGATGCTGCAGAGGCGTGTCAACCAAGACAGCCCCACAACATTCAGAGACCCAAGACTGCCACCCAATCCACAAAGCACCGGCCCCCTACGGTTCCTCCTGCAGGTGGTGGGCCCACGGGAGATCGGCCCCACGTCGCTTGTTCGGGTTGAGCCCGGCCGGGCCCCATGGGGCAAGACCCGGCCACCAGGCGCTCGCATTCGAGCCCCAACCCCGGGCCTGGCTCCAGGGTGGGGCCCCGGTTGCGTCATACCGGGCGACGTCACAGACCTAGTTTTAAAATTCGCCATAAGGGGGATTTGAACCACTCTTTGTCTGGCCTGTCACCCAGGACCTGTTTGCCTTGGGAGACCCTACCAGGGGCAATAGCCCCAGACAACATAGCTCCTAGGTTCATTCAGGCACGCGAACCCCTCCACCACAATAAGGTGGCAGTTCAAGGAGGGTCATCTTTGTACTTGGCTACATATGTCTGCTGTAACTTATTACTTTTTTTGAGTAACGACCCCAACACTGGCTGTGTCCTTGCTGGAGTGTGACGTGATTTGTGTCATATGCTGTGATGGATCACATACAAACCAATAGGGTTTTGGAAAGACTTAAATGCTCTTGTCTCTTTGGACATCAGGATAGACAACCGCAATGGCGCAAAGAGAAAGCCCACGCCACATAGGGTTTGTGGGCTCTACACCTGCCCACAGCATCTGCACTGGGAGCTGCAACCGCACTTTCCACTCCGGGAATGGAACCAGAAGAACCCATGGAACTGGGCCAGGCCCACGTCTCACCCTTGGAGCAAGCACTGAAATTCCGAGTGGGTAAGTGTTTTGATTGTGGAAAGGCCATCTAGTAAACAACTTCCAAAAGGGGGGGCTCTCCAGTAACTGCGGGGGTTACAGTGAGCCAGAATACTGTTGCCTCCCCATCTCGACCACGCACCCAAGTACAGGCTATGCTAATATATCACCATGAGTTGTGTTCTCTTCAAGCTCTAATTTACCCTGAAGTCAACAGCAGTTTCTTAGACATGGAGATCTGCCATTAGATGGCAGGCTGCTGGCCTGGATAACCCACGGTTCCCATTATACTGCGAATGTCAGGTAACCATTGTGAAAATATCCAGTTCCACCTCATCTCTACCCCGCACTCCCAACTGGTGTTAGGACACACCTGGTTGGTGCTACACAACCCAGACATTGACTGGGCTTAAGGAAGGATAGTCAGTTGGAGAAATTTTTGCCATGCCAAGTGTTCAACATCTGCTTTGTCTCCAGCTACCTCTCAGTCATCACAAACCCAGGAACCTCCTGACCTGTCGTCTATCCCCCCAGAATATCATGGTTTAGGAAAAGTGTTCAACAAGAGTCAAGCCCAGTCTCTCCCTCCCCACCGACTGCTCCATTGACCTCCTACGTGGTGGCACCCTACCGGTCAGCAGACTGTACACCCTGTAGCGTTTGGCCGTGGCCTGAACCATATTACCATCAAAAACAGGCAGCCTCTTCCCTTACTAAATGCTGCATTTGAACTCCTTCATGGTGCAACCGTGTTCACCATGCTTGACCGCTTGAATGCCTACCATCTTGTGCGCATAAATGAGGTGGACGAGTGGAAAACTGCATTCAGTGCCTTTTGGACTCACCAATGCCCCAGCGGTGTCTCAAGCTCTGGTGAATGACTGGTGCTCTGGTGCTATGGGACTATCTTAATCATTTAGTTTTTATATACCTGGATGATCTTTTGGTGCTACACGTTGTCCGCATCCATGGTATCCCCACTGACATTGTGTCAGACCGGGGTCCGCGATTTACCTCCCATGTCTGGAAAGCTTTCTGTCAAGCCCTGGGCGCCTGGGTAAGTCTATCCTCAGGAGTCCACCCCGAGATGAACAGCCAAACCAGGATTTGGAGGCCGCTTTACAGTGCATCGCAGCTACCAACCCCGCCTCATGGAGCTCTCACCTTATGTGGATTGAACATGCCCATAACTCCATATGTAAGTAAGTTACTGAGTGTTGCAATATGACTTCTTCTTTTTCACTATGACTTGGATATTGGACACAAAGTATCCATCAAAGCAGCTACATACTTGAGAATTGGTTGGTTCCTCACCGTTCGAGGTATCTCTGGGGTACCAACCCCCCTTGTTCCCCTCGCAGGAGAAGGACATAGCAGTTGTCTCTCTCCAGTTCCAAATTCTGCATTCCGAAAGATTTGGAGGGAGGCCTGCAGTGCCCTCATTCATGCAGCTGACAACAACAAAAGCATCACGAGCGGCCATCAGGTAACAGCCCCCGACAACGCCCCTGGACAAGATGTTTGGTTACCTCTAAGGACATTCCTCTCAAAGTCAAATCCTGAAAACTAGCGCCCAAATAGATTGGTCCATTCAAGATAGAACGCATCATAAATCCTACATCCGTCAGACTAAAACTGCCTATGCCCACCGAATCCACCCCACGTTCCACGTGTCCAAGCTGAAACCAGTCCTTTGCAGCCCATTGTGCCCTCCAGCTGAAACCCCCCCAGCCGCCTGACTGATCAACCACATCTGTTGGATGTCTGATGTCGCGGGAGAGGAGTACAGTACTTGGTGGACTGGGAGGGCTACAGCCCAGAAGAACGGTCTTGAGTTCCATGGACCTTCATAGTGGACCCCCAGCTCAACAAAGGTTTCCACAGGGCCCACCCTGACAAGCCCCAGGGGGCGCCAGGAGGCTCCTGTTGAAGAGGGGGTACTGTCATGATTCTTGCCTGTTTTTCCTTCTGTTTCCTATGTTTCCCCCTCCCTGGTGTATCTGTCAAGTTCTCTGTATGTGCGTCTGTGGTAATATGTCATCACTCAGGGCATGGCATTCCAGACCAGCTTTCTCCGCTATCTTCACTCAATTGATCTCCGTGTGGCACACCTGCTCATCATCATCATCATCAAGACCACAGCACTTTTAAGCCGGCGCCTCAACAGTCCTCTCCAGATCTTCAGTTTACCTCCGTATTAATGACCTCTTATTACTGTACAAATGACTGTGTGATTTCTTGAAAATATTTATTTTGCACTGTCAACTGCCTATCAGAAAATACTTGAGAGTCATACATTTTACTGCAAATTGTTAATGTAATCTGAATTTATCTGTTATTTCCTATCTGCCCTTCCTATACTGTCTCATTAGGCAGTTTTACTGTCCCAAAGGCAGTTACTCAGCAGACAAAAAAGAACAAGATGAGACACAAAGCAGCACAGATTGTTGTGTGGGGAGGTCAGGACACTATGTAAGGTTAGATAAAGGTTAGTTTTGGACGCAGTGAATGGTGTGAAAGGCTGGTGTACAAGTAATGAGTGGTGGTCAGGCAGATGAGTGCGGCAGAAGGGTAAGCTGCATTTTGTATGTCAAACAATCTAATAACTAGGGCTGGTCCGAATACCATTTTTTGAGCTTCGAAGCTTCGGTAGCAATCAAGATCGAATATTCGAAGCTTCGGGGTGGGACACACACACACACACTGAACATATTTCTCTAATAAAGGCAGGAATCTCCGTGTGTCTGTTTGTTTGCTATTTAAATATGTCGATAACCGTTCATCCAATCGACTTCACATGTGGACACACATCTGAAATAATAAACTTAATAAACTACAGAACTGTGCGAGTCGGAAGCGGTGCGATTCACGTGGGCAGGGCTTAAATACTCTGAGAACCGACACTGCATTAGTGATACAAAAACAACTCACAGGTCAAGTATTTTCCAAGCAAATTAAGTGCAAATTTTTATCACGTGTAAAATGACTGATTAAAAGGGCGGATTTGTATAAAAAACATTATGCGAGGCTATATAACGTTTAGGCGTATTATTGACGGAACTCAGGTGATATTCCAAACATGTTGTGCTGTTGTTGTTTGTGATCGCATATTTTGCATGCTGCCTTTGTCTTGTCCTCGCTCAATTTAAAGTGCTCACACACAGCTGAGGTCTTCGACATCTTGTCTTCTCTTCCAGATGAACTGAATCATGACACAGCTTAACCCAAAATACAAGCGCAGGCGCTTCTGTCCATTAAAGCACATGCAGGTGTGGCTCTACACAGAGAATATACTCCAGCTGCAGGGAACACTGTAGCTGGCTAAAGCAAATATATTTATTAAGTATAAGTATAACGATGTTACCTTCCTTCAACTGTCCCATCCTATTAAAACCAGAGTATTTTATTTCGCTAGATTTAAACATCCGATTTTTTATTTATTTGTTTTAAACGAATAATGTCAGTCAGTCAGTCATTTTCTCCCGCTTGTTCCCATTGGGGGTCGCGGGTGACTGGAGCCTATCCCAGTGGCTTTGGGCCTTAGGCGGGGTACACCCTGGACAGTGGCCAACTCGTCGCAGGGCTGACACTTAGACAGACAACCATTCAAGCACACATTCATCCACTAGGGACAATTTAAAGTCACCAATTAACCTAATGCATGTCTTTGGACGGTGGGAGGAAACCGGAGAACCTGGAGAAAACCCACAGTAACACGGGGAGGACATGCAGACTCCACCCAGGGAGGTCGTGGTCTGGTTAAACGAATAATGGAATCCCAAAATTGAAAATCAAAAACCAACCCACCAAACAAATATTCGAATGGTCGAATATTCTGGTCCAGCCCTACTAATAACCCATTTGAATAACCCGTTACACTTATGAACCATATGATTTTAAACTATTTTATTATTATACAACAAGCCCTGCAATATATGATCAATATGAACACATGTACTGGGGTGCTGTGATCAGTGATGGCCTAGGGATTAAGGTGCCGACCATGAACGTTCCTAGTGTGCATCTGTCCGGGGGCGTTTGTTGAATATCTTTCCCTTGTCTTACTCTTTAGTTCTTGTCATACATACTGATGCCTATCCAATAAAGCACTGAAGTTTGTTGAATGTTGAAGAATTTAAGGCATACCTTGAAGAAGCAAACCTCAAGGACAGCTTTTTTTCACCTACATTGCAAAAATTAGGCACTTCCTGTCTTAAAATGAAGCAGAAAAATTAATCCATGCATTTGTTACTTCAAGGATGGATTACTGCAATTCCATATTATCAGGCAGCCCGAAAAAGTCCCTTAAGATTCTCCAGTTGATTCAGAACCCTGCAGCACGTGTACTGACAGGAACTAGGAAAAGAGATCATATTTCTCCAATATTATCTTCTCTGCACTGGCTCCCTGTGAAATCCAGAATAGAATTTAAAATCCTTCTCCTCACCTATAAAGCTCTTAATGGTCAGGCACCATTGTATCTTACAGAGCTCATAGTGCCTTATTACCCCACTAGAACACTGCGCTCTCAGAATGCAGGGTTACTTGTGGTTCCTAGAGTCTCCAAAAGTAGAACGGGAGCCAGAGCCTTTAGCTATCAAGCTCCTCTCCTGTGGAATCAGATCCCAGTTCAGGTTCGGGAGGCAGACACCATCTCCACATTTAAGAGTAGGCGAAAGACTTTTCTCTTTGATAAAGCTTATAGTTAGGGCTGGCTCAGGAGAGTCCTGAACCATCCCTTAGTTATGCTGCTATAGGCCTAGACTGTCGGGGGACTTCCCATGATGCACCTCTCTCTCTTCACCTCTGTCCTCCTCTCCATCCGTATGCATTCTCATCCCATAAATGCATGTCACTAACTTGACTTCTTCCCTCTCCCGGAGTTTTGTGCTTTGTCGTCCGTCTCTTCTTTCTTACTGTCACTTTCAGCAGGTATTTCAGTGTCCGGAGATGTATCTGGATCTGTGACTATGGCGACCTGCTGGGGCAGTGCTGCTGTGTCTATGGTGCAGGGGACGAGTGGCTCGGGTCCTGCTCGTTGGGCTCCACCTGGAGCTGCTCGGTTGTCCGTCTGGACCCATCATCTTCCCTTATGTTTTACATCCTACACTTTTCATCATAATTATATATGCACTAACATTTTGCCATTGTTATCATAATTGTATGTGCTATGATTTTCTGCTATGAATCTATTCTGACATCTATTGCATGTCAGTCCGTCCTGGGAGAGGGATCCCTCCTCTGTTGCTCTTCCTGTGGTTTCTATCATTTTTTCCCTGTTAACAGGGTTTTTTGGGTAGTTTGTCCTTGTTCAAGTCGAGGGTCTAAGGACAGAGGGGGTCATAGGTTGTACAGATTGTAAAGCCCTTTGAGGCAAATGTGATTTGTGATATTGGGCTATATAAATAAAATTGAATTGAATTGAATGTCTTTCCCTTGTCTTACTTTTTAGTCCTTGTCATACATACTGTTACCTATCCAATTAAGGCATGAGTTCTTCCCTGACAAAGCATTTGATCAACAGTAATACACGTTATACTACACTGACAACATTTTAGGATAGTGAAATGAAAAGAACTTCACAACAATTTGACATCCTTTGCAAATCTAACTTTGTAATTTAAAGCTTCACTTCTCAGCCTTGGCTGGGACGACTGAGGGTTTTAATCGACAGCACAGATGGTACATGAGGACGGGTCTGATGGTCTGGTCTCTTATGCCATAAATGAGAGAACTCAGACATCTGGGGAAGATGAAAACACACACATAAAAAACATTCTGGACGCGCACAAGTACTATCCTTGTTACAATTCTTGAAAGACCAATGAGCAATGGGTTGTAAATGGTTGAGGAGAGACTGAGGCCGAGCTGCACCAGATGCAGCAGCAGTGTGTTACGAGCCTTACAGGCTGAAGCTCTGTCTGTGGAGGCCGACCTGGCTGCTACCATCACACCAATATAGGAGGACGTGATTGCCACGCCAGCTGATACAAACAGAAAACAAGTGAAGGCTTTGTTGTAATGATCAGATATTGGGCTAAGAAACATGGCTATGTCAGAGCAAAAGTCTTTCATCTGCAGGCTCTGCAATTCTTCATATGGAAATATTAAAAGCAAAAGAACTCGAATGAGGACATTTACTGAACTAAAGGCCCAAACCACAATGATGGCCACCCCTGTGTTTCTGATGGTGATGATGGCAGCGTGCCTCAGTGGGTAGCACACAGCTACATATCTCTCCAGAGACATCACCACCAGTGTGAGAGGAGAGATTTCACTTGTGAGTTCGGAGAGCATGGTGAGAACACCGCACACAGGATATGTCAATTTTATTCTACTAGTAGACAGTATGTACAGTAACTGGCTCAGTGCCAACATTACAGTGTCTGCAAAAAGGAGGTTAAACAGAAGAATGTAACGGGAGGTCTCACGAAACACTGGTTTACTCCTCAAGGTGAATAACAAGGTCCCATTAATGAAGAGAAACACACAGCATGGCACTGTAGTCAGAGTGGAAACTAAAAACCTTTCCAGTAACCCCAGATACTGCTGTCCAACAGTGATGTTGGTCTGAGACTGATTTGCATCTGACATCTTAGAACGACACTGAAGACAAGAAAAAATTCCTAATGTAATTGGATAAAAGCACAATGAATCCTGCCCAGTTTGTATTCCAAAAACAGTGAACAGTTGTCTTTAGATCAAAACCCAGAAAAATCCACGTACATTATTTTCTGTGGAGAAAGTTAGCAGGTTAAATGCATACTTGTTACCGTGTGGGCAGAGCCATTCTGCGAGGTTTCCAAAACCTCCGATATGGTTTATAATCTCTGTCGTGGCAACAGGTTTGCGTGACACCATCACGTGTCAGCAGGTCAGTAATGGAAGAGAACAGCCTCTACCCAACTTTGAGGACCAATAAGGAAGCTGATATTATTTATTTTTGTTTCCTCGCTATTGCCATCTTGTCAGCCTACTTCCTGGAGATGAAGAGAGGAAGTCCAAATTCTGTACTCGATTAAAAAAAAGGCAATTTACCTCAGAAAAAAAAAAACAAATATTTGGGGCAGTCATTTCTACAGTACAACTTATTTTCATCACTCTGCCCAGCTAAGTCCTTCACCTCCTTCTGGGGGATCCCAAGACCTTCCCAGGCCAGGTGGGATATATAATCCCCTCAGCAAATTTCTGACCTGCCCCGCATTTCCTCTTAGTTGGACATGCCAAGAATAACTCCACGAAGGGGGGAATCCAGGAGGCATGCAAATCACTTTCTGAACCACCTGAACTGGCTCCTTTCTAAAGAAAGAAGCAGTGAAAATATGTGTGTTACATATTAGTTTTAAAATGTAAAGAGTTTAAAATGATGTTGCAGAGGAGAGTTGACACGCCTCTGCAACATGGCGTGGCAGCTGGGGACAGTGCCTCTGGACTGGCAGACTGGGAGGTGGTCCCTCCGTTTAAGAAGGGGGACCTGAGGGTGTGTTCCAACTACAGGGGGATCACACTCCTCAGCCTCCCCGGAAAAGTCTATGCAACGGTAATGGAGAGGAGAATTCGGCTGCTAGTCAAACCTCTGATTCAGGAGGAACAATGCGATTTTCGTCCCAGTCGTGGAACACTGGACCATCTCTATACCCTCGCTAGGTTGCTGGAGGGTTCATGGGAGTTTGCCCAACCAGTCCACATGTGCTTTGTGGATCTGGAATAGGCATTTGAATGTGTCCCTCGCGGCAACCTGTGGGGGGTGCTCTGAGAGTATGGGGTCCGGGGCCCTCTGCTAAGGGCTGTCTGGTCCCTATGTGACCGGAGCAGGAGTTTGGTTCGCATTGCCGGCAGTAGCAGTCACCATTATTTATATGGACAGGATTTCTAGGGGCAGCCAGGGGCCAGAGGGAGTCCATTTTGGGGACCACAGGATCTCTTCTTGGCAAACCTTTTCCCTCCAGGCCCTCGTAGATTCCGGGGCACATGATCATTTTTTACCTGTGGATCTGTCCACCCACTGGGGCATTCCTCTTGAACGCCTTAGATAGCTAACGTACTCGATGGCTGACTGCTGGGGCCACAATTGTCGTTCCTTGTGCCTTATGTCCGTGGCGTAGAACCCCCAGTAAATCCGGACCACCCTGATTTGTCATCCGTACCTCCGGATTATCATGATTTAGCGGATGTTTTTCGAAAAGACTTAGCTGTTTCCCTGCCTCCACACCATCCCTATGATTGCGCTATCGATCTCCTTTCTGGCGCCCCTCTCCCGTCCAGTCACCTATACAACCTGTCACGCCTAGAACGCGACGCCATGGAGAGGTACATCAAGCCCTCCTCCTCTCCAGTTGGCACCAGGTTCTTTTTTTGTCTAAGAAGGATAAAACCCTCTGACCTTTTATCGATTACAGAGGTCTTTACAACATCATGGTTCGGAATAAATATCCTCTGCCCTTAATCACATCTGCTTTTGATCCCCTTCATGGAGCTACTATATTCACCAAACTGGACGTCCGTGTACCATCTTGAACAGATTCGTCAAGGAGACGAATGGAAGACGACGTTTAATACCCCGCTTTGTCGCTTTGAGTACCTGGTTATGCCGTTTGGCCTGACCAACCCTCCTGCCACATTCCAGGCTCTGGGAAATTACCGGCTAGAGGGGGCTGAGCAGCCTTTCGTTGTGTGGACCGACCATCAAAATCTGGCCTACATTCAGACAGTGAAGCAGCTGAACTCCCGTCAGGCCCGCTGGGCTTTGTTCTTTAACAGGTTCAACTTGACCCTCACCTATCGTCCTGGCTTTAGAAATCTAAAACCGGATGCCCTCTTCCGACAACACACTACGAAGGGCATGACAGCTGACCCTGCAACTATCCTTCTAGCGGCCCGGGTGGTCACATCGGTCACATGGGAGATCGGGACAGCTACAAGGGAGACCCAGTGAACCCAACCCAACCCAGGTAACGGCCCCGCTAACCATTTGTTTGTCCCCGATTCTGTCCATTCCTAGGTCCTCCAATGGGTGCATACGATTCTCCTGTCATCCGGGAGGAGGCCGGACCCTGTCCCTCCTGAAGAGACATTTCTGGTGGCCCACTATAGAGGCAGACACTCGAGAATTCTGTGCCGCCTGTCTTACCTGTGCGCAGACCAAGTCCTCGCACCGGTCCCTCTCTGGTCTGCTAAACCCCTTACCGGTTCCTGGACACCCATGGTTGCACATCACCCTCAATTTTGTCACGGGTCTTACTGTATCCCAAGGTAAATCTGTAATACTCACCATAATCAATCGTTTTTCTAAAGCAGCATACTTCGTGGCTCTCCCCAAGCCTCCCACAGCAGCTGAAACCGCCGACCTTCTCACAGACCATGTCTTCCACCTGCATGGCATCCCTTGCGACATCGTCTCTGACCGAGGACCCCAGTTCATCTCACGTATGGAAAAAATTCTGCCGGGCGCTCGGCGCCACTGCAAGTCTCTCTTCTGGTTTTCACCCACAGACCAATGGCCAAGAGGAGAGGACGAATGAAGATCTGGAAGCGGCGTTGCGGTGCATTACAGCTTCCAACCCTTCAATCTGGAGCACCCAGTTGGCGTGGGTGGAGTATGCCCACAACTCCCTTACCTGCACCGCCACAGGTCAATACCCCTTTGAATCATCACTCAGCTATCAACCGCCCTTGGTCCCCTCCCAGGAGGCCGAGCTAGCTTCCATCAGTGCAGCACCACCTCTGCCACTGTCAGCGCATCTGGAAGACCACCTGGCCGCATTCCTTCGTACAACAGCCCGCAACCTGCGTCTAGCAGATCGCCACTGGATCCCGGCTCCTCAATATAAACCAGGTCAGAAAGTTTGGCTCTCATTTATCACCCCTCAGACTCCAGGAAGTTGTTGTTATGTTTTGTAGGTCTTGTGGTTGAGCAGGTCATTAACCCTTCAGCGGTCTGGCTCAAGTTACCTGCATCCATGAGTGAGGATTCATCCGACCTTCCATTTTTCCCAACTAAAACTGGTCATCTCTAGTGCTCTCCCCATCCTCTTGTTCCTTATGTTTTCCCCATACCTAGTATTTTCCTGTTTGTCTCCTGTTTGTCTCTTCAGTCTGTTTTGTGTGTAGCCACTCCCTCATTGAAGCGAGGCAGGCCAGTCTCCAGCACACCTGGATGTTGTTTGCTAGCTCCTGCTGGCAGCACTCCCACACACCTGATGCCATTCCAATCAAGAACCTGCAGTAAACAACCCTGGCTCAGTTTTTCACTCATCGCTATATTGTTCAGTCACCTTCGTGACCACTACCTCCACTGCCTGCTCGTCTACCTTGTATTCTCCTCAGTTCCCTCTTCACTCGTCTGCATGCCTCGCTCCCCACCGACTACCTGCCTGCCTCACCTTCACATCAACTTACGGCCACAGTTCAGCAGTTCCGTGGACTCTGACAGTGCCGCTCCCAGTTATGGACACCCTGAGACCCCATACTACCTTTGTTCAAATAAACGCACTTTATCCAGTCCAGCTCGTGTGATGAGTCCTGCATTTGAGTCCAGATTCTAGTAACGTAACAAAATCACGCTGTGGGGCTCCACACCTTCCCACAGCATCTGTGCTGGGAGCTGCAACCGCACCTTCCACTCCAGGAATGGAACCAGAAGAACCCATTGAACTGGGCCAGACCTGCGTATCAACCATGGAGCGAGCATGGAGATTCCGAGCGGGTGAGTGTTTTGATTGTGGAAAGGAAGGCCATCTAGTAAACAACTGCCCATTGCGGCCAAAAGGGGGGGCTCACCAGTAGCGGTTGGGGTTATGGTGAGCCAGAATACTGTTGCCTCCCAACCTTGACCACTCACTCAACTACAGGCTATGCTAATACTGTATATCACCATGAGTCGTGTTCTCTTCAAGCTCTAATTGACTCTGGAGCTGATAGCAGCTTCTTAGACATGGAGAGCGCCAAACAATGCAGAATCCTGTGCAACCCATTAGAAGAACCACTAGTGGTCAATGCATTAGATGGCAGGCTACTGGCCTGGATACCCCATCGCACGGTTCCCATTGTACTGCGACAAGGTAACCATTGTGAAAAACCTCCTGACCTGTTGTCCGTCCCCTCATAATATCATGATTTGGGAGAGGTGTTCAACAAGAGTTGAGCCCAGTCTCTCCCTCCCCACCAACCCTACGACTACTTCATCGACCTCATACCTGGTGCCACCCTACCGGTCAGCAGACTGTACAACCTGTTTCACCTGGAGAGAGGAGCCATGGAGACGTATATTAAACAATCCCTGGCAGCCAGGATTATTCGGCATTCATCTTCCCCAGTGGGGGCCGGGTTCTCTTTTGTGGAGAAGAAGGACAAGACCCTCTTCCCTTACTAAACACTGCATTTGAACTCATTCACGGTGTTCACCAAGCTTGACCTCCAGAATGCCTACCATCTTGTGTGCATAAAGGAGGGGGATGAGTATAAAACCGCATTCAATACCCCCCTCGGGTATTTCAAATATTTATTAATGACTTTTGGGCTCATCAATGCCCCAGCGGTGTTCCAAACTCTGGTGATTGACATGCTATGGGACTTTCTTAATCATTAGACTTAATTAATCAATTACTTTTTGTATACCTGGATAATATACAGATTTCTTCCCAGTCCATGTCAGATCATTTTTCCAATGTCCACCAGGTCCGAGAAAAAGCTATATGAGAAATGTGAATTCCACATCAAGACGGGGTCCTTTTTGGGCTATGTTAACGGGAGGGGTAAATAAGAGCAGATCCTGCAAAGATACATGCTGTGTCCGACTGGCCCATGCCTACCACCTGTAATCAGATCTAACTCTTCTTGGGGTTCGCCAATTTTTACAGACGTTCATCTGAGGCTACAGTGGAGTGGTTGCCCCTCTGACCAAGCTCACCTCTCCATCCCAAAAGTTCACTTGACCACCAGAAGCAAAGCAGGTTTTTCTCATATTGAAAGCACTATTCACCTCAGCCCCCATTCTAATCCAGCCTGACCCAGACACATTTTGGAAGTGGATGCTTCTGACACAGGCGTGGGGGCAGTTTTATCCCAAAGATCTGAACACGACCAGAAGATCCACCCCTGGGCGTTCTTCTCCTGTCTTTCCCCAGTGGAGAGGAATTACGACGTGAACAACAGCGCACTTCTGGCGGTTAAACTGGCTTTGGAGCAATGGTGGCATTGGCTAGAGGGAGCTACCCAACCCTTTGTGGTATGGACTGATCACACAAATTTGGAGTACATTCAGAGCGCCAAGAGATTAACCCCACGACAAGCCCAGTGGGCATTATTCTTTGGCCGCTTCCGCTTCACACTCACCTACCGGCCAGGATCCCGGAATGTCAAGCCGGACACGCTTTCCGGCAATACACCCTGGAAGAAGACTCACAAAGCTCAGACTCATCCTCCAGCATGGTCGCAGCAGTGACATGGGAAATTGAGTCAGCCCTCAAACAAGCCCAACGTACCCAACCTGATCCAAGCAACGGTCCCACTGACCTCCTGTTTGTGCCTGAAGCAGTCCAGTCCTGGGTCCTCCGGTGTGTCCACGCTTCCAAGTTCGCTTGCTACCCAGGTGGGGTCGAAGGCTCTCCCTTCTTAAAAGAAGGTTTTGGTGGCCCTGGCTCTTCTCAGACTCCAGGGGATCCGCAACCTCAATTTTTTGGATGACTAGTTGATTTTATCCCAGTCTCGTCTCACGCTGTATGGCATCGAGATGTTGTACTTGCGCACTTGAGGTGCTTGAGGTTGAGGCTCAACACGAGCAACAGCATGCTCACTCCAACACAAAGGATTAACGTGCCTAGGAGTAGTGTGGGACTCAGTCACGTTGCGGGCACAACTGTCTCCCGCACGCGTTGAGTCAATCCTGACTATGGTACTCAGGGTGCAGCTAGGCCGACATCTCACTGCACTTCAGTTTCAGAGACTGTTATGCCTCATGGCTGCAGCATCCACCGTGATTCCGCTTGGATTGCTGCACATGAGGCACCTGTAGTGGTGGTTCAGGGACACCAGATTTTCCGCGAGGGGTAATCCGTTTCGCAGATCCATCTCAGAGCACTTTTCGTACCTGAGTACCTCAATGTGGGAGCGGGCATCCTGTCGAGGCAGGGGCCGAAGCCAGAGGAATGGAGACTGCATCCCGAGACGGTGCAGATGATATGGAGGAGAGCACAAGTTGACCTGTTCGTGTCCCCAGACAACGCTTACTGCCCGCTCTGGTTCTCCCTTGTGGATCCAGCGCCTGTGGGGCTGGATGCCATGGTGCAGCTGTGGCCGAGGCTACGGCTATATGCATTTCCCCGATTGCTCTGCTCCCAGGGGTTCTAGAGAAGTTTCGCCGAACAGGGGCCCAGCTGCTGCTCGTGGCCCCGTTCTGGCCCGGCAGAATCTGGTTCTCGGGCCTGGTAGCCCTCCTGGACGACCCCCCGTGGGAGATTCCCATCAGGAGGGACCTGCTGTTGCAGGGCCAAGGGAAATATTCCCTCCCCAGCCGGGGAAATTGAAGCTGTGGGTCTGGCCCCTGAGGGGGACCACCTCCGAGCTGCTGGTCTCTCTACTGAGGTAATTGAGACTATCTTACACTCTAGAGCCCCCTCCACGAGGAAACTGTATGCGGGTAAGTGGAAAATTGTCACTACATGGTACCAGGAGCGCCATCTTGACCCAGTTCACTGCCCGATGGCTTCAGTGCTGGAGTTCCTCCAAGGCTGGTTTTCGGCTGGACTCTCTCCCGCTACGCCTAAGTTGTATGTGGCTGCGATCGCAGCATTCCACAGTTTGGTGGATGGTTGCTCGCTTGGGATGCACTGCTTTGTTACCAGTTTCCTTTGTGGCACCTTGAGGATGAGGCCTCTGGTTCAATTACAGAATAGATTTATAGCATCAAAACTATAACATATACAGCCATGATGGCAAAATTGTTGTATATATATATATTATTATGTTAGAAATGTTTAGGTGGTAAAACATAAGGGAAGATGATGGGTCCAGACGGACAACCGAGCAGCTCCAGGTGGAGCCCAACGAGCAGGACCCGAGCCACTCGTCCCCTGCACCATAGACACAGCAACACTGCCCCAGCAGGTCGCCATAGTCACAGATCCAGATACATCTCCGGACACTGAAATACCTGCTGAAAGTGACAGTAAGAAAGAAGAGACGGACGACAAAGCACAAAACTCCGGGAGAGGGAAGAAGTCAAGTTAGTGACATGCATTTATGGGATGAGAATGCATACGGATGGAGAGGAGGACAGAGGTGAAGAGAGAGAGGTGCATCATGGGAAGTCCCCCGACAGTCTAGGCCTGTAGCAGCATAACTAAGGGATGGTTCAGGACTCTCCTGAGCCAGCCCTAACTATAAGCTTTATCAAAGAGAAAAGTCTTTAGCCTATTCTTAAATGTGGAGATGGTGTCTGCCTCCTGAACCCGAACGGGGATCTGATTCCACAGGAGAGGAGCTTGATAGCTAAAGGCTCTGGCTCCCATTCTACTTTTGGAGACTCTAGGAACCACAAGTAACCCTGCATTCTGAGAGCGCAGTGTTCTAGTGGGGTAATAAGGCACTATGAGCGCTATAAGATACGACGGTGCCTGACCATTAAGAGCTTTATAGGTGAGGAGAGGGATTTTAAATTCTATTCTGGATTTCACAGGGAGCCAGTGCAGAGAAGATAATATTGGAGAAATATGATCTCTTTTCCTAGTTCCTGTCAGTACACGTGCCGCAGCGTTCTGAATCAACTGGAGAATCTTAAGGGACTTTTTCGGGCTGCCTGATAATATGGAATTGCAGTAATCCAGCCTTGAAGTAACAAATGCATAGATAAATTTTTCTGCATCATTTCGAGACAGGAAGTGCCTGATTTTTGCAATGTTACGTAGGTGAAAAAAGGCAGTCCGTGAGGTTTGCTTCATGTGGGAGTTGAAGGATAGATCCTGATCAAAGATAACTCCAAGGTTCCTCACAAAGGTGCTGGAGGCCAGGGCAGTGCCCTCTAGAGCAATTATATCTGCCCACAGTGAGTCTCGGAGGCGTTCGGGGCCAAGTACAATAACTTCAGTTTTGTCCGAGTTTAACATCAGAAAATTTCTGGTCATCCAGGTTTTTATGTCCTTAAGGCATGATTGAAGTTTAACTACTTGATCAGTTTCATCCGGCTTAATCGATAAATATAACTGGGTATCATCTGCATAACAATGAAACTTTATGGAGTGCTTTCTAATAATATTGCCCAAAGGAAGCATATATAAAGTAAATAGAAGTGGTCCAAGCACAGAACCTTGCGGAACTCCGTGACTAACTTTGGTGTGCTCGGATGATTCATCGTTAACATAAACAAACTGAGATCGGTCTGAAATATAGGATTTAAACCAGCTTAACATGGTTGCTTTAATTCCAATTAAATGTTCCAGTCTCTGTAATAGAATTTGATGGTCAATGGTATCGAATGCAGCACTAAGATCTAGCAAGACAAGTACAGAAACAAGTCCATTGTCTGATGCAATTAAAAGGTCATTTGTAATTTTCACCAGTGCTGTTTCTGTGCTATGATGCACTCTAAAACCTGACTGGAAATCCTCAAATATACTATTGTTATTTAGAAAGTCACATAACTGATTAGCAACAGTTTTTTCAAGGATAGAGATAAAGGGAAGGTTAGATATAGGTCTATAGTTGGCTAAAACCCCTGGATCGAGTGTGGGCTTTTTAAGGAGAGGTTTAATAACAGCTACTTTAAATGACTGTGGTACATAACCTGTCAGTAAAGACAAATTGATCATATCTACAAAAGACGTACTAACTAATGGTAGAACATCTTTAAGCAGCCTAGTGGGAATTGGGTCTAAGAGACAGGTCGAAGGCTTAGATGAAGAAATTGTCGATGTTAGTTGAATAAGGTCGACAGGAGAGAAGCAGTCCAAGTACACATCAGGTTTCACAGCTCCCTCCAACGCCTCTATGCTTGAAAATCGGTTGGCACCAGCTGAGGGCAGGACGTGATTAATTTTCTCTCTAATAGTCAAAATTTTATCATTAAAGAAGCTCATGAAGTCGTTACTGCTGAGGGCTACAGGAATACATGACTCAATGGAGCTGTGGCTCTCTGTCAGCCTGGCTACAGAGCTGAAAAGAAACCTGGGGTTGTTCTTATTTTCCTCTATTAGTGATGAGTAGTAGGCTGCTCTGGCATTACGGAGGGCCTTCTTATATATTTTAAGACTATCTTGCCAGGCTAAACAAGATTCTCCTAGATAGTTGGAACGCCATTTTCTTTCAAGTTTTCGTGATGTTTGCTTTAATTTGCGGGTTTCAGCGTCATACCATGGAGCTACCCTTTTTTGTTTTATTATCTTCTTTTTAAGAGGAGCAACAGAATCAAGTGTCGTTCACAGTGAACCTGCAGCACTATCAACAAGATGATCAATTTGGGACGGACTGAAGTTTGCATAAGAGTCCTCTGTTATGTTAAGACAAAGCATTGAGTTAAATTCAGATGGAATTTCTTCCTTAAATTTAGCTACAGCACTATCAGATAGACATCTACTGTAGTAGTATTTGACAACTGGTGTGTACTCCAGTAATAGGAGTTCAAAAGATAATGAAGGATTCTGTGGAAAGACTGTTAGATGTTCAATTTCAATGCCGTATACCAGAACAAGGTCGAGGGTGTGGCCAAAACAGTGAGTGGGTTTATGTACACATTGAAAGAAGCCAATCGAGTCTAATAATGAGATAAACGCAGTACTAAGGCTATCATTTTCAACGCCCACATGAATATTAAAATCACCTACAATAATTGCTTTATCTGTTTTAAGGACTAAACCTGATAGAAATTCTGAGAATTCAGATAAAAACTCTGAATAAGGACCAGGAGCGCGGCTTGAGTCGAAGATGGCTGCAACTCCACCTCCTCGCCCGGTGCCTCGAGGAATGTGAGTATTAATATGACTGGGCGGAGTGGATTCATTTAGGCTAACATATTCTTCATGACCCAGCCAGGTTTCAGTGAGACAAAATAAATCAATGTGATAATCTGATATCAGATCATTTACTAGTACAGCTTTAGATGACAGAGATCTGATGTTTAGGAGTCCACATTTAATTCTCTTATTTTGAGGTGCTATTTCTGTAATTTTTTTAAAATTATTATGTATAACTCCTCTTCTGTTAGCTTTTGATTTTATAAATTTCAGTGGCCGGGGGGATTATGGGTGGGTAACTGCTCTGGAAGCGCAGAGAAGCATGTAGGACTGCAACTCTGCCTCCTGGTCTCAACTCTGGGTTGTCATGGTTTAGGTCCATTAATAAACTTGGCCAGATTTCTAGATATGAGAGCTGCACCATCCAAAGTTGGATGAATGCCGTCTCTCCTAATCAGACCAGGTCTTCCCCAGAAAGTCCGCCAATTATCTACGAAGCCCACATCGTTTGCTGGACACCACCTCGACAGCCAGCGACGGAATGAAGACATGTGGCTAAACATGTCATCACTGGTCAGATTTGGGAGGGGCCCAGAGAAAACTACGGAGTCCGACATCGTCTTTGCATATGTACACACTGACTCAACATTAATTTTAGTGACCTCTGATTGGCGTAATCGGGTGTCAATACCGTCGACGTGAATAACAATCTTACTGTATTTACGTTTATCTTTAGCCAGCAGTTTCAAATATGATTCAATGTTGCCCGCTCTGGCCCCAGGAACACATTTAACTATGGTCGCTGGTGTCGCTAACTTCATGTTTCTCAAAATGGAGTTGCCAATAATCAGAGTTGGTTTCTCAGCGGGTGCGTCGCTGAGTGGGGAGAACCTGTTGGAAACGGGAACGGGTTGGTGGTGAACCGTGGGCCTCGGCCTAGGGCTATGCTTCCTTCGGACAGTCACCCAGCCGCCCTGGATTCGGAACGGCTAACAGTAGCTAGCTCTAGTCGGTCCGCACCGGCTACTGGGGCTTGGCTAGCAACTACCGACTGAGCTCCCATGGTGCGGAACCGCGTTTCCAAATCACTAAGCCTCGCCTCCAACGCTACAAATAAACAACATTTATTACATGTACCATTATCAGTAAAGGAGGCAGAGGAATAGCTAAACATTTGACACACCGAGCAAGAGAGAGCGGGAGAGGAAGAAGGAGAGAGAGGGAGAGAAGCCATTGCTAGCTGCTAAGGTAGCGACTGGTAGCTAGCAACACTGAAGCGCCGTAAGTGCTTAGGCAAAACTAATAAACGTTCAAATGTAACGTTATAGCAGATAGTTAGTCAATGTAATTAAGAGTCGCACAAATTAGCTGTGTTGAGCTAGAGCAGCAAACTACACGCTACAGGTAACAAACAAACACCTGTAACCGGAAAGGAGACAAAACGCTTACGTCAGGACGTCGTCAGCACGTCAGGTTTCTGGGTTCGAGTCAGAGTCCCTCAGTGGGATCTGATAGTGTTGCTGGATGAATTGACCACAGCACTGTTCGAACCACTGGACGATGCATCAGACAGGTGTCTGGCCTTAAAGATGGCATTTCTGCTGGCCATGACTTCTCTCAAGAGAGTGGGAGATCTGAGACGAATTTCTCTATTTATTGAATGTTTAACTCTCTTTAACCATATGATTAATTAGTTTATACTGTCTTATTTTTTTATTCAAATATGCAATTTGAAGTTCCATACTTCTTCCACTAATGTTTTCTGAATGAGGGGGCTATCGACACCCCTTTATTCTATTCAATTCAATTAAATTTTATTTATATAGCCCAATATCACAAATCACATTTGCCTCAAAGGGCTTTACAATCTGTACAACATTCGACACCCTCTGTCCTTAGACCCTCGATTCGAATAAGGAAAAACTACCCAAAAAACCCTTTTAACAGGGAAAAAATGGTAGAAACCTCAGGTAGAGAGACAGAGGAGGGATCCCTCTCCCAGGACAGACAGACATGCAATAGATGTCGTAAGTACAGAATAGATATATAGCATAAAAATCATAACATGTACAATTATGATGACAATGGCAACATTGTAGTATATATATATATATAATTATGTGTGGGATGTAAAACATCTGTGTTTATAATTTTAGTTGCATTTATTAATTACCTCTTATTACTGTGTGTGATTTCTTGAAAATATCTCTTTTGCACTGTCAACTGTCTATCTGAAAATACTTGAGAGTCGTACATATTACTGCAAACAGTTTCTGTCATCTGAATGGATCTGTTATTTCCTATCTGCCCTTCCTCTACTGTCTCATTAGGCAGTTACACAGCAGAAAAAAAATAATGAGATGAGACACAAAGCAGCACAGATTGCTGTGTGGGGAGGTCAACGTGAGGGTGGTTAAAGATTAGTTTTGGATGCAGTCAATGGTGTGAAAGGCTGGTGTACAAGTGATGAGGGCTGCCTGTGCTGGCAAGGCTCTTATCTAACCAGGCAGATGAGCATGGCAAAGGAGTAAGCTGTATTTTGTATGTCAAACCATCTAATAACCCGTTACACTTGTGAACCATATGATATTGATTTTATTACTATACAACAAGCCCTGCAATGTATGATCAAAATGAACACATGTACTGGGGTGCTGTGATCCGTGATGGCCTAGGGATTAATGCGCCGACCATTAACGTCCCCAGTTTGCATCTGTCCGGGGGCGTTTGTTGAATATCTTTGCCGTGTCTTACTCTTTAGTTCTTGTCATACATACTGTTACCTATCCAATAAAGCACTGAAGTCCCCTTCCCAAAGCGTTTGACCCACAATACTACATGTAACACTACGCTAACAACATTTTAGGATAGTGAAATGAAAACAACTTCACAACAATTTGACATCCTTTGCAAATCTAACCTTGTAACTTAAATCTTAACTTCTCAGCTTTGGCTGGGATGACTGAGGGTTTTAATCGACAGCACAGATGGTACATGAGGACGGGTCTGATGGTCTGGTCTCTTATGCCATAAATCAGAGAACTCAGACATCTGGGGAAGATGAAAACACACACATAAAAAACATTCTGGATGCGCACAAGTACTATCCTTGTTACAATTCTTGAAAGACCAATGATCAATGGGTTGTAAATGGTTGAGGAGAGACTGAGGCCGAGCTGCACCAGATGCAGCAGCAGTGTGTTACGAGCCTTACGGGCTGAAGCTCTGTCTGTGGAGGCCGACCTGGCTGCTACCATCACACCAATATAGGAGGACGTGATTGCCACGCCAGCTGATACAAACAGAAAACAGGTGTAGGCTTTGTTGTAATGATCAAATATTGGGCCAAGAAACATGGCTATGTCAGAGCAAAAGTCTTTCATCTGCAGGCTCTGCAATTCTTCATATGGAAATATTAAAAGCAAAAGAACTCGAGTGAGGACATTTAGTGAACTAAAGGCCCAAACCACAATGATGGCCACCCCTGTGTTTCTGATGGTGATGATGGCAGCGTGCCTCAGTGGGTAGCACACAGCTACATATCTCTCCAGAGACATCACCACCAGTGTGAGAGGGGAGATTTTGTTCGTGAGATCAGAGAGCATGGTGAGAAAACCACATACAGGATACGTCAATTTTATTCTACTAGCAGCTAGTAGGTACATTATCTGACTCTGAGCCAGCAGTACAGTGTCTGCAAAAAGGAGGTTAAACAGAAGAATGTAACGGGAGGTCTCACGAAACACTGGTTTACTCCTCAAGGTGAATAACAAGGTCCCATTAATGAAGAGAAACACACAGCATGGCACTGTAGTCAGAGTGGAAACTAAAAACCTTTCCAGTAACCCCAGATACTGCTGTCCAACAGTGATGTTGGTCTGAGACTGATTTGCATCTGACATCTTAGAACGACACTGAAGACAAAAAACTTTTCTTGTTAATGTAATTGGATAAAAGCACAATGAATCCTGCCCAGTTTGTATTCCAAAAACAGTGAACAGTTGTCTTTAGATCAAAACCCAGAATAATCCACGTACATTTTTTCTGTGTATAAAGTAAGCAGGTTAAATGCCATGCTTGTTCCCGTGTGGGCAGACCTGTTCTGCGAGGTTTCCCAAACCTCACATATGGGTTATAAACTCTGTCAAGTTCATGTGACACCATCACGTGTCAGCAATGGAAGAGAACAGCCTCTTCCCAACTTTGAGGACCAATGAGGAAGCTGGTATAATTTTATTTCCTCGCTATTTCCATCTTGCCAGCCTACTTCCTGGAGATGAAGAGAAGAAGTTCAAATTCTGGCCAACACTGATCGTTTTTGTTTTGTTATATCAGCATTAAAAAAATCATCATTGTCTTTGGCAAGTTGAACTTCTTCAGCTGCCGTAGGAAGTACATCCTCTGCTGGGCTTACTTGCTGAGAGAGCTCATGTTTACCTCCCACTTGAAGTCCTGGTTGATGAGGGTGCCCAGGAAGCAGAAGGACTCCACAGTGCCAACAGGGGAGTCACACACATAGGGTGAACGGGGGGCTCTTGGCTGGGCTCTTTCTGAAATCCGCAGCCTTCTTCACTGTCTTTATAGTGTTGAGCTCCAAGATGTTTTGTCCACACCAGGTCACCAGGTGGTCAATCTCCCACCTGTAGGCAGGCTCGTCGCCACCAGAGATACGCATCCTCGAGGGAAACTGGTGCTGATGCTCCAGGAGTCAGAGACATGTTTCAGCCTCACATGCTGCCTCCTGTCAGACATGAAGTCCCGGTTCTGCTGCAGGACAAGCTTGCACCCCTTTCCCTCTTATCAATGTGCAAGCTGCAAGTAGGTTGCTCATCAACAATAATTGGGCAAATAAGCAATTTATGATGTTCTCCAACAATTTGTGTGACTTTGTGCCAAGCTGCACTTTGTTTGAAAGTCTGCCCCGGCTGCTTTGTGGGGGTTCTGCCTCCTAAACAGTCTGTTAACGTCCCACTCCTGGATGGAAAGAAACATTGTTACAGTAGGTGAGGGGGGAGCCTGTAGGGTGGGCAGTTGTGGAGAGGCCCAGGCCTCTGCTGAGGTGGGGGAGGTGAAGCTGGTAGGCTGAAGCTGGTGGATGGGGGAGCGGGGAGCGTCAGGACTGTCCCACTATCTTTCAAATCGACAGTAGAACTTATTCAGTTGGTTGGCCAGGCGTAAGTCATTAATAGAGCGGGGGTGAGGGGCTTAGGTTTGTAGTTGATGATCTGTATGAGCCCCCTCCAGACAGAAGCAGAGTCGTTGGGTGATAAAAAAAGCATTATTGTTCTTGTGACAATGACACTGTGACCTTACAACACCAGACTGTAGGGGTTTGTCTTTGGAGTTGCTTAAAAGGAAAGTCTAGCACAAGGCCTCCGTTTCATTCTACATACATGAATGTAGATTGAATTATAGAATCTTGAAATGTGAAACATTATTTACATAAATTTACATACAACTCCTGTTTAGACATTTTAGATCCAAGCTAAAGCTTCAGGATAGACACTGAAGACTTAAAGTTTTCTTCATTTCTTTTAGACTTGTTTGTGGTTGTTAAACTTTGCTCCACCAAAGGTATACATCATCCCCTCTCCATTAAGACTACTGATGAACACCCACAGGAGGCATTAATCATATCAACATTTACTGAAAACATTGATGAGTAAGAGTTTGAATATTTAATGTGTCTAAATGAGTTATCAGGAGACTGGTGAGACGGGAGGGATTTCTCTTTGTGACACCTCAGAGTGTTTTTCAGCAGCTGAAAAAAAAACATTGACATTTTCTGAGATGTGCTTGATGAAAGAGTAAACTGTGGTGAACTGTGTCTACCTCAATTAGAAAACACAGCAGCCTTTGCATGCCCGTAGAGCGGTGCACCTTTGTGACCAAAAAAAATCAACAAAGTGTATGAGAGGTTGTAGGGATATGATGACAAATACTGTGTAATAAGTGCATGTCATAATGTTGCATATTGACATACAAGATGCCAGTAAGCATAAGTCTCACCGCTCTAATGTAGAAACCCAAGATCAGAGGTGCGAATTTATTGAAGAAACAAATAGGCCAAACGATTCTGAGAGGGGAGTTTTTGTTTGGCAAAACTTCTCTGCACCACTTTTCATTCCGGGTTTTGAAATTGAGACAGGGGTGGTCACACTTTTATAATTCACCAATCCACATCCAATGTACCTTCCTGAAAGTGCAAAATCCAGCAAAAATTTAGACCTCTGAGTTCAGGGAGATGAATATGGTCTATTGCACACATCTTTTTCATTATTTGAAGTTTCTGGATAAACCTTTAGTCAACATTTGTGATGCCATAAAGGTGCAACTAACTGCCTTGTCAAAGTTCAGGAACAACAATCATTTAAAAACACATCTGCACTGGGGCCCTTTAGCTCACAAAAAAAAAATCGCCTTGCTTTATTCATGCCAGGAACCAGGAACTTCAGTTGTTTCTGTTATTTTCCCTCAGACTCATTTTTACTCCAGTCTCTGGACATCTTCACCTTAAGAATGTCTTTATTTCAATTGTTGCCACCTCTACAATCAAGTTTACATTCAGTCTGAACACATCTTAAACAGGTCAGAACAGATCTTGAACTCCTGTGTCTCAAAAGAGCACTTGAGTGGATTGTTCTTGTGACAATGACACTGTGACCTTACAACACCAGACTGTAGGGGTTTGTCTTTGGAGTTGCTTAAAAGGAAAGTCTAGCACAAGGCCTCCGTTTCATTCTACATACATGAATGTAGATTGAATTATAGAATCTTGAAATGTGAAACATTATTTACATAAATTTACATACAACTCCTGTTTAGACATTTTAGATCCAAGCTAAAGCTTCAGGATAGACACTGAAGACTTAAAGTTTTCTTCATTTCTTTTAGACTTGTTTGTGGTTGTTAAACTTTGCTCCACCAAAGGTATACATCATCCCCTCTCCATTAAGACTACTGATGAACACCCACAGGAGGCATTAATCATATCAACATTTACTGAAAACATTGATGAGTAAGAGTTTGAATATTTAATGTGTCTAAATGAGTTATCAGGGGATTGGGTGGATTTCGCTCTGTTATACCTCAGAGTATTTCACCAAACTAAAAACAACATTTCCATAACAACAATAACACTAACCTTATTATTTGGAAAAGTTAGCAGAGAACCAACTTTTACTAACTTGCATCTGATGCTGTTTTCTGTACACATTCTACAGCTTTCTTAATGGAACAATAACTCGCAAAGCATTACCCATCGATCTTTAAGGTGTCAAACACGCACGCCCTGTAGACCTAAACGTTGCTGTAAACAGTTTGTAGTTTGTTTTTTGTAGAGGACAGTGACTATAGTCAGCTTGGATTCACAGAGGTTACAGTGGAGTCCAAAGGCAGTGACATAAAAAGATCATCATGGAAACTTCTCAAAAAATACTCCTGCTGCACATTCTTCTTCTCTGATGTCTATCTATATATATGACCAGTATGTTCCCTATATGTGGGGGTATGCATAGAGAACTAGTGAATTATTTCAATTGCTTTTTGATTTAACAGATCAGTTTCTGAAAGCAATTAAGAATTTGGGTAAAATTTTACAAAACAAATAATCAAACAAAACGCAAATCAATGCTTCCGCCCCTTTCCCTCTTATCGATGTGCAAGCTGCAAGTAGGTTGCTCATCAACAATAATTGGGCAAATAAGCAATTTATGATGTTCTCCAACAATTTGTGTGACTTTGTGCCAAGCTGTTTTTCTTTTTATTGGTAATCATAGGGGTAAGAGACATACAAAAGACCAATCCCAGAAAGTGCAAAACTATGAGCTTGTCCTACACAGATATTTATCCACAGCAGGTAAAGACTAAACTTCTGATCAATCCAGAGTCCCGATCAGTCCCGTGCCTGGAAACCCATGGTAAGGCTACAGAAATCTGTTGGTGCTTTTTAATGCAGGTGGATGGCAAACTCTGCACATATTTGAGGTACCAGTGGCAACCCCACATTACATCATTTACTGCATCGTCCACATGGCTGCATGGCTCTGTAGGCGAACTGCAGGGGATCCAGGAGTGGATCTGTGATGGCTTTGAGGTGGATCAACACAAGGCACTTAAAATAATTAATTACTACAGAGGTCAGGAAGACGGGTCTGTAGTCATCCTGTGGTCTTTGTTTTTTTTGGGGCGGGGATGATGGTGGAGGATTTGAAGCAGGCTGGGACATGGCATGTCTCCAATGAGGTGCTGACGATGTCTGTGAACACCAGAGACAGCTGATGAGCACAGTGCTTCAGGGTGGATGGGGAGACAGAGTCAGACCCGGCTGCTTTGTGGGGGTTCTGCCTCCTAAACAGTCTGTTAACGTCCCACTCCAGGATGGAAAGAAACATTGTTACAGTAGGTGAGGGGGGAGCCTGTGGGGTGGGCAGTTGTGGAGAGGCCCAGGCCTCTGCTGAGGTAGGGGAGGTGAAGCTTGTAGGCTGAAGCTGGTGGATGGGGAAGCAGGGAGCGTCATGACTGTCCCACTGTCTTTCAAATCGACAGTAGAACTTATTAAGTTGGTTGGCCAGGCGTAAGTCATTAATGGAGCGGGGGGTGGGGGGCTTAGGTTTGTAGTTGATGATCTGTATGAGCCCCCTCCAGACAGAAGCAGAGTCGTTGGGTGATAATTATTGTTGTAGTCCTTGCAAAACCTGTACTTTGACTCCTTAAACCTGTCCGTCTCCACTGCTGAACGCCTCTTCCCTCTTTAGCTGTAAGGTTTGTCATTGTTATATCTCAGCCTAGTGCGTGATGGTACACAGCAGTCCTCAGAGAAGCTGATGTATGACATCACAGCCTCTGTGAACTCATTCAGACTGTTGGTAGCAGTCCTAAAACCACCCAGTCAGTACAGTCCAAGCACGCCTGAAGGTCCTCCATAGCTTTACTGGTCCACTGCTTTGATGTCCTCGCAGCAGGTTTACAGAGATTTAAATTCTGCCTGTACGCAGGAATCAGGTGGACCATGACGTGGTCAGACTGCTCTTTTATCAGTACAGCCCGGCTGACGGGCCGTGGTGGTGGACTTGCTGTAGTTTTTAGAAACAAGTTTTTTGCTTTGACTGCACTGACTGGAGTGTTTTTCAGGCTGTAGCCACAGACCTGAATGAACTCTGACACTGTGACGTCTTACATCAGTTTCTGTGAGGACACTTGTGTGCCGACTAAAACCTTCTGCACATACAACAACAATAAACCCTGGTTTTCAGCAAAACTCAGGCAGTTTTGTCAGTTTTACAGAAGTGGGGACAGACTCCTGTATAACCAGGCCAGAAACACACTGACGAAGGAGATCAAGGTAGCCAAGAGGAGCTACACTGAGAAGTTGGAAAACAAGTTCTCATCCAACGACCCTGCATTAGTGTGGAGAGGCCTGAAGGAAATAACAAGCAACAGTAAACCATTCCCCCCACACTGCTGTAATTCATCAACTGGCTGAAGATCTGCATTTGTTTTACCGTAGGTTTGATAAGCCCCCATTCACACCCCTCACCCGCTCCGACACCAATCAACCACCCATACCCTCTGCACGCCCTTACCCCTTCACACTGACCCCTCACCTCCACTCAGGATCTGTGAAGAGGATGTGTATCAGCTCTTTCAGAGCAGAAGATCAGGAAGGCACCGGGACCAGACGCCGTGTCCCTCCATCACAGGATTAAATGACTATAGGCCCGTCACCCTAACATCTGTAGTCATGAAGTCCTTGGAAAGACAGGTGTTGACCCACCTGAAGGACATCACAGGAGCCCTGCTGGACCCACTGCAGTTTGCCCGCCGGGCAAACAGGTCAGTGGATGATGCAGTCAACATGGGACTGCACTACATCCTGCAACACCTCGACAGTCCAGGGACATACGCAAGGATCCTGTTTGTGGACTTTATAAAAAACTGGACTTCAGCTCGGCATTCAACACCATCATCCCAGACATCCTACATGAAAAAACTGACTCAGTTCTCTCTTCCAGACCCCACCTGTCGCAAACTTCCTGACAGACCGGAGGCAGCAGGTGAGGCTGGGGAACATCACATTCAGCACCTGGACAATCAGCACTGGCGCCCCCCAGGGGTGTGTGCTCTCCCCACTGTTCTTCTCCCCCTACACCAACGACTACACATCAGGAGTAGTCATCATCTGTCAAACTCCTGAAGTTTGCAGACGACAACGGTCATCCTCATCCAGGCCCTCTGGTGCGGTCAGAACAACCTGGAGCTGAACACACTCACAACTGTGGAGATGAAAGTGGACTTCAGGAGAAGCCCCCCATCACCATAGTGAACAACACTGTGTCTGCTGTGGAAGCCTTCAGGTTTCTGAGATCCACAATCTCCCAGGACCTAAAGTGGGCGTCCAACATCAACACCGTCATCTTCGTATGCCAGCTCTACTCTGCAATAATCCAGTCTGTTCTCTGCACTTCCATCACTGTCTGGTTTGGATCGGCCACCAAACAGGACGGGACCAGACTACAGCAGACAGTCAGGACTACAGAAAAGATCATCGGCGCTGACCTGCCCTCCATCCAGGACTTATGCACGTCTAGAGTCAGGAAACAGGCAGGAAACATCACTGCAGATCCGTCACACCCTGCACACAACCTGTTCCAACTTCTCCCCTCTGGGAGGCGTTACAGGGCACTATACGCCAAAACGACCAGACACAACAGTTTCTACCCACAAGTCGTTGCTCTGATGAACAGTTAGCACCAGTCACCAGTGACATTAATTAACATCCACTGTATCTGTACATTTCTCCCATGGTTTATGTAAATATTAATACTTTTGAATCTACGCATGCTGTACAAACCAGATATATACTGTGTATATCCATCTACCTCCTGTACATCAGCTACCTGTTACATTGATCATATTTATCCCAGCATCATTTGCACTCTGCACCATTGCACTAACTGTCGTACTGTTGAACTGCTGTGTATGTACATAGAGCTTATGGAAAACTGGATTCAAATTCCTTGTATTTGTAAACATACCTGGCCAAAAAAGCTGATTCTGAGTCTGAGTCTGTATTTCATTTGACATTTTCTTTACATTGCATTTACATTACAAACCATTGTATGATAATATGTTGCCTCAGACAACCCATGATGGTTGAGAGAGGGGGCTTTGCCCAGATTGGTGCTTTGAATTTATGGGGAATACAAGGCAATGTCACAGATTTCTTTGGTGTAGAGGAGAGATTAAGTGTTAAGTTACACTTTAACAAAGGTACAGATGTGACCTAGATAGCCTGCTAAACAGGTAAAATTGTAAGGTTGGAGTTTTACTTGGTATCACAGGTAAGAGCCATACTGTATAGTGCATATATTTTACACTTACAATTTGGGCACTCAAATCAAATGGAGGGTAAATATAGTGCAACAGGTAGTGAATAGACTGATGGTGGACACAGCATTTGTTTCTACGAAAATAAGAATAATGAAATAGTATGTCACATAATTCGATTTCATATTGACGAATTTCACTATTTCTTGAATGTTTAACTCTCTTTAAGGATATGATTAATTAGTTTACTGTCTTATTTATTTATTCAAATATGCAATTTGAAGTTCCATATTTCTTTAACTCATTTTTTTTTGGGGGGGGGGGGGTTGTTCTGAATAAGGGGGCTATCTACACCCCCTAATTCTGTGTTTTAAATTTTAGTTAGATGTATTAATTACCTCTTATTACTGTACAAATGGCTGTGTGATTTCTTGAAAATATGTTCTTTGCACTGTCAACTGTCTATCAGGCAGAGGGTTAAGCTGCATTTTGTATGTCAAACCATCTAATAACCCATTACACTTGTGAGCCATATGATATTAATGTCGGGTCTATATTTTCGAGCAAAACAACATTCTGTACATACAATAGTATCTGGTTAACTGCAACAATTAATAGATTTTATTATTATACAACAAGCCCTGCAATGTATGATCAAAATGAACACATTTACTGGGGAGCCGTGATCCATGATGTCCTAGGGTTTAAGGCACTGACCATGAATATCCCGAGTTTGCATCTGTCCGGGGACGTTTGTTGAATGTCTTACCCTTGTCTTATTCTTTAGTTCTTGTCATCTCTACATACTGTTACCTATCCAATAAAGGCATCTTGCTCAATCACTACAGTCAGATATGGTGAATTATGAAGGCCTCCCTGAAAACTTAAATCTTAACTTCTCAGCCTTGGCTGGGACGACTGAGGGTTTCAGTCGACAGCACAGATGGTACATGAGGACGGGTCTGATGGTCTGGTCTCTTATGCCATAAATGAGAGAACTCAGACATCTGGGGAAGATGAAAACACACACATAAAAAACATTCAGGAGGTACACAAGTACAATCTTTGTTGCAATTCTTGAAAGACCAATGATCAATGGGTTGTAAATGGTTGAGGAGAGACTGAGGCCGAGCTGCACCAGATGCAGCAGCAGTGTGTTACGAGCCTTACGGGCTGAAGCTCTGTCTGTGGAGGCCGACCTGGCTGCTACCATCACACCAATATAGGAGGAAGTGATTGCCACGCCAGCTGATACAAACAGAAAACAGGTGTAGGCTTTGTTGTAATGATCAAATATTGGGCCAAGAAACATGGCTATGTCAGAGCAAAAGTCTTTCATCTGCAGGCTCTGCAATTCTTCATATGGAAATATTAAAAGCAAAAGAACTCGAGTGAGGACATTTAGTGAACTAAAGGCCCAAACCACATTGATGGCCACCCCTGTGTTTCTGATGGTGATGATGGTAGCGTGCCTCAGTGGGTAGCACACAGCTACATATCTCTCCAGAGACATCACCACCAGTGTGAGAGGGGAGATTATGTTTGTGAGATTGGCGAGGAGGATTAGAGCACCGCACACAGGATACGTCAGCGTTATTCTACAAGCAGAAAAGATGTACATTACCTGACTCTGAGCCAGCAGTACAGTGTCTGCAAAAAGGAGGTTAAACAGAAGAATGTAACGAGAGGTCTCACGAAACACCGGTTTACTCCTCAGGGTGAATAACAAGGTCCCATTAATGAAGAGGAACACACAGCATACCACTGTAGTCATAGTGGAAACTAACACCCTTTCCAGAAACCCCATATATTGCTGTCCAAGAGTGATGTTGGTCTGAGACCGATTTGCAACTGACATCTTAGAACAACACTAAAGACAAGAAAAATGACAAAAAACTTTTCTTGTTAATGTAATTGCATAAAAGCACAATTAATCCTGTCCATTTTGTAAAAAAAACAGTTACAGTTGTCTTTAGATCAAAACCCAGAATAATCCAAGTACATTATTTTCTGTGGAGAAAGCTAGCAGGTTAAATGCATACTTGTTACCGTGTGGGCAGAGCCGTTCTGCGAGGTTTCCCAAACCTCACAAATGGGTTATAATCTCTGTCATCGCACAAAGTTCATGTGACACCATCACGTGTCAGCAGATCAGTAATGAAAAACAACTGCCTCTTCCCAACTTTGAGGACCAATAAGGAAGCTGGTATTATTTATTTTTGTTTCCTTGCTATTTCCATCTTGTCAGCCTACTTCCTGGAGATGAAGAGAGGAAGTCCAAATTCTGTACTCGATTGAGAAAAAGTAATTTTACCTCACAGAAAAAAAACAACAAATATTTGGGGCAGTCATCTGTACAGTACAACTTCTTTTCATCACTCTCCCCAGCTAGGTCCTTCACCTCCTTCTGGGAGATCACAAGACCTTCCCAGGCCAGGTGGGATATATAATCCCCTCAGCAAATTTCTGACCTGCCCCGCATTTCCTCTTAGTTGGACATGCCAGGAATACCTCCATGGGGAGGAATCCAGGAGGCATGCAAATTGCATGCTGAACCACGTGAACTGGCTCCTTTCTACGCAATGAAGCAGAGAAAATGTGTGATATATTAGTTTTAAAAGTGTTTAAAATGAATAGGATGGAATGTGCAAAATATTGACCATTCACAGTATATAATATGTGCAGTGTGCAAACATTTTAATCCAAAATTTGTGTTAATCTAATAACTTTATGTTAATTTAGTGTCCATGGGGTGGATGAGAGACCATGTCAGTGAGGGTCCCAGGACTTGTTGATAAGTCCGGCTGCAGTTGGAAAGGAACTGTTCTTGTGTGGTTTTAATCCTGATGGACCGCAGCCTCCGGTCGGATGTGAGTGTTTCAAAGAATTTGTGTGGAGGCGTACAGGTCCTGAAGGGATGGCAGATTGCAGCCACTCACATTCTCAGCAGAGTGAATGATACACTGCAGTCTGCAATTGTCCTTGGCAGTGGCAATAGCGTACCAGATGGTGATGGACTCAATTACCCCTTTTCCACGAGAATGTTAGTGCTAGTTCAGAGCCAGTGCTAGTGCCAGATCGGAGTTGGTTCGACTGACGAACCTTCTAAGAACCGGTGTGTCTTTCATTTTTAACAATAACATGTCAACTTTAGCCTCAGCATGTTGCTACCCTCCTAGCTTCAACTTTCCTTTTAAATGATCACATTGCAGTTAAATAAAAATGTATTAAGCATTGGTGTAAAAAGCAAAAGTGCAAACTGTTCATCTTGTTGGTCTCTGCTGGACAGCTCCCACTTGAGGTCCAGGCTGATGAGGGTTCCCTAGGAAGCGGAAGCAGTCCACAGTGTCGACAGGAGAGTTGCACACATAGGGTGATGGGGGCTCTTGGCTGGGCTCTTTCTGAAATCCACAACCTTCTCCACTGTCTTTTGCGTGTTAAGCTCCAAGTTGTTTTGTCCACACCAGGTCACCAGGTAGCCAATCTCCAACCTGTAGGCAGACTTGTCTCCCAACCAGAGCTATGCATCCTCAAGGGAAACTATAACTAAGTCTCTGTTGGATCAAACCCACTGTATTGCCATTAGAAAAATAAAACTTGCTGAATGTGTAGCCATAGTTTTTGTAGTAGTTAAAACACTGCAGGTTAAATCCCTGACACACCCAGGTCCAGCAATACAGGATTCTACTCTACCCTTTCCTCCCCCTAACTTAGCATAAAGTCTGGACGCAAGGGGAAACAGCTAGCTGGGTACAATCAAAAGTGAGTGTGTGTGTGTGTGTGTGTGTGTGTGGGGGGGGGGGGGGTACATTCTGGTTCCTGAGCTGGTGCGGGTGGGTTGAGAGACTAGAGATAGTTGGGCTCGCCTGCACAGCTTGGGCTCTGGAACCCAACTCCTCGAGTGATTTTGACTAGGGCTGTTTCAAATCACCCTTATGATGGACATCAGATCAAGGACCGTGACGTCGCCCGGTATGGCGCAACCGGGGCCCCACCCTAGAGCCAGGCAGTGACGTGAGGCCGATCCTCTGTGGGTCCACCACCTGCAGGAGGATCTGTAAGGGGCCAGTGAAATGTGGATTGGGTGGCAGTCAAAGGCATGGGCCTCCGCAACCTAATCCTCACTGGATTCACTGTTATTTGTGCTTACAGGCCAAATGGCAATGTAGAGAACCCGACCTTCTTGGCGTCTTGGAGAGGGGTGCTGGAAAGTGCTCCGACCGGGGACTCCATCTTTCTACTGGGGGACTTCAACGCTCATGTGGGCAGTGACAGTGACACCTGAAAGGGTATGATTGGGAGGAACAGCCCCCCCCAACCTTAACCCGAGTGGTTTTCTGTTATTGGACTTCTGTGCTAGTCACAGTTTGTCCATGAAGAACACCATGTTCAAGCATAAGGGTGTCCATCAGTGCACATGGCACCAGAACACCCTAGGTTGGAGGTCAATGATCGACTTTGTGGTTGTTTCATCTGACCTCCGGCTGTATGCCTTGGACACTCAGGTGAAGAGAGAAGAGCTGTCAACTGATTGGAGTTGGATCCGATGGCGGGGGAAGAAGTTGGAAAGACTTGGCAGACCCAAATGTACTCTGAAGGTCTGCTGGGAACGTTTGGCAGAGTCTGCGGTCAGAGAGATCTTTAACTCCCACCACCAGCAGAGCTTCAACCAGATCCTGAGGGAGGCTGAAGACACTGAGTCCGAGTGGACCATGTTCTCCACCTCCACTGTCAACTCGGCCGCTCAGAGCTGTGGCTGCAAGTTCTGTCGTGGCAGCAATCCCCGAACCCGGTGGTGGACCCCGGAAGTAAGGGATGCAGCCAAGCTGAAGAAGGAGTCCTATCAAGCCTGGTTGGCTCGGGTGACTCTGGAGGCAGCTGATAGGTACAGGAGGGCCAAGTGAGCTTCAGCTCGGGTGGTTGCAGAGGCAAAAACTCGGGTCAGGAAGGATTTCGGTGAGGCCATGGAGAAATTCTGGCAAACTGTCCGGTGCCTCAGGAGAGGGAAGCAGTGCCCTGCACACAATGTTTACAGTGGGGGTGGGAATCTGCTGACTTCAACTGGGGACATCCTCAGACGGGGGAAGGAATACTTCGAGGATCTCCTCAACCCCACCAACATGTCTTCCACTGAGGAAGAAGAGGCCGAGGACTCAGTTGTGGACCCGTCAATCCTCCAGGCTTTGGTCACTGAGATAGTTGAGAAGCTCCTTGGTGGCAAGGCACCAGGGGTGGATGAGATCCGCCCTGAGTACCTCAAGTCTCTGGATGTTGTGGGGATGTCTTTTTTGACACGCCACAGTGCCTCTGGACTGGCAGGACTGGGGTGGGGGTCCCCCTGTTTAAGAAGGGGGACCTGAGGGTGTGTTCCAACTACAGGGGGATCACACTCCTCAGCCTCCCCGGAAAAGTCTATGCCAGGGTACTGGAGAGGAGAATTCGGACGATAGTCAAACCTCAGATTCAGGAGAAACAATGCGGTTTTCGTCCTGGTCGTGGAACACTGGACCATCTCTATACCCTCTCTAGGTTGGTGGAGGGTTCATGGGAGTTTGCCCAACCAGTCCACATGTGCTTTGTGGATCTGGAGAAGGAATTTGACTGTGTCCCTCGCGGCGACCTGTGGGGGTGCTCTGGAGTATGGGGTCCGGGACCCTCTGCTAAGGGCAGGAGAAGGAGTTTGGTTCGCATTTCCAGCAGTAAGTCAGACTTGTTCCAGGTGGACTCCGGCAGGGCTGCCCTTTGTCACCGGTCCTGTCCATTTTGTATATGTACAGGATTTCTAGGCACAGTCTGGGGCCGGAGGGAGTCTGGTTTGGGGACCACAGGATTTCGTCTCTGCTTTTTGCAAATGATGCTGTCCTGTTGGCTTCATCAAGAGGGAAGTCTGGGCGTCTCTGCTTAGACTGCTGCCCCAGATAAGTGGTAGAAGATGGATGGATGGGAAACTGGTGCTGATGGTCCGGGAGTCAGAGGCATGTTTCCACAGCCTCACATGCTGCCTCCTGTCAGACATGAAGTCTGTGATCCATGTGACTCCATGCAGCTTGTCCTGCAGCAGTGCCGGGATGATGGTATTGAAGGTGGAGCTCAAGCCCAGAAAAAGGATCATTGGATAGGTCCCTGAAGAGTACAGGTGCTGGAAGATGAAGTGGAAGGCCTGTACTGCATCTGAACTGGGTTCTGTCTCGGTGAACAGCCTGTTATGCCTGGTTTATGGTCGACAGAGTGTCCTGGCGAGGGTCCACATGATCGCCTCATTTATGTCAGGCTGCAAGGTGCGGATCTTGGTCAAACACATTGACCACTCTTCTTTGAGAGACCACAGGCATAGCCACATGACTCAATTTGTGGAGAGAGATCGCCACCATACTGGCAAAAGATAAGGAATGCTTGTAGGAAAGTGTAGTAAAGTATAATGTTAGATTAAATTTCTAGATTAAATTTTTTCTGGTAACACTCGTTGACTTCTTGCTTATTCACAGGATATTTTGTTTGTACACCCCCTGCCATGTCAGAGAATACTGAAATGGACAGCGCGTTGAGCATAAGTGCCTCTGTGTATGCTCACAGCTCTGCGGAGGCCTGTGCCACAGCGTCCCGTGCAAGTATAAACAAAGCTTTAATGTCCCTCTCCAGGATGGACAGTCATCATTGTGGTAGGGCAGGAGGGGGCCTCTGAAGTGGGCATTTGAGGAGTGGCCCAGGCCTCCACTGTGTTGGGGTAGCTGAAGTGCAGGCTAAAGATAAATCAAGAGCTGTGTCTTCAGGCTCAGCTTCCTTTTCACCCTGATGGTCTGGTACAACACCTCAAAATCTCATGCTCTATTTTACCATTAACTAACTCACAACCTAAACAGCACAAATTCACTGCGTTCCATCCACTTGGCTGTTATAGAAGTTTTTGTGTTAAAATGCTTATGTGCTTGTAAGGGGTAAAATGCATTGAAATATAATGTAAGAGTGACAAAGACAACAAATGGGTTTAATGCATCATAAGGTATAGAACATAAAAAGCACAGTTTGTTGCCCCATCAGATAAGCGAAACAGTTGGGGCAATGGCAGGAGATAGTGAAGCTTATACTGGGTCACAAACAAGTCACAAGTGTAAAATAACTGCACTTTTTGTATTCGTACGGGGTGACTCTTGCTCACGAGCAATAAAGAATTCTTAGGAATTAGAGAGAGATAGTGTGTTTGAGTATTTCATTTCCATCATCTCACCAACACTAGAAAGCATCATGTTTTCTGATTGCCATGAACCATCCCTTTCCTTTGTCATCCAACAGTTGGCCTTGAACCGCTTGGCCCCCCCCAAACTCTTCTCATACCCACATTTGTTCATTTAAGTGGAGGCCTTAGGTGCTGGGGCCAGAGATACCGTGAAGTTGGATGGTGTTTGTCATAAGCCTGTCAAGGCCTTGTTCTGTTTAGCAAGGCCATGGAAGACCGATCTAATGTTAGCTAGCATAAGATGCTATGAAGTACCCCATTTACGACTAATTACATATACTTTATATTACTGTGTAAAGTATACCTAACTATGAACCTGTGCACCATGTTGGCAAACAGGGAAAATAAACAGGCAGTGGAGATGAGCTGTTCCTCTTTATGCAGCCCAACTTTAGACTCAGAAGATACATCAAAATCTTGTAGCTTGAAATAGGTAAGCACAGTTTTAAACTAACACATTTAGGGTTCAGACATTGGAGACTAAAGTTTTTTCTCTTTACTTTGGACTTGTTAAACTTTGCCATAATTTATCTCCACAGAGGTGCATGTTATCCCCTCTCCATGAAGATTCCTGATAAACACCCACGGGAATCATTAATCATGTCAATATTTACTGAAAACATTGAGTATGGTTTGAATATTTAATGTGTCTAAATGAGTTATCAGGAGACTGGTGAGACGGGAGGGATTTCTCTTTGTGACACCTCAGAGTGTTTTTCAGCAGCTGAAAAAAAAACATTGACATTTTCTGAGATGTGCTTGGTGAAAGAGTAAACTGTGGTGAACTGTGTCTACCTCAATTAGAAAACACAGCAGCCTTTGCATGCCCGTAGAGCGGTGCACCTTTGTGACCAAACAAAATCAACAAAGTGTATGAGAGGTTGTAGGGATATGATGACAAATACTGTGTAATAAGTGCATGTCATAATGTTGCATATTGACATACAAGATGCCAGTAAGCATAAGTCTCACCGCTCTAATGTAGAAACCCAAGATCAGAGGTGCGAATTTATTGAAGAAACAAATAGGCCAAACGATTCTGAGAGGGGAGTTTTTGTTTGGCAAAACTTCTCTGCACCACTTTTCATTCCGGGTTTTGAAATTGAGACAGGGGTGGTCACACTTTTATAATTCACCAATCCACATCCAATGTACCTTCCTGAAAGTGCAAAATCCAGCAAAAATTTAGACCTCTGAGTTCAGGGAGATGAATATGGTCTATTGCACACATCTTTTTCATTATTTGAAGTTTCTGGATAAACCTTTAGTCAACATTTGTGATGCCATAAAGGTGCAACTAACTGCCTTGTCAAAGTTCAGGAACAACAATCATTTAAAAACACATCTGCACTGGGGCCCTTTAGCTCACAAAAAAAAAATCGCCTTGCTTTATTCATGCCAGGAACCAGGAACTTCAGTTGTTTCTGTTATTTTCCCTCAGACTCATTTTTACTCCAGTCTCTGGACATCTTCACCTTAAGAATGTCTTTATTTCAATTGTTGCCACCTCTACAATCAAGTTTACATTCAGTCTGAACACATCTTAAACAGGTCAGAACAGATCTTGAACTCCTGTGTCTCAAAAGAGCACTTGAGTGGATTGTTCTTGTGACAATGACACTGTGACCTTACAACACCAGACTGTAGGGGTTTGTCTTTGGAGTTGCTTAAAAGGAAAGTCTAGCACAAGGCCTCCGTTTCATTCTACATACATGAATGTAGATTGAATTATAGAATCTTGAAATGTGAAACATTATTTACATAAATTTACATACAACTCCTGTTTAGACATTTTAGATCCAAGCTAAAGCTTCAGGATAGACACTGAAGACTTAAAGTTTTCTTCATTTCTTTTAGACTTGTTTGTGGTTGTTAAACTTTGCTCCACCAAAGGTATACATCATCCCCTCTCCATTAAGACTACTGATGAACACCCACAGGAGGCATTAATCATATCAACATTTACTGAAAACATTGATGAGTAAGAGTTTGAATATTTAATGTGTCTAAATGAGTTATCAGGGGATTGGGTGGATTTCGCTCTGTTATACCTCAGAGTATTTCACCAAACTAAAAACAACATTTCCATAACAACAATAACACTAACCTTATTATTTGGAAAAGTTAGCAGAGAACCAACTTTTACTAACTTGCATCTGATGCTGTTTTCTGTACACATTCTACAGCTTTCTTAATGGAACAATAACTCGCAAAGCATTACCCATCGATCTTTAAGGTGTCAAACACGCACGCCCTGTAGACCTAAACGTTGCTGTAAACAGTTTGTAGTTTGTTTTTTGTAGAGGACAGTGACTATAGTCAGCTTGGATTCACAGAGGTTACAGTGGAGTCCAAAGGCAGTGACATAAAAAGATCATCATGGAAACTTCTCAAAAAATACTCCTGCTGCACATTCTTCTTCTCTGATGTCTATCTATATATATGACCAGTATGTTCCCTATATGTGGGGGTATGCATAGAGAACTAGTGAATTATTTCAATTGCTTTTTGATTTAACAGATCAGTTTCTGAAAGCAATTAAGAATTTGGGTAAAATTTTACAAAACAAATAATCAAACAAAACGCAAATCAATGCTTCCGCCCCTTTCCCTCTTATCGATGTGCAAGCTGCAAGTAGGTTGCTCATCAACAATAATTGGGCAAATAAGCAATTTATGATGTTCTCCAACAATTTGTGTGACTTTGTGCCAAGCTGTTTTTCTTTTTATTGGTAATCATAGGGGTAAGAGACATACAAAAGACCAATCCCAGAAAGTGCAAAACTATGAGCTTGTCCTACACAGATATTTATCCACAGCAGGTAAAGACTAAACTTCTGATCAATCCAGAGTCCCGATCAGTCCCGTGCCTGGAAACCCATGGTAAGGCTACAGAAATCTGTTGGTGCTTTTTAATGCAGGTGGATGGCAAACTCTGCACATATTTGAGGTACCAGTGGCAACCCCACATTACATCATTTACTGCATCGTCCACATGGCTGCATGGCTCTGTAGGCGAACTGCAGGGGATCCAGGAGTGGATCTGTGATGGCTTTGAGGTGGATCAACACAAGGCACTTAAAATAATTAATTACTACAGAGGTCAGGAAGACGGGTCTGTAGTCATCCTGTGGTCTTTGTTTTTTTTGGGGCGGGGATGATGGTGGAGGATTTGAAGCAGGCTGGGACATGGCATGTCTCCAATGAGGTGCTGACGATGTCTGTGAACACCAGAGACAGCTGATGAGCACAGTGCTTCAGGGTGGATGGGGAGACAGAGTCAGACCCGGCTGCTTTGTGGGGGTTCTGCCTCCTAAACAGTCTGTTAACGTCCCACTCCAGGATGGAAAGAAACATTGTTACAGTAGGTGAGGGGGGAGCCTGTGGGGTGGGCAGTTGTGGAGAGGCCCAGGCCTCTGCTGAGGTAGGGGAGGTGAAGCTTGTAGGCTGAAGCTGGTGGATGGGGAAGCAGGGAGCGTCATGACTGTCCCACTGTCTTTCAAATCGACAGTAGAACTTATTAAGTTGGTTGGCCAGGCGTAAGTCATTAATGGAGCGGGGGGTGGGGGGCTTAGGTTTGTAGTTGATGATCTGTATGAGCCCCCTCCAGACAGAAGCAGAGTCGTTGGGTGATAATTATTGTTGTAGTCCTTGCAAAACCTGTACTTTGACTCCTTAAACCTGTCCGTCTCCACTGCTGAACGCCTCTTCCCTCTTTAGCTGTAAGGTTTGTCATTGTTATATCTCAGCCTAGTGCGTGATGGTACACAGCAGTCCTCAGAGAAGCTGATGTATGACATCACAGCCTCTGTGAACTCATTCAGACTGTTGGTAGCAGTCCTAAAACCACCCAGTCAGTACAGTCCAAGCACGCCTGAAGGTCCTCCATAGCTTTACTGGTCCACTGCTTTGATGTCCTCACAGCAGGTTTACAGAGATTTAGATTCTGCCTGTACGCAGGAATCAGGTGGACCATGACGTGGTCAGACTGCTCTTTTATCAGTACAGCCCGGCTGACGGGCCGTGGTGGTGGACTTGCTGTAGTTTTTAGAAACAAGTTTACATTCCAGATGGTAAACACCGAGCCTTACTGTTCTTTTGAATTGCAAATGTCCAGAGTCGGTCGGCTCCTATCTTAATTTAATTTACTGACGACCAGGATCAATCGGCTCCTTGAGAGTGAACTGACCAATATATTGGACTTTAACAATATTGTGGATGATTTCGCACAAAGCAGAGCCAGGTGAAATCAGTCGAAATGTGAAATTAAGCAATTCATATTTTAACAGACTGGGTGACATTATTGTTTAACTGTTGTTCAGACGTTTCAGACCGTCCTCCCCCAAAATAGGAAACGCAACGAAAGCATCTTATTATGACCCATATTTACATTTGTTAAATTAATTTTAAATAACTATTTTAGAGTAATTTGATTTTACTGTGCTTATTCCAGTAGTTTAATCACGTCCAATAATTCCTTGAAATTTGCATCCCTACTGATTACTACCTGCCCATCCGTTGACAGTGCTGACAAGTGATGATGTCACATGAAGTAGGTGTGAAGACAGAGCTCATAAACAATAAGTGAGGACAGGCAAACCTTGCAGACCAGGTCTGCCCACATGGAAACAAGCCTCTACCCCGTTAACTGTCTGCACTGAGAAAAGTTAGCTGATGACTTTGGGTTTAGACTGTGAAATCAGAAGCCATGTCAGCGCTAAAGATTACTTGTTAGAACTGTTGTCACTGTTAAGAATAAAAACTGGAGACAATTTGTTTTGCTATTATGCTCCAATTTCAATCAACAGGTAAACATTTGAGATGTATTTAATGTCTCTTTAATATGTCCTATACAAATCAGTCTGAGACGAACATCACCGTTGGACTTCAGTATCAGGGGTTACTGGGATTAGTGTTGTTTTCCATTTTGACTACAGTGCCATGCTGTGTGTTCCTCTTCATTAATGGGACCTTGTTATTCACCCTGAGGAGTAAACCGGTGTTTCGTGAGACCTCCCGTTACATTCTTCTGTTTAACCTCCTTTTTGCAGACACTGTACAGTTGGCTCAGAGTCAATTAATGTACATCATTTCTGCTTGTAGAATAACACTGACGTATCCTGTGTGCGGTGCTCTAATCCTCCTCGCTGATCTCACAGGTGAAATCTCTCCTCTCACACTGGTGGTGATGTCTCTGGAGAGATATGTAGCTGTGTGCTACCCACTGAGGCACGCTGCCATCATCACCATCAGAAACACAGGGGTGGCCATCATTGTGCTTTGGGCCTTTAGTTCACTAAATGTCCTCACTCGAGTTCTTTTGCTGTTAAATTTTCCATTTGAAGAATTGCAGAGCCTGCAGATGAAAGACTATTGTGTCAAAAATAATATGTTGCTTGATCCCATAGCTGATCTATATGACAACGCATCCATTTATTTTCTGTTTGTATCAGCTGGCGTGGCAATCACTTCCTCCTATATTGGTGTGATGGTAGCAGCCAGGTCGGCCTCCACAGACAGAGCTTCAGCCCGTAAGGCTCGTAACACACTGCTGCTGCATCTGGTGCAGCTCGGCCTCAGTCTCTCCTCAACCATTCATGATCCATTTCTTTTTTCTATCTCCAAAAACCTGTCCAGGGTCACAATTGTGCAAATCCAGATTGTTCTTTATATCTGTATTATCATCCTTCCCAGATGTCTGAGTGCTCTCATTTATGGTCTCAGAGACCAGACCATCAGACCCGTCCTTGTGTACAATCTCTGCTGTCAGAGGAGATGTTCTCCTTTGCTCTCAGTCACCCAAACCAAGGCTAAAATTGGCAAACTTGTCACTTAATATATGTAATTTCTAAACAACTCTCCATTTTATCAACTTAGTAGAGAATGCATAGTGTGACAGTTTCATTTTAAAAAGTCAACGTTGGTTATGCTTTTCATGATCTGTTGTATACAGTACTATACCCCCCTTGTGTATGGTCACCACATAGTTAATTATCACCTGAAGTGATTGCAAACTCTAAAATAAGCTTTAATTTCCATACCTGCAACATTACAGGCAATAGTATGGAGGTAAAGGGTCAGAGTCACATGAGCTTTGAAAACCAAACAGATAATGTCAACAGCGAGAATTAGAAGGGACCTTTTAGTAAGAACCTTTTATCTAGCAGAAGAAGAGTAAGTGGAACACAGGATATTTATTTTGGATTGCATTGGATATTTATATTTACCAGTCATAGCATAAAAAAATGGCTAGCCCATAGCGTCAAAATGAAAAGTGTGTATGTGTTTGAGTGTGCGATAATTTATTTTTAAAATAAAATGTAAACTATTTGCATAGGCAGATACCACTAGAAGGAAGTGAGAAAATGTTGTTTTTGTCTTTTGGAGGGTGGGTGTTTTATATTTGTTCTTGTCTTTTGTTGCTGTGCAGTTTCTTACATTTAATTTCTTGTATTCTGTGCATGTTGTTGCAGTGTGCATTTTAAGGTGAAGCACTTTGAGTTTACCTGTATAGAAATAAATGTGCTGTAGACATAAAATTGCCTTAACATACCTTGATGTGCTTGTATATTTTGCCCAAAAGATGACTTTAATTAAATTTAATTTTATATTTTATGCCAATAATGTAGTATGGGACTAAATAAACATTATGAATTATATATAATAACAGTAAATCTGCTTTTTATAAACACTTATGCAGTAGACAATGTGTATATTAACCAACAGATGAAAATGCACACCTACCTGTAATGTACTACATCTTAAAACCATCCCGAAAGACTTATGTTTTAACCAACTCATGGACCTACAGCCACATCCACTGAGAACTTACCTGCCTCCAGTCACCTGTCACTGCTGCTGCCACCGTGACCCTGAAACATGATTCACAAGCATATCAGATACATGTCCTATATGCTAATTTTGCATGCTGATCACATAAATCATGGCTGGAATATTGTTCTGAGGCTCTTTGTTAGTTTCCCATTTACAGAGCAGGGTGAGTACAAACACCAGAGTTTTTTCAGCGCACACACAGAACGGACAGCTAGCGGACCGTGAGGAGAAATTCACTCAATCTGACAAAAACATAATATAATCCTTTGCATTGCTGTGAAGCATTCATTTCCGGCTTGAGCTGTGACGGAAGTGTTACAGCAATGTTTTTGAATGTATTGAACTACTCATTTTTGTTGCTGAATTCAACTCTTCATTCTTCTTTAAGAGGGTTATTTCTTCAAAACTTTACACAGTCTCAAGATCCAATTGTGTGCATTGAGTTTCAACGCAGCACATGGACAGGCAGTGGTGCAAAAAGTGGGTATGCGGCGCATAGGGGCGCAGCACCTTGGGGGCGCCGAAGCGATGGTATAACTACCAACATTTCTTTTTGGGTATTTTCTATATGTAGCTGCTGTTGTGTGTTTCTAAATCAGTTCTGTATTTCCTCAATATTATGTAACATTTTAGAGGACTAACAGGCTAGAGTAGGCACCCTCATAAGATTGCATAATAGAATTTTGGATAATAATGGGATTTGGGCACGCAATGCAACCGCAGGGGGGCACAAGCCAGTGTCTTCATGTGCCAGTCCCAAGTCTGGATAAATGCAGAGGGTTGTGTCAGGAAGGGCATCCGACGTAAAACACATGCCAAATTAAAAATGCGAATCATGACAATGACTTCCATACCGGATCGGTCGGGGCCCGGGTTAACAACGACCGCCACCGGTGCTGTTGACCTACAGGGTACCGGTGGAAATTGGACTACTGTTGGTCGAAGACGAAGAAGGAGAGGAGGAAGGTGTGTTCGTAGGCAGAGAGAGAAGAGGAAAGCTAAGAATGTAGGACTGACAGTAGGGACTTTGAACGTTGGGACTATGACAGGGAAGGCTAGAGAGTTGATTGACATGATGCAGAGAAGGAAGGTGGACATACTGTGTGTCCAGGAGACCAGGTGGAAAGGTAGCAAGGCTAGAAGCTTAGGAGCAGGGTTCAAGTTGTTCTACCATGGGTCGGATAGGAAGAGAAACGGAGTAGGAGTTATCCTGAAAGAGGAGTTTGTGAGGAATGTTCTTGAGGTGAAAAGAGTGTCAGACAGGTTGATGAGCCTGAAGCTGGAAATTGAAGGGGTGATGTTCAATGTTGTGAGTGGTTATGCCCCACAGGTAGGATGTGAGTTAGAAGAGAAGGAGAAATTCTGGAGTGAGTTAGATGAAGTGATGCAGAGCATCCCCAGAGGTGAGAGAGTGGTGATTGGTTCAGATTTCAATGGGCATGTAGGTGAAGGGAACAGAGGTGATGAGAATGTGATGGGCAGGTTTGGTCTTCAGGACAGGAACGCAGAAGGACAGATGGTGGTAGACTTTGCAAAGAGGATGGAAATGGCTGTAGTGAACACTTTCTTCCAGAAGAGGCAGGAACATAGGGTGACATATAAGAGCGGAGGGAGAAGCACTCAGGTGGACTACATCTTGTGTAGACGTTGTAATCTGAAAGAGACCAGTGACTGTAAAGTAGTGGTAGGGGAGAGTGTAGCCAGACAACACAGGATGCTAGTGTGTAAAATGACTCTGGTGGTGAGGAAGATGAAGAGGACAAAGGCAGAGCAGAGGACGAAGTGGTGGAAGCTGAAAAAGGAAGAATGTTGTTTAGTTTTCAGGGAGGAGCTGAGACAGACTCTGGGTGGTCAGGAAGTGCTCCCAGATGACTGGACCACTACAGCTAATGTGATCAGGGAGACAGGTAGGAGGGTACTCGGTGTGTCATCTGGAAAGAGGAAAGTGGACAAGGAGACTTGGTGGTGGAACCAGGAAGTTCAGGAGTGTATACAGAGAAAGAGGGTAGCAAAGAAGAAGTGGGACACTGAAAGGACTGAAGAGAGTAGACAGGAGTACAGGGAGATGCAGCGTAAGGTGAAGGTAGAGGTGGCAAAGGCCAAACAAAGAGCATATGAGGACTTGTATGCTAGGATGGACACTAAAGAGGGAGAGGTGGATTTGTACAGGTTGGCCAGACAAAGAGATAGAGATGGGAAGGATGTGCAGCAGGTTAGGGTGATTAAAGATAAGGATGGAAATGTATTGACAGGTGCCAGGAGTGTGATGGGAAGATGGAAGGAGTACTTTGAAGAGTTGATGAATGAGGAAAATGAAAGGGAACGAAGAGTAGAAGAGGTGACTGGTGTGGAGCAGGAAGTAGCAAAGATTAGCAAGAGTGAAGTGAGGAGGATGTTGAAGAGGATGAAGAGTGGAAAGGCAGTTGGTCCTGATGACATACCTGTGGAGGTATGGAAGTGTCTAGGAGAGGTGGCAGTAGAGTTTCTGACTAGTTTGTTTAACAAGATCTTGGAGAGTGAGAGGATGCCCGAGGAATGGAGGAGAAGTGTACTGGTGCCAATTTTCAAGAACAAGGGAGATGTGCAGAGCTGTGGCAACTACAGAGGAATAAAGCTGATGAGCCATACAATGAAGTTGTGGGAAAGAGTAGTGGAAGCTAGGCTAAGGGCAGAGGTGAGCATTTGTGAGCAGCAATATGGTTTCATGCCTAGAAAGAGCACAACAGATGCAGTATTTGCTTTGAGGATGCTGATGGAGAAGTACAGAGAAGGTCATAAGGAGTTGCATTGTGTCTTTGTAGATTTAGAGAAAGCGTTTGACAGGGTGCCAAGAGAGGAGCTGTGGTATTGCATGAGGAAGTCTGGAGTGGCAGAGAAGTATGTTAGAATGGTGCAGGACATGTATGAGAGCTGTAAGACCGTGGTGAGGTGTGCTGTAGGTGTGACAGAGGAGTTCAAGGTGGAGGTGGGTCTGCATCAAGGATCGGCTCTGAGCCCCTTCTTGTTTGCTCTGGTGATGGACAGGCTGACAGATGGGGTTAGACAGGAATCTCCATGGACTATGATGTTTGCGGATGACATTGTGATTTGTAGTGAGAGCAGGGAGCAGGTGGAGGAGAATCTAGAGAGATGGAGGTCTGCTCTGGAAAACAGAGGAATGAAGCTCAGCCGCAGTAAGACAGAATCCATGTGTGTCAATGAGAGGGACCCAGGTGGAACGGTGAGGTTACAGGGAGCAGAGGTGAAGAAGGTGCAGGACTTTAAGTACTTAGGGTCAACGGTCCAGAGCAACGGAGACTGTGGAAAAGAGGTGAAGAGGCGAGTGCAAGCAGGTTGGAACGGGCGGAGAAAAGTGTCAGGTGTGTTGTGTGATAAAAGAGTATCAGCAAGAATGAAAGGAAAGGTGTTCAAGACGGTGGTGAGAGCAGCGATGTTGTACAGCTTAGAGACAGTGGCACTGAAGAAAAGACAAGAGGCAGAGCTGGAGGTGGCAGAGCTTAAGATGTTGAGGTTCTCTTTGGGAGTGACGAGGACGGACAGGATCAGGAACGAGTCCATCAGAGGGACAGCTCATGTTAGATGTTTCGGAGATAAAGCCAGAGAGGCCAGATTGAGGTGGTTTGGACACGTTCAGGGGAGAGACTGTGAATATATTGGTAGAAGGATGCTGAGGTTGGAGCTGCCAGGCAGGAGGTCTAGAGGAAGACCAAAGAGGAGATTTATGGATGTAGTGAGAGAGGACATGAAGTTAATTGGTGTGAGTGAAGAGGATGCAGAGGACAGGGTTAGATGGAGGCGCATGATTCGCTGTGGCGACCCCTGAAAGGGAGCAGCCGAAAGGAAAAGAAGAATGGGATATGGGCACGCCTGGTGGGGGCGCCGTGAGCGCGCTGAGCGAGCAGGTACGTACAGTCGTCACAGTACGCACACAGTTGTCGTCGAAATATGGATAAAGCAAAAGAGCTGTCGGTGGCTAAAAATAGAAAAAGAGAGAGGGAAAAGGAGATGGCATCAGGCAGCATTTAAAGTGTGACGTCTGTGCTTGGAGGCTTGCAAATATTAATGTTAACTGACTGGTTAGTGTTTGCTAACTTTATTAATGAATGTGGCTGATAGCTACATTTAGATTTTGGTTAAACTCTATGGTACCAATCCCATGCATGACATATCTCAATTTTATTAAGGTAAAATAACAACAGGTAAATACAAGGAAGCATGCACAATGAATGACTAGAAGCTGGAAAACATAACTTGTGCAATAAGTCTGGTTTACCATTTCACCATTAGCTGATCATGTCAGCTGTGCTGTCAGACATACAGGCTGTAGTTACATCTGCTGGGTGACACCGAAGCTGTAATTACAGGGTCACATCTCCTTCTCTCGCTTTAAAGGTTTGGGCTATATTATGTATATATGTATATGTATATATGTATGTATGTGTGTGCCATATTTGTACTTTTTAAAATCCAAAATGTGAATGTAATTTCAACAGCAGCACAACCTTACTGCATAATAGTTGCCTTATCTTTTGCCATCTGATGCCAATTTGTGACAGTTTTTTTTATTTGTTAACATTTTTAATAATATATATGTACATACCGTATAAATATGGTAGGCCTACAGTGGCTGATACACTTTAAAATGAACCTTTATTATTTATTATTTACAGGCGGCTCACTGACCTTTTTATTTGTTTTGTTCCGTGTGTGTGTGTGTGGGGGGGGGGGGGGCGCCACCATAACCATTTTTTCTTCTTTTTATTCTGTTTTT